>CM022475.1:9604166-9614953 GCA_011952105.1 Coreoperca whiteheadi
CCAATCTCCCCCCCCCCCCCCCCCCCCCCCTTCACTTTTTCCCTCCCTTTTTTTTTTTTTTTTTTTTTAAATCAATGCCAAGCAGGCTGAAAATGAGGACTACCCCTTTGGGAAATTAGGAAGCCTCCGAAGCTGACCAAAATGTTCTGATGCAGTAATTATGTTTAGTTAATAAATCAAGATGTTACTCTCTGATGCCTATCCCCATGTTTTTCATATAAAAGGCACTTATTATACGCCCGTGTCATGTTTTGGCGTCTGTCTTGGCAAGTCTTTTCTTCCCCACTGGCAGCATGATAACATTGTCAGATGAAGGTGCAGTTCCTAATACCAGAAGTGAATGGTCCAGGGAACCTGCTCATCTCCTTCGGTGACGTGTGCTTTTACCACGTTAAATCCTTTAGAGCAGTGGATTCCAGTTTTTGTCAGATGCTCCCTACAGTCGTGTCAGAAGAACTCAAGTACTCTTTCATCGAAAACACCTGCCATGTTCCAAATGTGTTTATTTGAACTGATTTGAAACTATTAACGATATAAAAGGGGATGTTACAATATTTTTTTAATACAATTCAACGGTCTGTTTGCATTTGAAGCTGGGCGTTTCAACCTTTATTTTATCCATTAATTTTAGAGATGTTTTTAAATTATCCATTACTTTTAGCTTTTTATTTTAGCCATTATTTACTTTTAGCTATCTATTTTCACCCCCTATCTATTACTTTTAGCCATTTCAACTATTTATGCATTACTTTTAGCTAACTGCTCTGCTACTCTGCTCACATGATAAGGCGTTTTCATGCACGCTTAGTCACGTGGTGCTCAAGAATTAAAGCAGACTTAATATGTGGATGTATATTTTTCTAATAAAGTTGTAAATCTCTTTTTTTGTCGCATTAGTTGAGCTACTCCTCAATCTTTGCATGTATCTCGTGGGATTTTAGTGGATTTCCGTGAGGTTTGCTGATCAAGCAAGAAAGGCACAGGAGCTTCAAAATTTTGCACAGATGATCATTATTATTATTACTTATTGACAAGATGTCCCCTATTATACATTCCTAATTAAACGCCATTTCTAACAGGACTCAATTTCTACCCTCGGCAGGATGTTGCTTCTAATGTGTTTGTTTTAATGTGTTCAAGGCCACAGAAGTCAGTCATTCTGCAGATTTTGCTGTTTTTTTAGTGTGTTGCCTTTATCCTGTTTCTGTCCAAGTATCCCTATGTGCACTTGGCTTTTATGGACTGATGTAAATTCTCTTTCAAGGCTGCGGTGGAATCACTGTTGATCCTTATCGCTCCTGTAAAGCCACAAATTTATTGTCGGCAAAAGGCTTTTTAGTGCCCAAAACTGGCTGTGGTGGCAAATTACAATTTCAAAAGAGAAAATTATCTAAAAGCAACGGTGAAAGTTATTGACCATGTTGTGGTTTGATTGTATTCCTGTTGTTTTGGTCTTAGACACCTGTGGCCTCTTTGGACTGTTCACTTTGTTCCACTTTGTTGCCCGACCAAAATGAAACAATAGGGGGGCATTTTAGATTGATTCACATTGACTAATTCATGATTCATATCTGCCACCTGTGGCTCGCTGTGTAGAGGTTTATTGGAGGGTTGGGTGAAAACATTTTACAACCCCCCCCAAAAAAGAAAAAATCATATGAAACTAAAAGCTTTAGGGTTGTTGCTGGCATGAAATGATGATTTAATTTTATGGTCATTTTAGATTTTTTTTTTACCATTGATTGATTGTTTTTTGTTTTTGTTTTTTCCCTTACAAATTAATTCCTTTACGTTACCTACATACATTATCTTTAACTTGCAGTCTTTTCAAATACCTCAAATAATCCTGTGTACAATAATAAGAAACTAATATTTTCAAAGACTTGTTTTTTCTGACATGATGTCAACCAACAATGGACTGGACGTTGTTGACCACTTTCTCCCATCACCTCTCTTACAGAACACAGACCCTGTTCATGACATGCTTCTTGATGTCATTACTTGGGTTGGCATCCTCCTGTCACTGGTCTGCCTGCTCATCAGCCTCTTCACCTTCTGCTTCTTCCGCGGCCTCCAGAGTGATCGCAACACCATCCATAAGAACCTCTGCATCAGCCTGTTCATTGCAGAGTCCCTGTTCCTGGTGGGGATCAATCGGGGCGACCAGCCGGTAAGACTGCTGCTGCTGGATACTTTCCTGTTATGCTACTGAAAGGTATCAATATATTTAGCACCATTGCATTTAGCATGCTGTTTAAAGTGCTGCAAACAGTGAAGACCGTTGAAGGAGATTCTAAGAGAATAAACTATTGATAGAATAAATCATCAATTGACAATGCATATGCTTCAGTAGAAGTTAAACACAAAAAATGTAAAGAAATAGTTCGTTGTTTTTGAAAAATATGCTTTCTTGCTAAGACTTGGATGAATACATATATACCACCCTCATGTCTGTATCTTAGCTTAGCTTCACATAAAGACTGGAAACGGGGGAATAGCTAACATGGTTCTATCCAAAGGTAACAAAATCCACCTACTGCTTACTGCTCCCCGCCAAGAAATAGTCTGGCACATAACCAGTAAATTGTTGCTTTTCACAATTTTTTTTTTAATGGATTAAACAATCAGAATCAGGTTTAGTGGCCAGGTTTGTGTATAGATACAAGGAAATGGTTCTGGTTTTACGGCGCTCTCTAAGTACATACAAAGAAGTAGACATAAGTGTGGCAGTACAAAGCAAAACAACAACAGTAAAATCTGTAAAAAGTAAGACAATTAGTGCAATGGCGCTGAAATAAAAAAGATTAATGTAACAGGTTGCTTTACTTGAGGTAGGTGGATATGGCAGTACATACAGTATGTACAGCATGCATAGGTATTAAAAAGTGTTCATATTTACATAAATGACATAGATGTACAGTGGATGTTATTGTCGCAGGGTTATTGGACAGGGATTGTTCCTGATGCTATGTGACTAGTTCAGTGGTCGTCAGAGTGATGGCCCGTGGGTAGAAATACTTTTAGTTCAGGATAAAACAATGAGGGTAAAAACAAGTTCATCTGTAAGTCAAAAATGTGGAATTTAAACCAATTTCATTAGGTATGTTTGAAGGTCCCAACAATGTAGTGAAATACAAAAACTGGCCATTATGGATGTGATATATTTTCTATATCTTTGTGATATTTCTTTTTGGTCCATGTAAACACTCAGGTAACAGCATTTTGAACAAAACAAGTCTTTTTACTGTATAAGCCAATAAGGGGGGCATTACAAGTGTCTAGAAAAAAACAAAACAACACATAATGTCAAAATGTATACCCTATGGGCTGCTAGAAGGGCTCCCTGAAAGCTTTGTATTAATCTCCACTGAAGATTCTCTCTGGATTTAAGAGACGAAACATTTGGGCGAAAATCTTACCTTTGGTGTCCTGCTGTGCTGCGAGTGCTGCTTCCCAGTGAGTGCCAGTGGCCCTGGACTGACTGAGACAAAAGACTAAAAGAAAAGAATTGGATGCTCCTCATTCAGCAAATGCTCCCTGTCTTGGTTGCACAGAAGCAAACACATACTTGAAATTACTCTCACATACTCAGTCGCAACACACACACACCACCGCCAACTCACTGTCACATCCTCATATCTGGATCACTCTTATACTGTACATACTCACTGACATGAATTGATCCGTTCACCCACCCCACCCAACCACGTTCTGGAGCAGTTTTCCAATTTGTAAACACTTCAGATTGATCTGGATTAAGCTCTTCAATATACTAAACCTTCTTCTAGTATAATAACTGTAGTTTGGATGGCTTTACTTTCCTGTAAGAGCTCAGCTGTGGTAGCAGGTGGAGGCATGCTGTCACTGCGCAGTCATCTTCAAGTGTGCGTGTTCAACACTCATACTGTTGACAAATGTGGAGTCATTACATGTATACAGGATGGCGGATGGCTTTATTCCACCTACAGCTTCTCGCAATTGTGCCATTTTTGCTTACTAATGAGGCAGAGTACACAGTTAGCTTTGCTCTCCTTGGGGAAAAAAATGTCTGAGCATAGTATGAAATGATCTCTAGGTCTACATTTCTAATGGGGTCAGACACTGGATTATACCTTATGGCTATTAGTCTTTTTAAGAATTGTAGCTGTTTGTGTGCGGTCATTGTTTATATCATATTATCCCACGCGTAACTACAGTTCACAGAGCAAAACTATAGGTTGCTCTTCAAATATCACTGTAACTACCAGAACCAAAACTCACAGGCCATAGTTTATCCGCAAAAGCTACTTCCCTGTGAAGTTAAAGATATTGCTTTGGCCTACACCTTTCCCTTACATAACATTTTATGGGTGTGATTCACAGCCCGGCTCGAAGATCGCTCTTCTGGACTGCAATTAATGTCCGCTCAACCTTTTAGTTATTTAATTGAATCCATGTCAGTGACAAAATGCGCTAGTTATGTTCAGCTGTGCTAATAATTAGATCAATCCATGTAAGTACTGTATCTTATTATTCTTAGAAAGTGTGTGGGCACGTGCATGCATGGAAATAACTGTGTGCTGTATTCTAGTCTATCTGTATCAGCTCAGGAAGTGTGTAACTACATTTTGTGCTCCCACCTGGCCGTGGTATAAAATGCGATGAGCTCCAAATGGCTCTTGGACTGTTGACTTCACTTCTTCATATCTCTCATTCCTCCATGCCAGCTATGGCAAACATGACCACATGGGCTCAGTAGCTGCAGCATTCTTCTGCCAGTCACTACAGGCAAACATCCAGTCGCTTCAGCCAAACAAAGCTTAGCAGTGCTAATTTTTGGGAAGACAAAAACATGCATAGGTCAAAAGAAATGCGGCCACACAACAGCCATATTATGCCCTTTAGCAAGACATTTAGTCCCTCAGGAAATCAGCTAAAAGCCCAAAAGTGATTTGATTAGGGATGTTGTTCACTGCGAAAACTCACATCTCCCTTCGTTGTTCCTCCCTCTTTATCTCTCTCGTTTTTGTTTGTGTCTGCCACTATATAAACCCTTCACAGATTGCCTGCGCCGTCTTCGCCGCCCTGCTCCACTTCTTCTTCCTGGCAGCGTTCACGTGGATGTTCCTGGAGGGCGTGCAGCTCTACATCATGCTGGTGGAGGTGTTTGAGAGCGAGCACTCGCGCCGGCGCTACTTCTACCTGGTGGGCTACGGAGTTCCCGCGCTAATTGTGGCCGTTTCTGCCGCAGTGGACTACCGCAGTTACGGCACCGACCGAGTGTGAGTACCTGAATGCTGCAGAAGAATTGGCGTTCCTTTGTGCATGTTATACTCAAAAGATCATATGAATTCAAACCCATGCGTCCCTTTAGAGACAGCTCCCTAGACAAGTGCGTTTGTCCACTTAACCAACAGATCCTCTCAGGGATATGAATTTACACCAATGTCCGTTTACAAATCAAAGAGTACTACTCAGCCTGGGAAAACTGTTGTAAATGTCTTCTTTTGCTCTGGATGAGCTTTGTCAAGTCTGAGAGAATAAGCATAGTGAGACTCTAGATATATATATATATATATATATATATATTTACTTTTTTTTTTTGTTTTGTTTTTTTTTACCAGAAAGCCTGCTTTTTTTAACTCGAGGTTTGGAGTTTGAAAGATGTGGGTGTCAGGGAGAGTCTGCTGAAATACGCTATCAGATAGCATTATGGGAAGTGTAGGATCCAGTGATATGGGAGCTTGACCCATGCTAGGGACCAAAGGCTGGGATATATTGAACTCTGCTGCATTGATGTTGACCATTCCTCTTTTGAACTGCCTTTGGTCCCACAACTTTTTGAAAGAGAAATACAAAATGATTGAGCTTTAAATGTTGTGGGGGAAAATGTTGAATCAGATATTTAGGTATGAACACCAAACTAAAGGAACTGTGAAAGTATACACTGATTTCTCATTTTCACCATTGAGAAGAATTTTAGAAGAGAGTATAGTTTGTGAGCATGTGGATAGGAGGACCTGGGGATCCAAACACTAACCCAAAGCTTCTACCATTTCTGCCTCTTATGGTTACTGAAATTAACAGTTAAACTTGTCAAATATGCTTTTCATTGACATGGATGGTAAATGGACTGCATTTATATAGCGCTTTACTACCTTACAAGCGCTTTACAACCTCAGTGTCTGGCTCAAGGACACTTCGACACATGGGCTGAGGGAAGCCGGGTTCGAATTGCCGACTTTTCGATCGGTGGATGACCCGCCTTGCCACTAAGCCACAGCCGTCCATCTTTGCGTACCAAAGAAAGCAACTCACTGTTGATATTTCACCTCCATGACAAGAAAATAATACTCCCATGGTTTTAGAAAACAATGTCATCTGTGAATTGAGTCTAATCCCTGGTCTGGTGAGGTTAAGTGGGGAAATCAGGAGGCCAGAAAAGAACAACCCCACCATTCTTTGTGTATCTACAGCCACAGAAACCCTGCTAACAACTTGACGACTGTTTGTGTTTGTTTGAGGTTCTTTAAAACTCTTGCAGATGATGCTCCATTAGCTATTGCTCATCATCAACTTTTAACGAAGCAAAACGGTTAACCAAGCTGCATACATTTCCCCACTGCTGAATTGACATTGTTTTGACAGTGAAAAATGCTAACTTCGGGAGATAGTATTGCAGGATGAATGTCAGGCTGTTGTGGTTAATGTCTGCAGCATTTTAGGATGCACAAATTACAGAACGGGGAAGGAATTTGTGGAAGGGAGGAGGGAGAGGGAGTATGGACAGGGAGATGGAGAGTGAAAGAGAGAAAGAGACAGGAGATTAACAAAAAGATGGGACGCGACAGAGACTGCCTTTTTGTATTTCATACAGAAGCTACATAAAATATAATTTCCCGGCCCTTTCCTCTGAAATACAAAGTGGGCTGTAAAGCAGAGTGTAATGCCAAGCAGAGGATCACCCTCCATTCCTCTCTGTTAATCTCGAACCCATCTGAAAATAATGAAGACCAGCATCAGCAGTTTGCTTGTGAGATGTTTATCATATATGGCACACACACGCGCGCACACACGCGCACACATAACGCAACTGGTAGACAGTGCATTTGCAGATTGGCGGAGCCATAGTTCTTGGTGATGAATGAGGTGATAGCTGCCACCGCCTGAGCCTTGGCATCATGTGAATAATTAAAGCCTGCCACCGGTGGAACAATTATATGCAGCCATTGAAGGATGAGGGAAGGGACAAGACGTGACATGTGGTGAATAGCAGAAGGTGGGGGAGGGCACGTAGTCCTGCCGCAAATTGATTTGGGGACCATAGCAGCGATATCATCGGTGGTCTCACTTTGAGCAGAAATATCCAACAAGTTGCTGTCAAAAGTGACCCCAGGTTAGTAGATGGCTGAAGCCATGTCCCAGTGACTCTTAATAACTGAGCACATTAAAAAGGCCTCAGCAGCCTGAAGGTCGGCAAACTCGTGAAGTCACCTGTTCAGAGTCTGAGATCAAATAGGAATCTCTGATCTTAGGAAAGTAAAGTCGCATTTCCATTCATTTACTCCCAGTGATTACTCGAATTGTGCCCTTGGACAAGCGACTTTACTCAAGTACAGTGAAGCTGCTTTGTGGGCAGCAAAACACGGATGTGATCCTGTGTTTCAGTAATCTAGTTGCTGCCAGAGTAGTCCAGTCTGTTCCACTGAGCATGCATGGGTATGGTATGTCAAAGGTCCCCTGTGGAGTTTTCTTTCTGTTCTCACCAAAGCCATTATATCATTGGGGGCCTAACAAACATCCTGAATGCATTTTCTTTCTTATAAAAGATTGGCAAGGCCGATTTGGGCGTGAGGTGTAGTAGTGGTGACAGGCAGAAGTAGCCAAGCGTGCACTACAGTTAGCAGGCTAATCTCCTAGGGTGTTTACTGCCTGGCTGACCGCTATTGGCTGTGTTAGCTGTTGTTATCTTATGACCACCATAGCTGTGGGCTTGACTGGGAGATGGTCAGTTGGAATGAATTTCTAATAATCACATTTATTGTCTCTTTACTAAAATGGCTCTGGCATGAGCCTTTATCTGATCTTTATGCACTCATTAACACATTAAAGTATTTCAGATTTTTTTAAATAAACATCCTTACATACACGTGTTATTTTGGAAGGAGGTTAGCGTGCTATAGGTCTTCATTTATAGCAGTTTTTCCCAGAATTATATTTTTAAGATTTTTTGTATTGATTACTTTCAAAACAAGCTATATCATAGTTTTCTGAAGGGCAGCTGGGTCATGCAATTCTTCACTGGTTAGCTTCTTACTGTACAAGTACACAAGCTAGCAAGGCTACCAAAAAGTAGCCTACTCACACCTTCAGCTGTCTCCGTCTGTCAAGTGACCCTCGCCTCTTGATTCTTTTGCTGGCATTTTTCTTTGTCTTCATAACCTGCCTTTTGCTTGCTTTGTTTCTTGGTGCATTAGCTTAAAGCCATTGACAGGAATTTGTATCGCTAGAAGAATGCAAGATACAAACAAAGCTCATCAAAACATTGCTCCATAGTGGTGCACTACAGGTCAAAAGCTGTCTTTAAGATCATACTTTAATGGCAAAATGTGCCTCAGGACTTCAGCCAGTAGAGATGTCCTTGGCCCAAATGTTTCACATTGCTTTACTCACTCACTTGGTCATCAGCTCACTCCTCACGCCAATGAAATGACTATCTCTGTTGCAAGAAGATGTCTTTGCAGATTAAGCTGCCTTGGCTCAAAGGACAGCCTGTGTCAGATCCCTGCAGATTGGTGGCACGAATGCCAGAATACTCAGCACAAGCTGTTTGCACGAGCATGGCTTGTGTTTTGACTGGCACACGTTTGCGTTTTTTTCTTGCTTGGTTACTAAAGGAATAGTGCAAAAAGTAGCATACCAGGAGGGGAGATAAAAAACAAAACAAAAACAAAACTAGATCTGCTCCAAAAGCCATACACGACGACCATGACACAAGTGGAGAAGGGTAAGTAGAGGAGGCAGGAAGAAATGTAAGCCCACAGCTCCCACTGCCCACCGTGTCTTTAAATCTTTCTATGATCTGAAGAAGTGGAAGGCAAAAAAAACAACCAATTGAACCTTCAGCATAATTTATAACTGCGACATTCGGAGCGTGTGCTTTGATGAGCTGGTAGAGTTCTGTGCATCTTTTCTTTGTGCTTGTTCACTTCTTTTTGCATCCATGTGTGTTTTTCCTGTGTTGCCTCCTCTCATCCATTGATATCAGCACAGAGGAGACGTATCAAGTCCCTGTAACAAGAAAGGAACAGCCAATTTTTGTCCTGTCACGTCTTATACAGTATTTATCTCGTTTGTCATCACATTGTCCATTGCAGTTGAGGTTTGTGGTCTGAATTTTCAGTTTGTAGGCTACATTGCTGTAACTACTGGATAGGCCTCACATTTTTTTTTCCCTTCAATAGAATGGGTCCAAAATAGCATTCATCATTTCATTGTTTCTGCGTGGTATCAGAATAGATTTTATGGGGACAAGAAAGCTACATTTTCATCAGAAATCACATTTTGAAGCAGTGATCCACATTTTTGAGACATACATAGATGCTATTTATATTTTCCATTTTTGTCTTCAGCACTTTATACCACTGTAACGTGGTGTGTTCCTCTAAAGTGCCCCATACATTTCAATTAGCCTTAAAATGCTATTGAATTACAGCTTATTCTCTGCCACTTCCATTTTCCCTCTCTGTCAGCCTGAATGACAACGCAGCTGTATGAACTGTAATTTTCCAGTGGCCAAAAATGGAGGCGTCTATCTGCTGCAGCAGCGGAGATTAAAAGATTAATAATTCAACCACAGGTCATGAATCAAGTTTTTTTTTTGTTTTTTTTTCTTCTTCCCCGACAGCACTGTCACCTTCCGCCGGCCCTGTTGCTTCTGGTCCGTATTTAGTTTTACTCAGAGGACAAGAACTGACTATCTGTAATGTTTTGATATGAAGTGTGAGGTCAGGAGAGCGCTTGATTTAATTATTGACATAATTACAGCAGTCCTACAGAGTCATCACAGTTAACATGAACATGTAAGACACTTTGCTGTGTGGCCATGTCTCTCCGGGTCAAGGTCGATCCAATTCCTTTGGAGTGATACAGTTAGGATTCAAATGAAAACTAATTGAATCATCCATAAATTATCATCTGTAATGGTAATTTGCTACCTTAACCCGACAAATTGAAACAGAATTGAACTAAAGTCTGCTCACTCTCAGCCTTTAGGGTACATCCTTTACAGTTTTAGCTACATCCCATTCCTGTTTTTTCTTTAACTTTGATAGTACACCTGTTTTGGTTATGAACGCCCGTCATTGTAGCTGTTCTTGACACTGAAAGCCCCCTTTCCTCCAAAATTCTCACTGATGGTCATAATTTTTCAAACCCTTGTGGCGATCTGTATTTTGAAGTACCTATTCCTCTGTGTCACTCCAGCCCCCCACTTGATGTATATCCTCTGAGCAGGAGTATAAAGCTATAACCTCAAATCTCTCTCTCTCACTTCTTCTACTCATATTCACCATCCTCTCTCTTACTTAATATCCCTCTTTTCCTCTCACTCTTTCTCTGTCATTGCAGTTGTTGGCTTCGCTTGGACACCTACTTCATTTGGAGTTTCATAGGACCAGCAACCTTGATAATTATGGTAAGCGTAACACAAACCCGCCCCCCCCCCCCCCCCCCCCCCCCCCACCACACCACCCCCCCCCTCCCCACCCACCCCCCACCCCGACACACCCCACTCCCCACCACACCAC
>CM022475.1:9614978-9799451 GCA_011952105.1 Coreoperca whiteheadi
GGGCGGGGGGATGGGGGGGGTTGAGAGAAAGAGAGTGAACTCTGCTCAGTATGCAGTGTTGGAGTAATCCGCACTGCGATTATGATTGATTTTGTTCCTGTTCCAACTCGTACTCCTCTACCTTTTTCCATCTCCTCCTCGCAGGCACACAGACAGCTCAGCTAGACAAGCGTTGTGCAAGGAGGACTCACACACACTTTCTGTGTCTCTCCCATCTAGGACAGGCCTAATTTTCTAAAACAAACAGCTCTTTGACTGATCCAACTGCTTTAAATCTGGTGTCAGGCTGGTGTTCATTTTGGGTATTTAAGCTAACGCCAAGCCGTAAATATTGCTGTGGCACAAGAGATGTGCTCCTGATTTTCCAAGACACCAGTCAGCCATCATAATCAATCAATTCTAGAATCAGTAAATTAACTTGTAAATATCCCTAACAACTTAAAAAGTGACAATGTTCTTGTCTCAAACGACCCAAAATGTCGAATTCCAACAACACAGCTCTAGATGCCAAATCCAAACATGCATAATGCGCTTTCATGCTCCAGTTTGGTGTAATTATTCACAATGCAACTCTGTGTTACTCATGACTCACTCCTTTCTCTCTTATATTTACAAACAAGAATATCTATGTTGGAAAGAAGGCTAGAGCTCACATCCAATTCTTCCCCTGGGAATTTGGTGAGGGTTTGGGCAAAGATTGTAAGCAGTTAAAAATGGTTACGTCTTTTTTAATACTCACTTCAAATTAGCTGAATGTCAACATACACAACACAGCACTAAAGTAAGCGAAAGCTTTGTGACTGTTGTAGGTTTTTTAGGAGTCATTCTGAAAAAGTCCCCCATGCCGCGACCAGATCTGACTCATTTTCTATTCTTGTGATTACTGACTCCCTGAGTAAAAGAAAATAATGAGATACAGCAGAGTGGGTTTGTTAAATGTAAGTTTCTTTGATATGCAGCAAACACAAGACCATTTTTTAAATTTCTGACTAATTACAGTGTGTTTGGCAAACAGAGGTGCAAAGGTTCAACTCACTGAAATGTTCTTGACTCAACTTCTGTGTTTTTGAAGTTTTATTTCACAGTCTGTTGTTCGAATACGAAATCTGGTACATAAAGAAAACAGAGTACTCCAGGTGCACTTGCACAAAGCAGGAAGGTGAATTAAATGTGTCCCGTTATTGTGGCAAGTAGGGTCCATTGAAGTGTTAGTACAATTATAATCCACCCATTGAAGGTTGCAGCATGATGTTATAAATGCTCGAAATTCTTCAAACATTAGAAAAAATTCATCCAATGCCAATTTCTTTTTATTTTCAAGATGTAGAAACTGTAAAAGGAAACAAATGCAGCAGCAGTGGAAGTTATTCCCTGTGGTTGCCTCTAAGTGTGAATATGATGAGACAAGTGTGAATAAGTCGGATGGAAAGGCTCCCTCATACGCAAGTACGCAGCTGTCTTGTCTCACCGTTTGCTATTTAGTCTGTTGTAGCACCGTAGATGTTTTATAGGATTTTGCGCTCTGTTTGGCAAAGTGGGAAACCAAGTCTGGCTGCAGCGTTCCAGCTTTGTGCTATAAAGTGCTCTGATTTTAAAATGAATGGAATTGAAACAGAAAACATACAAGCCTCGTCTCCCCCTCTCTCCGTCTGCCTCTGTGAATCTCTGTCTGTCTCTCAGCTCAATGTGATCTTCCTGGGCATCGCTCTCTACAAGATGTTCCATCACACAGCCATCCTGAAACCAGACTCTGGTTGCCTGGACAACATCAAGTAAGAGCACTCAGATCGCACAGATATCCATTAAAGTCATCCAGAAATAGCACTCCTTGTGACGTTTTGTTACAGATGGAAAGAATGTTTCAGTACGAGTGTGATGGGCTCGCTTCCACCAAATACACTTAACAGCTGAATTGTATCAAGTAGTATCACTCAGTTTAGGCCGACTTTTCCTCCTGTTTCCTTCAGTTTAATGAACTCCTGGTTAAGGAGCGACATTTTTGGTGGTAGTCTGTATTCAAGCCGGTGTTCCCGAGCAATTCACTTTGTCTTGCCTCCCCCTTTGATATTTTGAAACCTCATTAAAAGCACTTAAAGTTGTGAACACCCAACCCAAGGGTCCGGGAGTCTGAGCCTGCAAGGTAAGCACCTCCCATTATGCTAAAAGGTTGTGTCAGGCAGGGTTAAAATCAAACAGCTATTCTGTTGCGTCTCCATCATTATCTGAAGAACACGTTTGTCTGCATGGGAAAAGGCCAGGAGACAATCTGACAGACCTGACCTGGTGTTATCTTGGTGTCAACATGCCGCATATGAATATTCACACCGTGCGTGTGTTTTGTGTGTGTTTGAGTCCGTTTATCTGCTCATGCCTGGCTGCTTTCAGATAATATGAATGCTTAAGGGACAATAATGACAAATGCAACTCAGATGCAAACTTTCTTTGTTGTTTACCAGTTTGCTAGTAAGAGTTTAAATACCTTGCTATACATTTACCGTACGGGTGAAATCAATTTTAGCTTATTTATTATGTATTACAATCAATGCTGCTTGTTTTTTAGTCACTTGGATGTATTTTGTACGGTGCTCATGGTTTCCATTCATTTCCATATGATAAAGTCACATAGCAGACTTTTGAAACTTGGTTTAGTTGTTTACTCCTTCGCAGATACAAAGTAATATTAGTGCTGTGATGTAATAAGTGCAGACTTTTCAAATCATCAGCCTGTATTTAAGCTCAATTAGTAACTTAATAAGCATGGAACGGTAATGTAATATTGACTATGTTCACAGGCTAGTTGCTAACTTTGTCTGTCTGTTGTTTGGTGCTGAGCAGGTAGTGTACAGTGGGTTTATCAGTGCTTTTTTTGCCGAAAACAGCTGCCTGATGTGATAAAAATGGAATTCCATGTCATGATTGACAGCTGAAGCCGGCTCGCGATCGACTCGGCCCGGCTTCAGCTCCGATAACTACTGTGCAGACCTGTATCCAGGATATTTTGGCTTCGTTTTTGTACGGTGGGAGGAAGTGGAGAAACGTCGTCCATCTTTAAATACAGTCTACGATCACTACGGGTGACCCCTTTCACATTCAAACAGTCATATGATCCATTGTTATCATAAACATATTGATTAGTGCAGCTTAAAGTACTAGAGCATTACATTTTATATGCATTGTGGTCTCTCGCAGTGCTTGGAAACGGAGTGCTGTCATCTGTGCATCAAACTCTACAGATTTAACTTCATAGACTGATTCAGTTACACTTCGGAAAGTTTCATCCAGAATTCTCGCTAGATGTGAAAGAAGAGCATTAAAAGTTGTTTTAAGGTCCCTTTACCCTGTAGAATGACACAGCATTATCGGTCATTGTCTTTGACGTAAGCTCTAGCTACCTGGTGTCCGGGCACACTCGTTCTACAGATGGTGTAAAGTTGTTTTGCTGCCTGTTTGCTATGATGGATAAGGGTCTCTGCTCTGTTTTTGCTGTCTGCCTCGCTTTTTTGAAGCCACTCTGGACACATTAGTCTACTTTATGGCCAGCGTTCTGGCTGTTTTTTTTTGTGGCATCACATCACTGGTTGTGTCTCAGCACAGTGGCCCCGTCTGCCCTGCTCCTCTCAGCACAGTGATACACACATAAAAAAACAATCTTCCGCGAGCATGATATGGCCTGCTTCAGCTGCGCCATGTCAGACTGTACTGTGCCAATGTGTTTTTCCATCACAAATTCACTGCAGGATGTTCCAGAGCCAAGCCGGGGTTTTTAAGTGCCGCTTTTGAGCAGGGCCAAAGTGTGACCTGCAGTCACATTACAGTAACCTCAAGATGACATGTAGTCGGAGGGCGACACCTAAAGATGTTCAGCTTTTCTAGATTTGTTGCTTCTTTGTGAGAAACACAGACGTTGCCATATTTTGAAGTTTCGTAATCCTCCCGTGAACGGAGCCACCCAAGTTTCCAGTTGCATCAGCTCGTCGTAAGTTCAAACTCACCTCAATTGTAATGTAAGTGTTTACTAAGTGGAGATTTCTGAATTACTAAATTAAAATGGTTGCACCACACAAACAATTTCTTTCACAGAGATGAGTATTTACTGAAGAGTTACAGTACACCTGCTAACTGCCAGATTAGCTAGCTAATGGAATTGACTAACAAAACTAACATTAGCTTGAGAAATCTAGAATAAGGTCGACGCATCTGACATGACGTGTTGTGATAAAAGGATGAATTACAAAACGTTATGCCAATATCATTAGACTTAAGACCAAGCAACATCATTTAGGTTAGCATTTCCCACTGAACTAATTCTCAATTTTCCATATGCATGTGTAAATAAAACAAAGCAATAGCTAGCATTACAAAGGATTGAAAGTTAAGTTATCTTTACTACCTTTATTACCTATCTTTGCCTCCCCAAAATGTTATTTTTGGAAATGAGGTTACAGCTCTGGATGCTACGTTGACATCCCGTTAACATGGGTGATAGGTTTTAGTTGGACAGTGCTGCAGATGTTTCCTAGCAACCAGATGTAGTAAATCACTGGTTTTAAAGCTAGTAGTTACTAAGAAAGTATGAAAGACTTTACCCACAAACTTTATGATTAATGAAAAGCCGGTGCAACCCAATCCTGGTTGTACAGCTAACCGATAGAAGCCTTGCTATTTGCTGATCTGCTCCCTCTGCCGTGCTTTGTCAAAGCTATAATGAGGTCCTATACTTTTCTACAATGTTAATAAAGTGGCAATCCAAACTTGGCACCTCCTGCAGTGGCTACACGCCGAAAGCCTTGCTTGGTGATTCTGGCGTGTACACCTGTGCGTGACGGCTACCTCGCTGGACTGCTGCGGCTCGCACGCGTGTGCCGCTGCCAGCCCTCTCTGTCTACATTGAGTTTGCCATTGATAATGGCCGTGGATAATAGCATGTTTTATTACATTTCATTAGACAGAAAAGGGTGTGCTCAATTATAAAAATACATAAATGACAAATATACAGCCATCTCTCTTCACTTGGCCTGGCTCAGTTTAGTGAAAGGTGTAATGTTGCTGGTATGATGTCAGTATAACTGTCGACAGATCATTTTCACGGCCTATGTGTGCCGAGCACCGCACGCATCACGCAGAAAATATAGGTGACTTTGTTACTGCTCCACACTTTGTTACTGTGACCAGACCAAAACTGCAGGTACACTGAGAAAAGCACTGTTTCAAAATACTATAAGCTGTACACGTTCTTCTTCTGGCATAAAAAATAAAACAGATTTAGTTTAGCTTTAGTTATCTTAAAGTTTAAAATGACTCATTTGCTTTGAGAGACTACTGTCCAGTTATGTATGTTAGCCATCTTTGGTACTGCAAGATACACCGCAAAGTTTGTTCTGCAGCAAAATATTGACTGCTGGAGTGATTTATTACACCGGCCTCCCATAATGTACCAAACAACTGACCCCCTGACCCAGAGTCTTACTGAGTTCGAAACAGTCTGCAATGTTTCAGATGACCATTGGAAAATGGTATGAAGCTGCGCTGCTGTTGTCAGCCCTCATTCATCTGACACAGTTATTAAGTCAAGACCCATTACTCAACACACGATCGCACATTCAGAAGACTGGCTGTAGTATTGTCGGCTAAACAATACCGCTTAGCCAAACATCTTCTGCCATAGCCACTAACTGGTGCTTGTGTTTCATAATAAACAAGTAGTAACAGGTGAGTGAGATGGGGAAAAAATTAAGTATTTCAGGATTGAAACATGGATTGAAATAAAATGTATTTGATCCTTGTGTTTCTCTCCAAACTGCAAAATATCAAAGCCAGATACAGTATGTGTTTGTCCAATTTAGTGTGGCAGTCAGTGTAGTCCTTACGATCATAACTGGGCCCTAAACATTTCAGATCCATTACTGCCTTACTTTTCAAGGTGAACTGGTTTGATGATGATGATGATGATGATACTACTGTTAATTAAGTCAATTTAGCTCAGTTTAATGAGGTGTGTCTTCTTTTGTCTTATCCTTTTGCCATCAGGTCCCTCTTTATAGTTTGATGTCACGTTTTCTGTTCAGATTTCATCATGCTGCCTTGTTTTAATATGAATGTTTCATCTCTCTTCCACCGTGTACATCTTTCTCCCTCCCTGCCTTTCTTCTTTTGATTAGCACTCACATCCTGCCTTTTTATCTTATGCTGTGTTTATCTTTAACATCTTTCTGTTTTTCATCTTCCATTTCTTTCTTTTTTTTTCTCTCTATATTATAGCTACCGTTATTATGATGGATGTGTTATTGTAGAATGGCACTGGTAAGATGCAACATTTCTCAGTAGAGGGGGTAGAATAGAATTGATATTGTGTTTGACGTGTTTTTTCCCCTCCTCACCCCATAATGGAGACCGCAGCTGCCACTGCCCTGTGATTCATGATTAACAGCATGACTTTTGCACCACTGTGACTTTAAATACCAAACTTGCTTCTGAATGCAGCATATTTAGAACATGATGGACTGACCATTTTTTAAATAAAGGTCAGAATGTGCACCTGCATAGCTTCATCCCCATGCAGATAAGAAACTTCAAATGAAATATGCGAATGAGGATGATGTCAAAGATTAAAAAAAAAACCCAGTCTCTGCCAATATCAAAAACTTTCTGCTATTGATGTCTTAAACACTTTGAGGTGATTAGCATTTTAAGCATACCTTTGGTTAAATACTTAACACCCTGTCGGGTTGATCACGGCACTTCCTCTTTGCCTTTCAGAAGCAGCCTATAAAATTACTTTATACAGATCTGAAACTGGTTGAATTGACCAATTGCAATCTCATACATAAATGATCTGTGACATTGCAATGAATGGCACCTCTGCAAATTAAGTCATTTTGAAGGAAATTGGTGGTAATTTGATGCCACAGTCTGAAGTAGTTCTCTGCTTAAAATTGCTCATTTTTGCCGTTTCTTCTCGACGATTAGCACAATAAAGCTTCTCTCACTTTTTTGTGCTTCGAAAGCAAAGAGCTCTGCTGCAGCCCTCAGGGATGGATAGTATATCTATATATTGCACAACCATTCAGACAGATTTATGGTTTTGTGACAAGCACAATTGAGCTCCACTACTTTATATTAAATATGTACAATATTGCTTAGATGCTATATTCGGCATTCTAAAATGTGATTCAAATACACATTTAATTATTCCTGACTAATTTTGCCTTGCCAAACGTTACACTTTACATAAATAATTCTGAACTTCATGATGCCAGAAAAATGAACCGAGAGGTTCTGTAACTGTTACTGTATTATTAGCTTTCAGGCATGCAACAGTTCTGACAGGATAAAACTCAACTCAGATGCACCCTCTTCATTTGTAAGTGAGCTGATATGCTTTTCAGAAGTTCAGCCTCGAGGCTCCTTCCATGCAGCTCTCAAACTCATCCTCGTATTTATCTGATAACTCCAGAAGAAGATAAGCCATGTGCGATATGAGTTGTAGCCTCTTCATATCTTGTCGTCTTGAATGCATTTCTTGTGACCTCTTGTGTCTCTGTCATCCACCATTCTTCGAACAAAACTGCCACTAGTTAGAGGACAATATTTTCTACTCATTGTGCCCACTGCTTGTGTTTCTGTGTCCATTCCGGGGGCAATTTCCTTGATGAAGTACCTCTCCCACCAGGTCATTAAGACAGCCCTGGGAAAATTATGTTTAATGGTTGCCCTGGTGAATTCATAAATCATTTATTTTGCCGCACACCTGGCCCATTTATAACCGCTTAAATGTGAAGGTCTGCCAGCGCTTATGTGGGGAGCTAGATACTTGTGTGAACCGAGATAATTGTGGTTATCACCTGTAAATCACTAACAAATCCTTCCCGAAATGTATGAATGTCTGGCCTTAATGTTTGGATGTGGATGCTGTGAGTGTAGCTTTCTTTTCCACTGCCAAAATAAGCTGTCTTCCTTCTTGGTGTATTGTTTCCCTCTTAATGTCCAAATTTGTACATTGTATTTAATAGCCACACCTTTTTGGATTACACCGCTCCGTCTCTTTGTTATGTGATATGATTTATTTCTGCCTGTTTCTCTGTGTTTTTTTGCTGCTGTTATTTTGTTCTTGTCATTTTGCTCAGCTATCAGGATTATGAACCTGAGATCAAGTAAGACAAAATTGGAAGGGCCCTTTTCCCATAATGCCATCTTTCATTTACTCCTCCATATGAACAAATCCGCACCCAAATCCATCTAGCTGCCTCTCTGAATCATTAACATGATGTATTGTGGAGTACTCACTCATGTTGAAGGCTGCATTAGTGTGCACACAGCACTCCTGTCTTAGACATACGTAGCCTACAGATGTGACAAGCAAGATTAGTTTTAAATGATACCTGTATCTTCACAGTGCACTCTATTGAAATATTAGTACTGTAATGTAGATACAGCGCTCACATATATCAATTGGCAGTGTTTTTTTTCTTCTATCTGCATCCAATCCGTACAAGCACATAAGAGGTACTCTTACCCCGGGGGGTACCTCTGCACTTGCTAGAAGCCTACTCGGAAAGATTGTAGAGTAACTCAAGTAATCAAAAAAAGAAAATAGGATTTGACTTAAAAATACATCCACATACTGGGTCAGCTGTAACACCTGAACACCAGATGCCGTGATTGATTATTGTAATATTGATTATTATTATAATAATTATAATTAATAGCATCACATAACATCCTGTTTAAAAGCAATTCAAATGAACACAGCTGGAAAATGACAGGTGGCGCTAATGAAGAGGGACTTGAGCTCATCTGACAGGCCAGTGGTCTGATAAAAAACTTGTGTCGGGCACAAAGTTGTGCAGAGCACAGAGGGAAACGTTTTGGTATTTTCACGTGTGGAATGCGCGGGGCGGGTTGCAGGTGCAAATATGCCACCAAGCGCAGAATAAGTTCTTTTGATAGATAAATTCACATTTCTGGACATACTGAATGTCTGGTAGTCACCATTTTTAATGATGCACATTTTCTAGGTATTGAAGAAAACCACAGAATAACCACATTTGCATCTGCGCAAAGAACAAAAAAGGTACACACCTAAAGAAGGTCTTCGTCAGGTTTAGACCGAAACAGTGCATGAAATAAATTAGTAGTAAGTCAAGTATGCAGTTTTACGCTAACAACATTCACGTGCTGTGAAACTTAACCTTACAGTAACTATAGGGTAAGCCATGATGTTGATCTACCACATCTAGCCAACCACTGAAGTGCACAAGAGCAGAGAAGTTAGCTGGTGTTTTAGACAGCCAGGTTTGCGCAATACTTAATCAAGGTTATCTGATTATTCTGGCATGCGTAATTGTGCTTTGACAATGCGTGCCACTCAAATTAGAGGCTGCAGAAGAAAAACACAACTGCCTCCTTCAGGTGGCTGCAAAAGGAACTCATAGGGAAGAGCTTCATACATGCAGGCTGTTGTGGGATGACAGATGCTGGCAAGAATCGGATATTAATCTTAACTCCGCCTCACCTACTGCGGCGCGCAGGGAGTCACCAAAAATATCAAAAGGGTGGAGGTGAAGAAAGAATGCCACTTCTCTGCGCAGTGTGCCCGCACAAAGAGAGAGCCCGTCATTCTTAATCGACTCAGCGTTCTCAAGGGCATTTATCTCAGTTCAGCCTTTCAGCTTGAGTAAGGATTTACTCAATAGGCCCAATCCTCAGGCAGTAGAATCCAACATGTCTTTGGAGGAAATGCCATATATGTTACCCTCCCATTTATACAGACCTCCATTATTGTGTGTATATATGTGAATCTCGGGTTTTATGATCATCTACGGCTTTTCAAATAGTCAATGGCATCGATTGAATGGCTGTAAATAAGGAAAGGAAAAGGCAGCTAAGACAAGGACAGGATCAGAAAATCATTGTCATTTCTCATTAGTTTCTTTTCCCTTTTCATTTGTGTTTGTGCCTTTTCACCCTATCATAGGAATGCTTTGATTTTTAACTGCGAATTAAATGATACCTTGAACTGATTTCTTTTGGATACTTTTTAAATCAGTGGTAGCAGACACTTCAGTTAAAGTTTTGGCTTTTAAATCAGCCATACATTCCGTTTGTTCTTACCAAATATTGTACTGGCACATTTTGCACTCCTTCTCGTAAGTCCCAAACCAGTTTATATTTGAACATAATAAATTTGTGAGATGGTTTGTAAGACGGCTGTTTGTTTATATTCCAGATCATGGGTGATCGGGGCCATTGCCTTGCTATGTCTGCTGGGCCTGACCTGGGCCTTTGGCCTGATGTATGTCAACGAGAGCACGGTGGTCATGGCCTACCTGTTCACCATCTTCAACTCCCTGCAGGGAATGTTCATCTTCATCTTCCACTGTGTGCTGCAGAAGAAGGTTTGTATCCATTCTTAAGACGTCCTGTGTGACTTCGCACTTTGAAATTGTATAATGAGACATCAGTTGACCGCACATATCACTATATTGGTTCCATGCTTCAGCAAACAGGCCAGGAAAGCATCTCCAAACGTGCCAAGTATGAAACGCCCTGTGATTGCTACCCTTGGATTTGGTCTCATCGTCTAAGCTTGTGTGTGCTGTGCCTGTGCTTTTGTTTCATACAGGTGCGTAAGGAGTATGGAAAATGCCTGCGTACTCACTGCTGCAGTGGCAAAAGTGTGGACAGCTCCATCGGCTCTGGAAAAGTCGCCGCCTCTCGTGCTCCAGGACGTTACTCCACAGGGTCACAGGTGGCGGGACACTTTTCATGCTCCCCTTTCTTGTGTTTCTGTACATTCTTGATTTACTGCTCTTGACAGTATGCTCATTTGGTTTTGGATTACCACGGCATTTTGTCTTTCCGCATAGCTCAAAGCGTGGACGACTTGTTCCTAGATAATAATCTGTGACATTACACAGATGTGCACCTCCTTACCGAACAAATGAGAACAGATTTTAAAGGTGACTGTGTAGGCAAGCGTGATTTCAAGGAAGTGCAGCATATGTCCTCGTTTGGAAGTGATAGCACGAAAATATAGTCCTTGTTGGGCTAAACATTTTCTAACTACATAAAGACAGTCTGCAGTTTGTTTTCACTGCATCAGGCTGCACATTGGCACAGCGACGCTGACTAAAATATTTGTTCATGCTCAGGAATGCAGATTGGAAAGTCTCTGCCAAAATATGTGAATTCTGTGCGCGAGGGGGGACTCTTGTTGTAAAGTAAATTGTTAATGGATTCCTCCCACATTGACGTAGAAGTATAGGATGAATTGCCATGATACACTATAATTGAACATCATATCCATATTCTAAAGAGTGTGATTTCCTTCCAGTGTTCAATTATAAATAGTCCTTAGAGTCAAGCGCGCAGTGGCAACCCACGATGCAAGCTGGATTCTGCCTACAGATCAAAGCGTTTAATTATATACAGTGCTTTGACAAGATGGCTCTAACCTCACGCTCAGTCACTTTATATGAGCAAGACAGGAATGGAAACACTCAGAAAGACGTGGTTATTTATTGCTAACTCTGAGGCTCCTAAATGAATGTGTAATCAGCAAAGTACATTGGAACCCGCTGGCTATGGATGGTTCAAGTTTCTGTCCAAAACAACAAGGAGAAATAGCGGTGTCATTTTCGACCCATCTGTGTCTCGAGTGCTGGGCACAACATCACGTATGTTAATGAGATCAGCTGTGTCAGTATACGTCGCTGTTAGAATATGGCAGCTGCGTGTCACCCAGGGTTGACGCAGGAGGGGCTAAAACGACGTGTCCGACTGAGAGTGCAGTATTTATCATAAACACCGCTGCGTGGCGATTTTTATACATCATTTGTGATGCGCTGGTTAAGCTTTTCTGAAGATCATAAAAAAAACATGTTCCCCGTCTGAATGTCACCCTTAAATGGAGGCGATTACGTGAGAGGCTGTGACAGTTGCTCCAAATTTAGTTAACGTTGATGGCAGTGGCAACGACTAAATGAAGCTGAAACCTGTCTGAGGTGTTGAAGGCAATCACAGAAAAAAGATTTATTTATGGTTAACAATAAATTGCTGTCATGGCTGTGTAAAGATGATACTTGCAATGCAATGTTATTATTAACGATAGGAATGATGATCAAAACTACCAAAATAACACATTGGTTGAAATAATCGGACATTTTGCTATTAAAGTAAACCATTTCATCACAAAACAAGTTGCACATTATTTACTTTCCACTGTCACCAAACCTGTTATACATTAATCTGATGTCTTCCGCCCGAGCCCCTCTGGCACAGGATAGAAAGTAGTCAGCTCTGTGGTTGCATATCCAGACCTTTAGCTTGTGCAACAGCCCATGGGACTCTGTCATAATTAACCAGGATGAACCCTCTTGGATTGAGCCTTTGCAACCCAAGACACTGATTCGGAGAGCTTGACTGACGACTTTATTATTGACTTCACCTATCCCCATACTAATGCTCATCTTTAAGTCTTTAATTGGAGGTTACTTATCCCCACAGCTGACATGTTTCATGGTTTAAAGACAAGATTAAAAAGCTGACAGTCGTATTTTTTCTGCTTCACATCTCAGCCTCTATTGTGTTAAAAAGTAGGTGAGTGCACGCTTGAGGAAAAAATATTTGTAATAGGAATATACTAATAATGCTGTTTGTCTGGTCGATTTTCATTTCATTCAACTTGTCCTCCGTGTGCAGACTTTTACTTTTTAGCCATATTACTGGCAGTGCTCAGAGTGAATATTCTGACGTGTTTTGACATGTTTGTCTCCGCAGAGCCGCATCCGTCGAATGTGGAATGACACCGTCAGGAAACAGTCCGAGTCCTCTTTTATGACCGGCGACATCAACAGCTCTGCCTCACTCAACAGAGGTACTTGGTCCCGCACTTAATATTTATTTGAATGACTCCTCAATATACCGGCCTTCATCTTAGACTTCATGACTAATGGAAGAGACATTCTCTTCACAGAAAGTCACTGTTTTCTTGAATTGTAGCTATAATCACTTTCTACTTAATGTGACACAAATTCTTTCTTTTTTTTTCAAGTAACGCTTTCAACTACAAACCTCGACCCAACATCTCAAGTCAAGTTAAATCAGTCATTTCACAATAGTTTGCCTCAGATACTCCAAATAATGACAAATCAAAATAAAAAAATTTAAAAAAAAGGGCATTTTTCTACTCGGCTGTTAGTTATCACCAAATGAAGCAAGTTCTTAAAGATGAGAAATGAAATGCATCAGAACTGTCAATGGCCATGTAATGCTCAAAAGAGAACGTGATTGTGAATGCAAGGCATTGATCGAAAGGATGAAATCCTTCTCTGGTGTCATGCTGCTACAGAACATTGTTTATTACGTTTTGAAGCATCAACAAATCATTCCTACCGTCTAGTAATTCAAAGCAGTATACAAAAATGATCTCATTTCATTTCATCTAAATAATTAAAAAAAAACACAATTATGTAAATGCAGTTCGGATACATCATGCATTTCGTCAAACTGTTTCAGAAAATTCTAGTTTTGGTGCATTTGCCCCTGTCAAGCAATGCAACGTCGTGCCACTGACTGCAAAAACCTTGAAACTGGGAACCGGCGGCGTACTCTCAGGAAAAGTGCTGAATAACAACCTCAAAATCAATTCAGTGGAATTCCCTCTCAGAAACACGTTAATAAAAAAGTATTTTACCATAATGCATTTGACAGTGGCGCAGAGAATAGAGTTGGAGTCTCTCAGGTTACACAGAGAGTAGATACCAGACTACATCTGACATCAAGTAGCAAATACCGTCCTGGCTGGCATCCCTCCCTGACACTCTCCCCACTCATCGCGTCTCTTGATGGAGGGCTCGAGTTCCACACAGCTCACTCTCTAAATTCGCTCTGGGCGCCTGCCTGCGTAGACACTAATGCATAGTTACAATGATGGATTAATGTTCGACACAGGGAGGAAGTGTCAAGATCTCAATAATTAGGCACTCAGCTTAGCACCATCAACAGACACAGCCTTTATCTGAGTTGGGGCGGGAGATGTGGCGTTAGGTCGGGAGTTGAGGAAAGGCCTATACGATTCTTCCATGAAGAAAAAAAGCGGGGAAAGAAATCCATTTATTTATATACCACTGGCTTCTTACCAGGCTGGATCTGATAGACAACACGTGCCAAGTTTACATGTGTGCCGGGAAGTGAGTTCCGCCATCACAAGTATCATATGGAACAGATGCGAGTAGAATTGCACTTCTCCGTGGCTGCTCCCGTGTTGTTATTAAGGAATTATGTGTTAAGGAGCGAATATTTCTTGCTGATTTGTCCTTTTCATTCTCCGCCACCCCGGCTTCTCCCCCCTTCGCACCTGAGAGTGAGCATGCAGCTGACGATCTTGCTGCGCTCTTCTCGAGAGCGGAGTCATGCAATCATCTTGATAGCGCTGAATGTTCAATTTATCCCGGCATTCAGGATTATTGCACCACACAATCAGTGTGGTTTTGGAAATTGTCCAATTTATCAAACACGGACACAATTTGTGGGGGATCTGTCATTGGGAGAATTCAAAAGGGGCCGGTGTTTATGGAATACGCTGTAATTAGGGCAAGCAGCAACAGCAACAACAACAAATTACTGGGTTGTTTTTTTTTTATCAAAACAACATTCTGATATCCAAGCAAAATTATAGCAGGCCTAATTAATACAAAACTCAAACACAAAATTCGAATAATGCTGAGAGGATGGCCTAAATCAGCTTCTTTTAAAATTTCATTCAGGAGAAAATACTAATGCAGTTAGAATGCTGTCAAAAAAGTATGAGACCAACTTTTGAAAAAAGATGGTGAAAGTCAAAAGGTAATAAAAAAATCTTTCTCCGTTGGTATGACAGATCCAGAGCATTAGAAAAGAACAGTACACTCTGCCAGGGGATCTAATTGCTGTGTACTCGTACCTCAGCTAAAAGATGTTTACTCTTTGGCATAGTGCATACAGGAAGCACATGCATGTATCGGCCTCATAAGTCTCGAGTTTGGCTTTTTAAAAAAAAAATAAAATAAAAAAAATAGCATATCATGTTGACGGGGGGGGAAAAAATCTTGTAAACAGGAAATGAATGCGAGTCACAAATATTTTCAGCATACTTGATATTCCGCATAATGTAATCAAACACTTGAAAAAAAAATTATTTTTATCAACAGCGAAGAAAAACAAACATCAGGGAATCTGCACCATTCATGTTTAAGATTGCAGCCCTCAAATCTGCAGCTAATCACAGGGCTCAGACTGCGAAGGTTGCTTTGGTGTGGAAGTATGCGGTTGGGAAACTGATGAGTCATTCGGGCCAGATCCTGGCAGCAAGTATCTGAGCGCATAAATAGAAAATGAGCCTCTGTTCTGTTTGTGTGAAGGAGGCGAGGCTGGAGCAAAGTAATGACCATCTTGACTAAAGAGAGGACATGTCCCTTCATTCAGAGGTTATTTCAGCAATGGCACGCACACAAGAGAATCACACAAAATGTGAACTCGGGCCTTTGGAGAAAAGGAAATATTACACCACTTCAGCTCATAAGATTGGCAATGCCACAAGCAATAATAATAGTGCAGTATGTGACCGTTCACTCATCCCCCCCTCTTTCTTACTGTATCTACGCCTGTCGAGCTTTCCATTCTCGCACTGCACATATGCAGTTTAGAATGATAATGGTGGCAGATGCACCACTTGTAATAATTTTTGATACAGTGGGTCATTGATTTCAGCAGGCCTCTCATTTCTAGGCAGCTACAGGGGATTTTTCAGGTTGAAGTCGCTGGCATGTTAGCAGCTGTAGCTTACTTCAATAAGATAACTTCAATAAACAGCCGCTAATGTTACCCTAAATTCTAAATTCGGATGCAGGGCTCTGGAAATACTGCACAGTGGATGTGCTTTTGAGAACTGCATTTTTTTGTCTTAGCTTAACCCAATATACTAATGTTGGTAGTCAATAATGTTCTCCTTGGCCTTGGAAATAACACTTGGTTACTACTGTAGCTAGTAAGCTAGTTAGCCAGACATGCTAGCAATTGCATCTTAGGTTAGAGCCAACCAAAACTAAGTTGAATGCAAAAACCTGCCATATCTGTTTTCATTGCAATCTCAGGGGAAGTGTGTAGCGAACTGTCAATTACAAGAATTTGAAGCACTTTCTGTTTTATTTATTTCTGCAGCCTCAAAGACCAAATAGTATCCTGTGTGATTATTGTATTCTGTCCTGTTTGAGTCTAGAAATGTAGGCCTAACAGTATGTGTGTTGTGTTGGCCATGTCAGTGCTTCTTTTTAATTTATGTCTGTTAACGCAAGTATGCTGCCTGAATGTGGAGCACACAAACGGGCTTAACACTAATGGCCAGCATTAACAATACAATTAACACACACTTTCCATCGGTCCCATTAGCCATGTCAGTTCAGCTCTGCCACTTTCATGAGGCAAAACCCCTCACATTAATGATCATGTGATCATTTGGATGTTAATGGCTGTCATTGCTCAGCTGCATCTGCCCAACTGATATGTATGTTCTCTCTCTTTCTCTCTGTCTATATCTCAATTTATCTGCCCACCTACCTTTTTCTGTCTCTACGCTCTGGTTCTCTTCTGTTTTGTCTTTTTCTGTCTCTTTCTGGCTGCTCCAGGGGCTATGGCTAACCATCTTATACCTAATGCACTCCTACGTCCTCATGGCACTAACAATCCCTATAATACATTGCTTGGGGAATCGGCAGTCTATAACAACCCTCTGGGCATGTACAACACACAAGGTGTGCTAGCTTCTTTTCATTCTTTAACATTGTGGCTAGGGCAGTGTTTTTTCATGTCTGATCCTGGAGAAACCGTGAGGTAGGACATCTTTGTTCCTGCCCAGGAACAGAAAGCAACTTTATGATTGGAGAGTTAAAAGTAATGGACAGCCTACGAGCTGAAGTGCCAGCGTTCACCCATGAGGGTTTTTACAGGGAGTTGATTAAAAAACACTGCTCTAGATGTTGTGTGTTAGCAACTAGCTTTATCAAAAAAAATCCCACAGGTTTGTTTTGCTGTGGGGTTTTTCATTGGAGGTGTATCGTGGCTTCTGGTCAGGGCAGACACGGCTGTTTCGCCGATAATGTAAAAATGTTCAAGAATGTGTGCCCTTAGCAAGGCGGATACACCCCCAGTCATTTATTTTAAATGTGCTCTAATGTTGTCAGTGCAGCTTGTGTGCCATGTCTTCTGTCTCTCTGTTTTTAGTTTTAGCATTTCTTTCTTTTTTATGCTGCTGTTGGATTGTCAAACATTGTCGTTTGCCATAAATGTCATTGAATCTGATATTAAAACATTTAAATGCAAATGATTTCTATTGCATAGAACAGAATAGTCTGAAGAGCAAACGTGAGGATTGCCGTTAATTTGAATCTCTTAGTGTTTATATTTTCATGTATATATTCCCCATTTTAAGGGATAAGTAGTTCAGTGTTCTGCCCCCTTCAGTGGAACTTTGCCCTTTTATTTGAAAGTTTTAATTGCAATATCTTCTAATTCATATATTCAATATGTGGGTCATGTAAATTTGACTGAATATTTGGGGTGGAGTGGGGTTCAATATATTGCTCTTTGGCTATAACACCAACACAAATATTGAATCTGAGTGTTAGAAACCATCTCTGATCACCCAAAAAGAAATCTACTTTATTCTGGGATCAGTCTGACAATTGGAATGCTTTTTTTTCTCTCTGCAGAGCTATTATTATTTTATTCCAACTCTCAGCGGTCAATATGAGATTGCTGTAACTTTGTGAGTCTGTAAAACTGAGAATCTTGTGTGAAACTCAGACAAAAACTCAGAGAGCTTTGATCAGAGGATAAGTTATGTACGCAATACAAGTACTGCACTGGAGCTCGTGACAGAGGGCTATATTTCACTAACATTGCCATAGATGTTAAAGAAAAATCTGAAAGCATGAAAACGCTAATGCATCAAAAGATTTACTGGTGCCATTACCATGTTTTACCCCAAAGGATCCTGCTAAAAGTTATATGCAAACATCTTTTCTTCTATAATTGTCAGTTGATATGGTGTGGTGCTTTCTGTGGGTGCGCAGAATTTGCGTGGTGACATAATACAGTTGCATTCTAGAAACATTTCCTTGATGCGTCATCAGCATACTGTTTTGTGCACATTTCTCTTCTACCTGTCACTGTTATGCTTATTGTGTTTCTTTTCTTCTTTCCTTTCCCTCATGCTGTCCCTAAAAGAGCCCTACAGAGAGACAAGTATGGGAGTCAAACTAAACATTGCTTATCAAATGTAATTGACTTTGGCTTTACTTTCTTTTTACTCCATGCTGACAAAGGGGTAATGAAAAAAAATGTCATTCCCTTTGGAAGTAATAGCATTCTTTTATGACAAAGGCCCTCAACATTTCAAATAGACTTGTAAAAATCAGTTTAAATCATATCCTGAATTCCACTGCTTACTGTAGGTAGCACTACTTGATGGAAAAAAGACTTCAGGCATTTGCTGCTTCCTACAGGCATTTGTTATCACGCTCTGAATAAGCTAATCGAATTACAGTCAACATTCAGACTCACCTTAACATTTCATAGGCACGTCAGTATAAATTGATCTGTGTTCTTCTCAGTGAATACTGAACATACCATCGTACCTTTGTTCGTGTACTTATTATTTTTATTTTTTTCACCATTCACTTTGATCAAGCCAATACTCTTCTTGAAGGTCTCAGAAATGCACTTAGTCAAATTTTTTAAGAGGTCAGACTGTGTGGATAGCCTTGTCCGAGGCAGTTTGAATTATCGTCAAACATTTGCTTTGATGTTGATAGCATGGACTTGGTCAAACTGATAAAATATGAAATCTACATGTTCATGCAACCGAGAGAACAGAAAGTCTCCTTCCTTCCAGTGTGGGTTGACTCTGAAATATTTTAACTAATTCCCGTTTAGAGAGATGGCTAGTTGTGTTCACGTGAACAAAGCAGACATCACTCAGTTATTTTTTTCCAGTTTTGCAATGTTACATTGCAATGCTCATATGGGACAATATGGCTGGGCTCCAAATTTACAGCTGGTGCAATGGTTTGTGTTGACTTTAAGTGTTGAATTCATGGCTATGGTTTTTGTCTTTGTTTGCCTGAATTTGGTGCATGAGCTTTGCGTTTTTGTGCTGTGCTGGAGCCTTGTGTTGTTGTGTGTCGCACATAAATCAGTGTTTTCATCGCTGCCATAGAATAATCAGTCAAATTTAATGAAAAGTGAAATTGGGTCTTAGAAAATGTTCCTTTGTAACAAGGTAAGTGTGTATGATGTTCATATTTGCCGTATACAGGCGTAGGGTTTTAATGTAAATATTGTGCTTTATGTCTTACCCAATCCAAATACTGTAGGGAGTGCTTGAGGGTCAGTACATATTTCAGAATGAACGAGTTACATTATTTGATGGATGTACTTTGTCTTTGTAAAATGGCTGACATTTAGCTGTCGCAATTACATCCCATCAGATTTCACCCTTCTCATTCGCCCACTCTACCCCCAAACCCAACCCATGTTTGTCATTCCAGAGGGAATCCTGAACAATGCCCGGGATACAAGTGTCATGGATACTCTACCACTGAATGGTAACCATGGCAACAGCTACAGCATCGCCAGCGCTGAGTACATGAGTGACTGCGTCCAGATCATTGACCGGGGCTATAACCACAAGGAGACCACCCTGGAGAAGAAGATCCTGAAAGAGCTCACCTCCAATTATATCCCCTCCTACCTCAACAATTCCCACGAGCGCTCAACTGAGCAGAACCGGAACCTAATGAATAAGCTGGTCAATAATGTTAGCAACGGTGGAAAGGACAGTGGCTACGGGATGGGCCTGGCAGTGGGGATGGGCATGAATGTCGCGCTGAGCCTGGATGACCACTCCACCTTTGGTCCGCACCACGACGAAGGCCTGGGCTTGGAGTTAATCCGCGAGGAATCTAACGCCCCACTGTTGCCTCAAAGACCACCCCCGTCACTGCAGACGGTGGACAACCTTCACAATCACCTGCACCAGTCAGTGGCACCGCCCCTCCCCCTCCCGCACCATCCCTTCTCGTCCGCCACCACTTCCTCCTCGTCTCGAAGGAGGATCCCCCAGGAGAACAGCGAAAGTTTCTTTCCCTTGCTTACTAACGAGCACACCGAGGACGAGGGCTCGTCACCCAGCCACAACCACCAGAGAGACTCCCTCTATACCAGCATGCCCATGCTGTCCGGCCTGCCCGACGTGTCTTCTGAATCTGCTGACGACTCCAAGGACGGCGGGGACGCCAAGAGCCCAGAGGCCAGCTCGGACGACGTTTACTACAAGAGCATGCCCAACTTGGGCTCACGTAACCACCTCCATCAGCTGCACACCTACTACCAGCTAGGGCGGGGCAGCAGCGACGGCTTCATCGTGCCCCCAAACAAAGAGGATCTATCTCCAGAAGAGGCCCACCAGGAGCCCTCGCACCTGGTCACCAGCCTATAGGCCCAACACCCCCCACACCTCCAGTGTCCCTCCTGTTACCGTAGTCCTCTACTATTCTCCGTGTCCCCTTGTTCCATCAGTCGTTGGCAGTGGTAGCCTTTCTTTTTATTCTGTGTCCCAAAGACTGAGGCGGAGCAAATGACTGTACTCTCGCTGTTACTGACCACAAACAGGATAATAATTGCTACGTATGGGGGGCTATATGTGACTATATTTGGTTAGACTTTGCGGGAATCTGTTGATGTTGTGTTCCCCCTCAAACCCTGTGTGGTTTGGCGTGTTTTGTCTCAGTGTGAAAAGAGACAATTACTCACACAGGATTTGTAGGTCTCAGAGATATAGTCTGACAGTCACAAGGAACTGCATAGCCCCAAACTATACAAGTCTAAACTATAGACTTCACCAGAATAAATGGGAAATTTAAAAAATGGACTATTTTATTATACTTCTGTATCTATATTGACTTTTTGAAAGATGTTCTTCCTCTTTGGTGAGTTGCAGCACATTTTGTTTGCTGAAGTGTCCCTTCAATGAAAAAAAAGACAACCCCCCCCCCCCCCACACACACACACACACACACACACACACACATTTTGAACAACTACAATGAAGGAGTTATTGATCGTATGCTTTCAAGCATAGCTGTTCTTTTTTCTTTCATTTTACTGTAATAACAGTTGTTAAAAGAGGGAGAAAAAAACTAATAAGAGAACTATGAGATATTTCTATGTAATTGTACAGATAACTAGCATTGCACATATAGTATGCTTTTTTTGTTCTGAGCGAACCCTTTGTCTCTGTAAATGTAGTGGTTAGGAGCAATTTTGTTCTGTTGTGCTGGCCTTTCTGGGTTTCTGGTACCAGTCTGTTTTTTGTTTCCCTCTTTTATCACTTTCCAAGAAATGACCATCTAAATAAAAACAAAATAACACAAAAAATATTACAACAAAACACTTATCATGCAGGCATTTTTGTGCGACATGTTCACTTTTGTTTTCATGTCTATTTTCTGTTTGATTTCCTTTCCCTTTTGTTTTTTTACCGTGTAGATAACAGAGCTCTGATTCACAGATCGTCAAGGAGACAGAATAAGTCCAAGTTAATCAGGAGGTGTCCCTCAGAAAAGCTCATAGTGCATTCTGCATCTCTATTGGCATTCAGAAAACACTTGTGCGTCGCCGAAAGAGAACAAATTGAACATTGATGAGCACTAGGCGCTTGTACAAAAAAGAGAGATGGTTGATTTACTTATTAAAGAAAGAGCTTTTGGAGTGAGGAAAAACTGGAAGTGTATTTCTTTTTCTTCCTCGAGGGGGAAAAATATTTATTTATTTGTTTAAATAAACAGTAATAAAATGGAGGATGGAAGTAGGTTTAGTGGCACACATAGGTCTCTATTATTGGCTATGATTATGGCTTCTTATTTATTCCTTTTTGTAATGGTTTCCAAGTTGAATGACCTCATCACTAATATTTGTTGTAACAGTGAAACTTGTTTGCCAACAAATAAATTACTGATTAAGATTTATCACGTAGATATGGCAAAAGTTCTGGTGTTTTGTCTGGGTCTTGGAACATTTTTATATGGATAACAGCAAAGGACCACCAAATGATGGAATGATAATTTTGTTTTTTATTTTCTATTATCAGTTAATACCCCCCATTAGCCCTCTGTCCGTTTTAGTGCCAAATACATCTTTGGCCCAGCAACAGTGGATGTGCTCTGTATGCTCTGGTCTGCTTTACAATAGAAGCAGTGATTTCATAAGCTGTAATAAATATTTCAATATCATTGCTGGTGTAACCAATGAATTCTTTACAAACACTGTATGTTTTACATGTTTTCGTAACCTACGCAGGAGACATGAAAGTCACCTGGACCATTCATACTGGAAGAAGACATGAAGAGCGGTAAGTATGCCCTGTCCCACAAAGTAACGTTTCGGTAACAGTGTTTTATTGTTTCATGCCGGAGCAACTGAAACACAGAGTGCTGGTGGTCATGACCGATATAATCAGCATGTTCTTCCGCAATGGCGCAAAAAAATGAAATTAGGACATTATCGCATTCCTTGTTTGACTTTAAAGCTGCATTAATAAATATTTATATTCTAATTATGGCTCTAACGTGAAAAGTGGAGATCGTAGACTCTGCACTTCACCTCAGCTTTGCGGAGCATTTGTGCGTCTTTCAGCAAATTGTCTTGGTTTTAGGTTTTGGTTCGGTCTCTCGTCAGCGTTATTTTCCAGGATTTGATAAACGAACTATTTGCCAGCTGCCCAGCACCAAATGGCACACAGACAAGGTTAGCGACTAACAAGTGAACATAACAGACCAAATTAAATGATGAATGGGTAACTTTTCTAAACTCAATATTTCAACTACACACAGATAAGGGACCCAGAGAGAAAGGCCCAGATTATTTGCACAGTATAATAAGTTGATTGTAATACTGTACGATGAGTCACAGGCTTTTTGTACCTCACACTTTCTCACCTGTCTGCCCATTGTATTTTACTATATCCTGCAAGTAAAGTATTGCAGGAAGAAGAAAGGGAGAATTCAGCTCATTTTCACTGTGATTGATGGCTGAGTCACTGTGAAAAATCGCCAGAGCTTTTTGGCCCCTCTTATTACAGCCTGGATCTAGCATCAACATACGAAACGTGGCGGGGGGTGGCTTTCTCTGGCCCCTGTGCTTAAGCATGGATTCTTCACTTCGCGATACAAACTGGGTGCACAGAAAGAGCCCCGGCCGTCATCACTGCATCACTTTGACTGGCATTTGCAAACCCGGACGAGTCCATGAAATGTTCTGAAGGCGTGACTCTGGCCCCTATCCACTTTATTAATAAACTGTTACACAAGCTCATAAGCCACCCCGGGCCCGGACGGTGCCCAGGAACTTGCTTGCGTGGCACAAAATACCATGGCAATAAGCAGTGCTGCAGCTCACTTCCCATTGGCTTGGGACAGTTGTAATGTCGCACAGAAGTTTACTGGCACATGAAAAGATACAGATTGTAGTCAGTCAAACGGTGTCCGTTATTCACGCTGTTTACTCAAGTGAGAATATTTTCTGACTAGAGCACAAGTGTGTATTGATTTCACTGGAGAGGGCATCAGACTTTAGACTGAAAACCTTGTGTTAAATGCTCTTAAATTAGAGCACTTAGGAGATCCCAGAGAAATAATCAATACAGTCTTTGTGCTATGACTTAAGTTTTTTGGAACCTGTCACTCTGATATTACAGGAACATGCAACCACCTTAAACACTGTGTGTGTGTGTGTGTGTGTGTGTGTGTGTGTGTGTGTGTTTGTGACAGGTTATCATCAAAGACAAAAAACATTTGTCAAACATACCTATATTTACACTTTTGAAACCTCTTAACAGACAACGGAGCAGACGCTTATGTTGAAAAGAACTACACAATTCAAGCCCCAGAGGAGGCTCTCTCTGGCAAGCTGTTTTCTTCGACTATCCATGTGACAGGAGATATCCTTGTTGCTGACAGTTAAGGGCGATGTCATGATTTCCCCCACATCCCTCCTCCGGCACTTAATCAAACAATCTCCAATTCAACCATCCCCTGATCCATGACTGATTTATTTGATTTGATCTTTAATGTAACTCAATATTAAACTCATCCAGTGGAGTTTTCTTTGTGAAATCAGTCCAATCAGATATGTTTATAATGGCACATAGCGTTCAAAATCTCACAATATTACGTCTGTTTTTCATTTTTTGATAAACATTTTTGGGACCTTCTGCATTGATGCTTCCTGCACAGTGGAACGCCTTGACCCTGCCTTCTATGATGACTGGACATCCAATTACACAGGACGGATCCTTTGAACGGTTTAGCGCAGGGTGGGGGGGGTCAGAGTAGCGACACCGCTGGATGTGCTGATAAGGACGAGTGTCCGTTTGGGAGCTGTCTGGTATTGGAAAGCCGCTGTCTGCCGTTCGTGTGTACACATGCGGTTGTAATCAGCTGTGAATATGTGTGCTCGCGTGTGTTGCCTTGCCAGGACGTGAGTGTGCATTGTTTGTATATGTGAGTGAATGAGGACACGTGGCCAGAGAAACTCCTGCAGACCACGTGAACAACAGCGTGTGAGTAGTACAGACGTGACGCATAAACTGGCACATTTCATATCTCCCCCCCCCCCCCCCCGGTGAAAATCAATGGCCGAATGCCTGGCAGAATTCCAAATGAAAGGTGAATCAATGTCATCTCCAGCTTTGTGTATTGGGACAACTTGACAGCCTAAGCACATAAAAGAAAATATCTCTCTGGCTTTTTTAGTCGAGATAACATTGATTTAAGATGGCGAGGGGGGGGTCAATGTTTGCCACTTTGGGGCCCAAAGTGTTCAAGACTTGCGGCTGTGGTTGTACTTGATGTATTGAAGCTTGGTCAGTACTGCAACTTCATCTTCCTGATTTAAAGGGCCACAGAACTTGATGAAACTTCCGTTATTATTAAGCATATCACTAAATGACACGGTTATCATGTGAAAGGCCCGGCGCACCTTTGGTTAATCCACACAGGGGAGTTTAATAATTTAATATTCACAGCCACAGTCCTGATAAAGCAGATTCAGCAAGCTGAGTTTTTGACTGTTAAACCTTTGATAAATAACAACTAAACAGCCCCCCAAACTCTAACTTTGATTGTTGTGCTTTTAACAATGAATATTTAATGTTACAGAATAGAGACACACCTAAGATTAGAAACCCCATTTTCAGGGCCTTTAATTATTTGGGCTGATTAGACATCCTCTCAGGACTGCGATGGCAGGCGCAGACTGAGCTCAGTTCATGCTTCCTGCGCCTGCGTGTTGGGGGCTCTGCTGAGCCTGTTGGTGTGGGACAAACGACACATGGATTAGGCCTATTTTAAAGACTCACGGAAAAAACTATTCAAATATATACACACTGTAGGCTTTAAGAACAAACGCGAGCAGGCTACATGACACAGGGACAGGGAATGCAATTATACTATAGAACATTATATAGGGTGATTAAAACGGTTTGAGGGGGGGAAAGGAAAAATAAGAGATGAAGATTTCAGTCATTCAGTCATTTCAGTCAATAATCCTATAAATTAAAAAACAGAAATTCTGGCCTTTGTTTGTTTGCTTTTTTATTTTCCAATGATCATTAGATCAATATAAATACGAAATGTGATAGAAAGAAATTGTTGCATCATGGGTTACTTGTGGCAAGTAGCCTCAGTTCGACCAGCAGAAGCTCAGTTCGACCAGCAGAAGCTCAGTTCGACCAGCAGAAGCGTGCTCTCGCAGACACAGTAACCGTCGTGTTAGTTGACCCGTTCGGCAGCGCGGGAAATGACTGAAGCGGAAAGCATCGCGCGACTAGCGGCCTCTTCCGTCCAGCGGCCAGGAGTGATGGACGGACAACGTCAAGCAAAAAAGGCAGCTAACGTTAGCTATCGCTCAGAGACAATGTTTCTTCGGTGAAAAGTGGGGAGGTAACGTTGCACTAATGTGACTGAAAAACACAATGAAGGGTTACAAAACTGCACTCGACAACCTCCCTGTACGAGACACGCACAGGTGAGATGCACGCTTAACGTTATATGGGAAGTAACGTTAGCTATAGCATGTAACACAGCGACGTTTATGGCAAGCCATTTTTGACTTTTAGAAGAGGCTTCATGGTTGAAGACAACTGCAGAGTTTGGTAAAAAGTCTCATGAGTAAACAACCCCAGCTGCATAATACCGGTTCGTGAAGCATTATGTAGTAGCTCAAGGGCCTATTTATTAACCACACTAGATGTTCAGCGGATGTATTTGGAGCAGTAATTAGGCTCTAGTTTGTCATGACTCAGGTTTACAGTGCTTCTTATTTGCTTGTAATTGACTACATTTATAAATGAGGTTGTTTGATTTTTTTCTATATGTTAAATATGTGTTTATCGTATACTTACCTTACTTATTCACTGTACTGCTTATTATAATTTTAAATTAAAATTCAAAACGGGTGGTGCCAAGGTTGGCAATCAACAATAGGGCCAATATAGTAATGTAAACAGCTGAAGAAGGAATTTAATTCTGAAGTAACCTCATGACAATGACTGTAGGAACACCGCTCGCTGTTAAGCGTTGGCACTTTGACATGTGAGTTTTAAAAACAACATGAGACAGCTAACAGAGGCCTGAAAAGAAAAAGAAAAAGGCCAAATCATCTGTGGCCAAATTGCAGGTGTATCTGTCAAAAAAAACTGTAAAATGATTTATTTTTCCAAAGACTAAGGGGCAAAAAGAAACTAAAACAGACAAACTGCTGTGAAAAGGAGCTAGCGGTTACCAGTTGAAGCTAACTATCAGCAATATGACGCTCATTTGAAGCCGTTAAGGCTGCAACACATTCTCTTCAATAATAATCGTTGTGTTTTTTATTCATTTGTAAGTTTGTCCTGTAACATGTCAGAAAATAGGAACAGCTGCCCATCACAATTTCCCAGGAACCAAGTTGACATCTTTAAATGTCTTGTTTTGTCTGACCAACAGTTCTATAACCAAAAGATATTTTGTTCAGTGTCATAGAACATTAACATTCTTAGCATATTTGCTTTAAACAAGGACTTAAATGATTAATCGATCATTAAAAATTCCGCTGCTTAGTTTTCTGGCAGGTAACTTTGTAATTGACCAATCGCTCTCAAAAAATAATCGGGGGTTGACAAATACTGCAAATTAGCATGCCACCTAATATAAACCACCTTATTAGCAGTGTTTGCAATGGTGATTTAGCCACTTAATAGTTTGTTTCACGAAGTGTTTGTTATTTTGTCTCTCCCGTGTAGTTCTGTATTTAATTGATGAATGTAATTCGAGTGCGTGCCCCTCATGCATTGCTCTATATCTTCAACTTGTTCCCAGTTGCCCTTGTCACTCCTGGACACTCATAAATGCACTGCATCGTGTGCCATCACGGCCTTGTTTTATGGCAGAAGGGATAAGCAGTAAAACCTCGCATACCCCTTTAATGCCTGACAGTATCACAACACTTACTCACCCGGGAGAAGCAAACAGGCCCCTCACGCCACGGGGCAAACAGGTTACGTGACATTCACAAAAATCCTCTGCGAGTTAATTTGGAGGCTAATTTTCAGTGCACAGGCCACAAGAGAAGGCGCATGGGAGCCGGGGAAGCGGTAATGGCTGTTCGGGGAGTTTTCGTGTGTTCCTGCAGGTCACAGGGTGGGGAGTGCTACATAGTACATAACCAGAAGGACTACTGCAGCATGATTTAGTTCACCTGTTACTTAGTTATTGGTGTGGTCTCAGCGGTCTGAAGCTGTTAAGTCAGCTCAGCTGCAGTGTTGTTTACAGTCTGTCTGCTGCAAGAGCTGAGATGTTGCAGCATGTTAACTTAGAAAAATATTTTGAAGACCTAATACACTGTACATTCTGCCATAGCAAAGATACAGTTTTTTTATTAAAACAATGAAATAGTATCTCTACTTTTTAATAGATTAAAAAAATATATATTTTATTGGAGATACTGTAGGTGGCAATTTTCAGTAAACATTGAATTAATTGTTTTGCATGGAACAATTATTAAACCTGCTTTGCGGAACCTTTGTTTCCCTCTTCTGGCAGAGAGAGTAATTACATAAACACTGTGGCCGCGAGCTTATGACAAATGCTACTGCTGGCTCGCCCCAGGCTCCTGTTCAGAGTAAATGTAATAGCTACATAGCCTGATGCTTCTTAGGTTTTTGCTTATAAATAGAGCTGAAGTGTAAGTTGAATAATCAATTAGTCTTTTATTAGAAAATTAAGCAGCAGCTATTTGAATAATCGATTTGTTTAAGTCATTGTTCAAGCAATTAAATGTCATTCTCTGGATCCAGTTTCTCAAATGTGAAGATCTGATGCTTTTCTTTGATTTTGGACTGTTGGTCGCATAAAGCAAGACATTTGAATGCATCTCCATGGGCTGTGTGTAGGGGACACGATGGGCATTTCCCCCTATTTTCCCGTCATTATTTAGATCAAATGATCATTCAATAAATTGAGAAAATAATAGGCAGATTAATTAGAAAACAAAATAATTGATAGTTGCTGCCCTACTTAGAAATGCATGGCAGTACTATATACTTGGCCCATGTGTCCCACAGTTTGTATTGTACTCTGAGAGGGTATCAGTAGTAGATGAGGCTTGTTGTAGTGGCATACAAAGGTCATTTTTGGTGGGTCAGCGATACAAATTTTGTTGTTGCAAGGTTGTGACAACCATAATGACACTGTAATTATGCCCTCACTCACTTCGATGAAAGATAAAAATGCGACGATAAAGGTAAAATAGTTCTGTCTCCGAGCCAGATGGCATGCGGTGATGATGTCTGGCTTGCAGTCAAGGTGGACAGCAGACGAGCCAGAATTCTGACAAGCCAATAGATTCCATACTCACCATTGCCCCCATCCATCCCACCTCTATGGCCAATCAACAAAGATAATCTTTTGAATTAAGAGAAAAAATCCAGGGTGAACACTTTGATGAGATAAGTACCCTTTGTCAGTGCAGGCAATGGTATTTTAATTAAATATATGAACACATGGTCCTGCCCCAGATGCTCAAGTCTAAACAAAGATAGCATCATCTAATCAAAGCCAGGCCCAGAGAGTTTCAAGGGCAGAATTATTTTCTATTAGGGCCCCTCTCCTCGGGGATTGAGCCAATTTTCTTTATTATGATAGAATCAGCATATTGTAGATTGACTCTGGCGATAGTGTCACGGCAGGGTAGGTGCGCTGGTCACAGATGCACCACCAGCATCTTAAAACCTTCAAACACACAGGCTACGTCTTTCTTCTTCACACATCCAAACTGCAGATATTTTCCTGTTTGATTACTGTTTGGGTTGAAAGTGAACGAAGAAAGTGCACAGATTCTTGATGTTAGTTCACAAGATCACGGTGTGTGGTTCTAATGATCTCACTGATCCATTAGTCTCTTGACCTTGCTTGACTATAATCAGTGTTCCTTCAAAATATGCTATTGAGAACCAAGATACGGCTTTCAACCTGCTAATCGCAGGCATGGAAACATTTAGAGTGTAAAACCAAAATGAAGCTGCACATGCAGCCCCTGCTAAGATATTAGAAATATATTCCTCTGGATTCTCTGTGGATACTGTTGATTGGAGACTGCTGTGATCCAGCAATTTAATGAGATCTCCTAAAGGGATGCTTTCACTAATGTGTACACATCTGCTTTCATCACAGGGGCTGGATATGGCTGGATGCTAATACCAACACTGGGTTATATCATGGATGCTAGCATGTATCGGCGCAGTTAGATATAAAGGATGAAGTTGTAAAGTGCCATGTTTTGTAATTGGGTCGCTGAGCAGCCTGGTTGAGTCAGGATTTCTTGGAGAAGCGGAGATACCCTCTGGAAACTAGAAGCTCAAGTAAGAAACCTTCTGAAACAGAAACCTTGGCTTTGTAGCTGTCAAACTAGTTGACATTTGAATTTATGTAGGATTATTTGTTTTTTCATATGAATGGTGTCACATTCTCATATTCAGGGCATAATTGGCAGGTTCAGTTTTCAATGCTACCACAGGAGTAGGCATTTTAGTCTAAATCTGCAATTGGATGCTTCACATTAGAAGACTTCTTCTGAGAGTCTGAGGATTTGTGCAATGATTAAATAGTTTGATTTCAGGCTTTGAGCAAAGCATTCAAATTGCCTGGCTCTCATTGTTCATTCCTAATTGGCTTAATTTCAATCAATGGCTCTCTGAAACAACATGGTGAATCAGAGGGTGCAAATTCCAGGCGGGTTTATTTAGTGTGAATTTATTTGAGTGTACAAATATAAAGATTAATTATATAAAGTGAGAAAATACAACCAAGAAAAGTCATTTTTTTGTCATTTCAGTTTGCAAGCCTTCGTATGGGTCCCATTTTGGCTTTTAGTCTAAATCTGCAATTGTCCTGATCCGTTATTATGATGGTAGTTATTTTGATCAAACATAGGTTAGGTATACTCTTTTTAATTCTCTTTCAAATCTAATGAATGCATTACTTGAGGTCCATTACTTTTTAAAATGTCCTTCAGACCACAAAGAAACAGTTCAGAGGACAATTTATTTTCTCTGGGAAGAGGCAGCATTTCTCTAAGTACGTAATGGACTCATGCTCGGTATTAACATCTACAGTACATAACATTCAAATGTTACATTAGCACAAGCCTGTCGTCACGGTCTCACTTTCCTTTTTTCTCTGAATGGCCCATGTGCACACCCAACAGTATTCTGTTTATCTTAGAGAAATAGGCAGTGAAGATGCTAAGGTCACTTTAAAATGCATACATAAATATTAGCTTTTTATATATTTTCTAGCTAACATTGTGATGATGTCAAGGTCAGTAATGAATATTTAGCTCTGTATTTGAGTGAGATGCTGACGAGCCTTGCAGCCAACAGAGCTGAGCTGATCCCTGGCAGATTTGGTTATAAATATTCCAGTGCAGATAGAGGTTTTTTTGTAATCTCAAGCCCCCTTTGTGTCACATTTACCATTATTTCCTGCTTCCTGTGTATTTTTAGAACTGCTGTTGCATGCTTTTAGCCTTGCCACTGACACAATAGATTTAGCCTGAAAGATTAAGACCTACTTGGCCACTGTAGCAGCTGAATCCAACGTTTAAAGTACAGAGAAATAAGAGTTAACTGGGTTGTGAGATTTCTGAGAGAGTGATTTGATCTGATCAGAGATTTGTGTGCATACTGTAGGTTGTACTCTTGTAGGTGTGTTCTTGGATAACTAACATTGGTTTGCATGTTGAATCAAAAACTGTAGTTAAAGTTGCACAGAGGATTAAGAAAAATAATGGACGCAATAGCGAAGGGGAATCTCGTGACAATGAATTATACTGTGCACAGTGAGCCTAGTATCAGACCCTTCCTAAAGTTGAATATAATTACATGTAGATGTACTTGTTTTTATTCATTATAAGTTATAATATTTGAAAGAGTTTAGCGGCTGTAACTTTTGGTTGCTCTGACAAAACACCTTAACTGAATTAGCACTAACGTGACTTTGGCTTTACTGAATTATTCACCAGAAATAAAATGTTTGCTGTTGTCCTACTAACCTTGACTGTTACATTACCTTCCTACACATGACTACAGCAAATAAAAGTTTAAACAGTGCAACAGTTTGTAATTGCGTCCTTGGTCTTTGTCTTTGCATATTTGAGAATAATCAGACGTATGTAATTAAATCAAAGTTAAGTTTAATTCCAAAACCTTCGGTGAAACTTTTGGATGGCAAGATTATAGTACACTGTAGTAGGACAGTCAGCCGAAGAAAATATTCTCTTAAAAAAAAAAAAAAATCTTTCATCAAAAATCCCCTCCCCATATTCTGATACCAAGGGACACGCGTCTTCAGCCTTATCCTGGATTGTCTGATACGCAGGCGGGAGGCTTTGACCATTGCTTACAACTGGTGTCTGTTCAGTGACAAAACTAGTGCACAGCAAACCCATTTATAATGCAGTGAATCCATATCATTTTTATTCTGCTGCATTGTCATTTCATGCACAGTAAAGGGTCTTATGGTGGCTGTGCGATGGGGGATTGTTGTTTATTGAGAACCTTGAGTTTAGTGGTGTGTCAGTTTTGGCATCCATTGAATAATTGATTCAGCACTTGGACGATATAGGAACAAAACTTTAATTGAGATAAAGTTGTCATGCACATACTGCAGTATGGCCTATTTGATATATTTGTTTTATTTATGTAAACTATGTGCTAACTGATTCATTTATTCTTACCCTTGCCTCTGTTGTCACTTTTTGGCAGGCCTGGCTGCACCACTCAGTCCCTGTGACTGCCATGCCCTGGTATGTATTAACAGGTAAACTACGAATCACATATCATTTACGTTAATGCTGACCACTCACCAAGGAATATCATAGTGGTTTAAATGACTGAATGTGTCTTTCTTACCTTCAGGGCAGCCATTGATTTCCACTCATTTCTGTTGCCCATGAAAATTAACTTGAGATTTAAAATTTGGGTTTAATAATAAATCACACCTGTTTTTATTCTTCAAATTGTGCTATTGTTAAGCGGTGCTGCTCCCCCCCCCCCTTCAAATGAATCTACACTGAGACTGCAATACTCTGTAACAGCAATTTAACTCTGACAAAATCAAGTGTTTTCAAGCAAGTGTCAGGTCAGCAAATTGATTTTAATTCAGTGAATTGAAATCAATTGTTGCCAGTAATGCAGCTGATACCGTATTATAGGTAAGAATGAATTAAAAAATGTTTAGGATGTGGTATCTCTGGATTAAATGGTAATTTAGTTTGGAATAATCACAGAAAAGATTTCCCATCAATATGGCTGATGCAACGCAAACAACTACCTGTGGAGATGCTACTCATCACAGGTCTTAAGGATATATATCCATCCGTGAGTCATATCCATCCATCCTCTTTGAAAATACATGCATTTATAGATGCTCAGTGGCAAAGCCAAATGGGAGTGAGTCCGATAAAGACATTTTTTACAAGACAAAGGGCAGCGAACACAATCAGTTTATCTAAAATCTGTGGGACTTTACTTTTGTATCAAAATGTCATGGGACTGGGAGTCAATAACTCACATTTAATGACTGAGGGAGAAGTTGTGGTTTCCTTTAATGAAGCAAGAAAACAGTTTATCTGGCTAGATTGACCTTAGGCAATTACTTTAAGCGCATTCCTCAATCAATAAAACACTGGTTCTGTTTTTGTGTGCGTGTGTGTGATGCACAGCTATGTTTTCCAGCTCCTTTGGTCGATGTAACTCAACAGATTTTATTTTGTTAGATGTGTTGCTTTGGTGAAATATTTGACCTCCATGTTTTTTGCATCTCAGTACTGTTGTACTATATTTTAATTGATATGGTTGCACTTCAGTTGTCATTGCATGCATACCTCTGCCATCACCTCAGTGAATAAGAAGTGGTCCAGGGGGACTGACTTTTAGGACGAGGTTCCTAACCTTTAGTTATTTAATATGTTTTGTGTAAGTGTTCTATGTAACCACTCTGTCAGCCCTGAACAGCAGCTGTCAAAACTAAATGCCCACTGCCTGTAAGAGAATAGAGATAAAAGTGACCCCTTGCAAATAAGCTCTGTTCTGCCTGGGGTTTGCAGTGGCACAAGGGTAAAATAAGAATCACATTGCAGATGAATATCTGCACAATGGCTCTTTCTTCTGTATGCCTGGATGACCTTGTATAAGATCTAAATTCCAGATACAGTATAGAGAGGAGGCTCCAAATTAAAGCTTTGCACAGGAAATTGAACTGTCAGACAGATGGAGAGGGAGAAAAGGCCGGTTTGTAATATAGCTGATTTTTATGCTGAGGGTTTGCTTGTGCAAATGTCAGACTTAATGGCAGTTATTCTGTATGGAATAGTGTATTTGAAAGCGAGACTATACATTTTTGTACCTAGCAAGTTGTTATCAAGGTGATTCATTGGTGGTAATTGCAGTTGTATACTGTTAATATATAAGATATACTTAAAAAGAAAATAAGTCATAAACAAAGATATGTCAACAGTACACTGATAATAAACTCATGGCCCCTTCCTTTCTTCCTATACCCCCCTACCTTTGGCGACCTTCTTCCACCGACAACCATCTTCGAACTATAAAGTTGCGTGACAGCATCTTGCTGCGGTTGTGACAGACCTATATATAAACACCTGGCAAAGTACTTAAAACTGCTTCTGTTTTTGCCATGGTGTCACACACACACACACACACACGTACACACACACACACACACGCACGTTGGTCACCTGTCAACACTGTAGACATAGTGAGTAAATTAATTTAGAAACACTGATGTCATCCATAGCAACGGGGTCAACCACGCCCCCGGTAAAAGTTGCTCTTAGCAGCGTTGTGAATACAGCAGCTCTTCAGAGGAAATTCTTTGCTGTAAACGTTTAGCACCATTTAGGAGGACTTCTAATGGTGAGATTACACACTTTGTGAATATGGCCCCTGGTCCATATCTATAGTGTTCATTTAAAATGTAGCCTCTTTCATGAGAAAATTATGTAATGCTGAATGGGCTGTGTTCAAGCTAAAACATGGTGTTAAGTTGCTGTTTAAAATGATAGAATGTATTGTATTAAGTGCAAAAATGCAATGATCGTCAAGTATAGGTGCAGATACAGCACTGGAGCTTGTAGGAACTCAGGTTTTTCCTGTTTAAGGGGTCATTTTGCTACGCACCTTATTGCGGTAGCTTTAGAGCAGGGACAAAATCTGAGTTTTCTTTTCCCGTGAGCCTGTCTGTATATTCATTCAGGCCATTGCATTGAACAAGCATACTCGTTTTCGTCAGCTCCCAGGTTCACTCCTGTTTTCGTGGTTTATCAGCTTGTCAGGTCACATCTGTCCAGTTTGACAGTGCCAATAAAGTATGTTCAAAACCGAGCAACCACACTCACAGTGACACTTTTCACGCCCTGTTTGTATTTTCACGCATTGATATCAAAAGCTCAAGCCACTTGTCAAGTTTGGTTGGAATAGCTGATTCAAATAAACAGTAGGTAGCCACACAAGCCCCCTGTCTTTGCTGAAGTATGTTGATAATAGTACTGGCTGCTTACCAGACAGTTTGGACATGATGTCTTTCTAATAATGCATCTTGGGGCTTCATTTTCCTTTTCTTATCTCCTTTTGATGCATCCTCAATATTTTAATATTGGCAAGTGATATTTTTAGGATCCTTGTCTGATGTCATCAACACTAGTATCATACTGTAGTCCCTAGATATGTTGTCAAATCATAAAAGCATAGCAGAGATACCAAATGTGTCAGACTACAATTTCTGCCCAGTCTGTTTTATTTTTCACCACCGTACATCTTGTTTGTATTTTGTCCAGTGGGAAGCATGACTTTTTTTCTCAGGCCACCTGCCAATTGACTCTGTCATCAAAACAAGTAGTGTTGTAAATCAGTCAATGTCACAGTGCTCCTTCAACACATGATCCATGGTCCTATTGCCCTTCCCATGTTACTGCGGCATCCGTGCAACTGCCATGACCTTACGTCGTCTCTTGAGATATCAGTTTCAGTCAAAATCCCGTCTTCCAACTAACTTAAAGTAATGACCCCAAAGCTTAGCAAGACCTATTTTACTTCAGAACTACAGCTATTCATTTATATCTGATATCATGGACAGTTGTGGTATTCTCTTCCCCCAGAGAGGCTAACTAAGACAAGTCTTACAAGCCTTTGACGGTACACCATTTCTAGTAAATCATACATGAGTGAACCAAATGGCCTTGTCTTGGGAGCAATTTTAGGCAACAAATGACCTACTGGATGGAAAGTCTGCTTCAGCCTTTCCAGGCATTATCATATCTTAGAAGAAAATACAGATGGATGTCTGGCACCTCTGGCAAAGTATCCAGTATATACAGTAGGTTTGCTCCAAAATAGAATATCCACAGTTTTAGGTGGAGCAAAAGCTGATACCTTATACAATTATTATTGCTATTGGCTGACATTTGTTGTAATATACCGAGGGTTAAACTATATGCTAATTGCATGTTAAACTGTGTGTGTGTGCATAAACCTTTTTAGTCAAAAATGGATACAGGAAAGGAAAGTTTATATATAGAATAACTAAATAAAATTCTGTGTCTTCCTGTCAGACAGCTCATGTCCTCCATCTTCTTGGGAACAAATGGAATATAAAACTCTGAACCTTCATAAATGCCCTAAACATTTCATGCAATTCAATTCAATTTTATTTATGTAGCCCAATGTCACAAATGACAAACTACCCAAGAAAACAGGGAAAACAATGATAGACACCTCAGGAAGAGCAACAGAGGAGGGATCCCTCTCCCAGGACGGACAGACATGCAATAGATGTTGTGTGTACAGAATAGATTCACAACAGAAGATCATAGTACATACAATTATGATGACAAAATGTAGGTTGTAAAACATCCAGTAGCAATTCTGGCAGTGTACTTTATGTGAGTGATGACTGAAATTAACAAAATCTGCAATAAGCTCCTGTATTAGGATAAAGCCCCCATAGGACAAATGATGTGCCTGCATTAAATTAAGTCAGCCTTCTGATGCCATCATATCACCCAGAGCATCTGTGTCTGTGTTTCCATAATTATGCATGTCCCACTAAGAGAGCTTTAAAGGCAATCTATGCCATTGCTTATTTAGTATTCCTGCACAAATAGTGTCAATTAAGTGCGGTTCCCAACAGGCCACCTAGACGGTAAGTGGATTGATTACATTGTACGTTTGGATGCATTTTTTGATTGTTTGTTTAATGTACTTGGCAATGAAATTATAGGCTCATTTAGTCCTTTGACATCACTGCTGTCAGATGAATGCTTTCTAGAGGTTTATTTTCTTTTTAATAGTGTTCTTCTTATAGTACCATCACCTTGACATGTGGAGTAGATCACATGTGGCAGTTCCTTTCTATACAGCCATAAGCACTGATGCCAAATGCCTTCACAGTACCATATTGCACGATGATTCCATCAACTACAATAACTTTGTGCTTGTGCTTAAGTTTGTGGAAGCTGCAGTGATGGTGAAAATGAAATAAGTTGGAGAAACCTGCTGTCATTTGGCTTCTTTGGAAAAATGCTAATGTTTTCACTGGTGTCAGTTTTCTTCCACTGATTATTGTGTAGTCAGACAGGTCTGCTATATCTAAGCGATGTTAAAAAAACAGACACATGAGTGGTGTTTTGTTTTTACTTAACCAAATGAAACACCGGAATTGAGTCTTTGAGTCAGTTGACATTTTCAGTTTTACTCGTTTTCTTGTGGAAGTTTCAACTGAAGGTGTCCGTTATCCAATATCACATAATAAATAATTCATTGCTGTGGTGTTCTGGGTAATTTGTCTGTGAGTTCAGGGTGGCACCGCGCAGACATTAAAAGGCAAGCATCCAACTATTATAAGTACAACTTCATTGGATTCTAATTTGTCATTCCTCCACCAAATGCGACCATTAGAGCAAATGGATAGCTATTTAATTGTCTTGCTGTGGCTATACTTCAGCGCTTTCAATGACAGTAGTGTCTATAGCCTTGTTGAATTACCTCCTCTGCTTTATTTTGATTTGAGATTCTCACCTTTTTTTTTTTTTTAGCCTGTCTCTCTTGGCTCATACCTCTCCCCCTCTTTATGTTTTTCTCTCTCAGGATGATACAGAAGTATGATCCATGTGTGAGGATAAATAGCCTTCTTCAGGGACATTTGTCTTTGGCCAATTCAAAGGATTTAAGGTGAGCTGAGCCATGTTCATATACTGAAGCACATTTTTCTTAGGTGTTTTGATTGTCAGTGGGGTGATCATCAGCGAGAATAAGGACAGCTCACGTTATTTTATAGGCAGCACTCCACATAGTTTATAGCTGTTTCTTTGGGTGTCAGGTGATCTTTAGCATTTTATTTTATATTTATTTAGTTGTACAGCTAATGTTTCATTCATATGCAATGTCTCCATGATGTCTGCTAGGAACAATAAATGCAATAATAAGCCAGCATGATATAAAATTTTTTAAAATTCCATATTCTTTATTAGCTTAAAAGTTCTGGCTCCGACCCTGACACCCTCCAAAACATGTAGCCAATGAACAGTTCATCGAACTGACCGATCCAGAAAAGGAAACAGCGTTTAGCAGCGTGATTAATGGGGTCAATATGCTGCTAACAGGGGACACTAAAACATGTCATTTTAATCATGGCAACGCTTGTGGGAGAGATGGGAGCAAATGATTTCATTACCATTTTCGAGCATCTTGCTGCACTGCGTAAAAAAAAAAAAATATATTCCTCAAGCCCTGAAGCTCTCTCTATGTAAGGATGCCGGGGACAAAGACTGTTGAGCTGTGAGCTCAAAAAGCCGAATGTCTGTCATTTCGCATGGCTGTTTCCCCAGAGACTAGAAGCATAATGGCAGAGAGTGTACATTGTTTTACTCTGGAAACAGCATGCCATCAGTGTCAGAGCTTGTGAACTTTGCATTTTTTATGGGCTGTCATGTTTAGTCAGTGAGTCCAGGGATGTAGCTTTGGTTATGTGTCCTTTGTGTGTGTTGACATGAGTTTCTGCATAGGGCACTGATTAGGCAAGTCCATGGCTAATATAACCGCAGTGGAAAAATGTTTTTGTTCACAGGCCGCCTGGCAGAAATGGCAGCTCGTCCAAGCACCGGTGTATTTGTCACAAGTAATTAATTTTTCTCCCATAAAAACGCCCACTGGGATGATGGGAAAAGGTGGGTTCATTAACCTTCCTCACCCAAGCTTCCTGCGGCACTTTACAATGTATTGGTTGCTGGTTCCTCCAATCGCCCGTAGCAGAAAATGTGCAGGAATGAAACACTTTTCTTCCAAGATGGCTGTTTTGCTTGGGGAATAAAAAGGATTTGCTTGGCGGCTCAGTCCCAAGTTTTTAGACGCTTTACGGCACTTTCACACTCTCTACTTCTTCCCTTGCCCAAGACACATCAGAAGACATCCTGGAACCCCCCTCCAAACACTCTTCTCTTTTTTCCTCATCCTATCTTCCCTCCCCAGTTTCTCCCTTCTCCCTCTCCTCTGTCTCGTTCACAGCCACCACCGCCTTCCCTCCCGAGTGCTTGGGTTGGATTTTGAATCGTTTTTTTCACAGTTTATTTCAAATTGACATTTCATGGAGTTTAATCTCCAGGGGGGAACAATGGGTACATTCCATCACACAGAGTGATATGAAAAGCCCCAGACCTTGTGAATGGGAAGTGAGAGACAGAATAAAATAAATAAATGAGTATCTCAGAGTGACCCAGAATACTGATGACAGGAACCACAGTGGTGAGCAACTTTGCATTTCAACTCGAACACGTTCTCCTCTTTCCATGACTCTCCTTTCTCCCTTCATCGTCTTTATTGTCAGTCAAGGCACTTGCAGCCTGCTTACTCGAATGTGCTCAGATATTCACAGATATTATTCACACAATGAATGACGCTTGTTAAAAGGAAAGGGAGGAGCATCTGCGTGTGTGTGTGCCCTCCCATAGTGCAGGCATAGATCATCGCTTGAGGAGAACCTTCACAGCTCAACTTGCTAGGAAATTGACTTGTTTATACACTAGGAGCAAATGGGTTGATGGGTTGCAACCAGTTTGGCTGCCTGTTGACACTCCAAGGGGCTCTGATTGTATCCTTGTAATTGTCCAGCTGCAAGCCACTGGAGAAGAAAAATGTACTGTTGTTTTATTCATTTCAGTATATTCCATCTATGTTTTAGTGCTTCCTTTTAATAATGATGTGAGAGAATATAATGTAGCTTGCTAACCATCTCCAACTATGTAGAAGTGCTCTAGGGAAACAATGAATTGTGGATGCTTCTAGACCACAGATAAGTTCAGCCATGTTTGACTTTTCTCTGCCGACAAGCTCGTTGTGTATGGATTTGTAAGGCCTCTTTTAGTATGAGCAATTAGCTCCACAAAGAAGAAGTACATATTTCACTCGTTATTTGTAAGCCCGAGGCAGCATCAGAGATATTATTGGGTGTAATATCATATTTTTGTCCCACGAGGGACAGAGTAACCAACCGACCAGACAGCAAGTGTCATCTATAACTAATGAACTGCACTGGTTTTTTGAGTTGATTGCGACACATGAATTTATAATGTATATATATTTTCATTCCTTCATAACGCAATTATTTGTTCCATGCTCATTTTATTGATGCTCTTGGTATTGATGGTCTTCTTCTTTTCCTTTCGGCTGTTCCCTTTCAATGGTCACTGCGATGAGGAATATTCTGGTGATTTGATCAACCCAGTGGTGGAAGAAGTATTCAGATCTTTAACTTAAGGAAAAGTAACAATACTACAGTTTACAAATACTCCAGTACAAATAAAAGTCTTGAATTCAAAAAGTACTAATACTTTTTTGCGAAAAAAAGTATTATTGCGAAATTGTACATAAAGTATCAAAAGTACTTGTTATGTAGAATATGGCTGCTGTGAGTGTTACATATATCATTATTTTTTTATTATTATTAAGGTCTGCAGTCATGTCTAAGCAGCATTTAATGTAGCCACTGAAGGTGAAGCTATAATTGAACTACTTTATATATTGTTGGGTAGTTTACGATGTCAACAATTCCTCACATTTTTATAAACTGACCTTTTTTATTTATGAAATCTTGCTGAGTAACTAAGTAACCCATAGCTGTCAAATAAATGTAGTGGAGTAAAAAGTACCGTACAATGGAAATTAAAGTAAAGTATGAGTACCTCAAATTGTACTTTAGTGAAATACATGTCTGAGTCCTCCTACAGGACCTCAAATACAATTCAGCCTCATTTAAATAATCTACCAACCATATCCATATTCCCCTATATTGCCCACAGAGCTACATGTGGCTATAATTGTACAGTATGAGTTGCAACATGCCAATTAATTATTCTCTGTGGTTTGACCTTTTTTTTTTCCACACGCCGACAGAATTCTTTCTTTGTGTGATTAAGTCTTGTATAGTAGTGGATGGTTAACACTTGTGTGGACTTAAGGCAATGCATCCTCATAAATCTGAGTATAAGAATGTAGACATGGCATTTCATTTTTAATTGAACACATTTGGGAGCTGGATTTCACATATATAATTAAGTCAGCGTGGGGCATAGCTGTTGTAATAGATTGCTTGTCCACCTCTGAAGCTGCAGTTCTTGCAGTAATGTAACTGGCGGCTTTAAAGCTTCATGCTTAATTCGCTCTTGATTTGCTTCATCTATTGAAATGACAGAGAAGCTCTGTATGAACGCATATTGGTGAGAGAAGCATCATACTTCTGGTGATGACCTAATTTAGAATCACTGTTTAACTATTTAATTTATTTGAATGAACTGATTTAAGTTTAATGATCGTTGCAAACAGTGCTCTATGAATTTCTTATGACAGTGTTGCCAGGGTGCATCTCTTTATATATCTTTATTTAACTAGGAATTATTAACACTATAAAATTCCAGTCAGTTTGCACATCCCTCTGCAGAAGCCTTTATAACAATGCTGTGTGCTCAATAACTGAAGCAGATGGGTTGATCTTGGCTCTTGGACTTGGAAGACATATTTGACGGTGTTGTATTAAGTCTCTGTGTGCTCCCTGCAGCTCAGGCTTGGCTCAGCTAACAGTCATTCGTCTTCCCAGTCATCACTCACATCATTCGCAGTCATCCCACCACCCCCGAACCCCAAGGGTGTTGAGGGAGCCTCACAGAGAGATTCTGGAGGCCCCATGAGTGGCACCATTATCAGAGTCCAGTAATGGATTACCTCAGTGGTCAGCCTGTCACGGTCAATGTTTGCGCTGACATTTCATGTAAAGTTCCCTTCCCCTGGTGAAATATTATATTGCAGCGGCCAGGCAGTGGTTGTTTTGCCAAATTGGTTGTCATTGTGTTGGCGGTTTAATGCCCTCCTAGCCCCCTCCTTACTCGTTCTGCCTGTCAGTCCTTGTATCTTGCCAGTTTGGTTACAAGAGCCTTGATTTTATTTTGTTTTCACTTGTAATGCTGAAAGAATAACAGTGTAGGCAAACAGGAAATGGCTAATTGGGAACACTTTTGGCTATAACAGTTAAGAGACTGATAATTAGTATGAAGATGGAAAAATGTTTTAGTGCATGGTAAATAGCTTTTTTCCTTTTTTAATGAAAAGCCCCGCACAGTGCACACCCACACATGTCTTCTCAGTTTTTCTGGCCGATGTGACCTCTGCTCACGGTTGAATTTAGGAGAAGCTGCGCTGGGAATTATGTGAGGTTGCAAAACTAAATTAACCAATAAGAATGTTAACTGTAGGAGTTGTCCTGCTTTACCAGTCTCAACAGAAAGTGAGGGAGATGTCAGTCAAGCCTGGTCTGTGCACGCCAACAGTCCTGGGGACTGGTCTAATCAGAGAAAAATAATACACATGGTTGTGTAGGGGATTTCCGTGGCTTTAACCATACAGTGAGCATGAGTCAGCTGTTTGATTGTGAAAAGCCATGCAAATATTTTGGTTATAGTCAGTTAACATGCCACTGTACATCTCTATGTCATTGCAGTTTCAGAGAATGTACCCTTTAAGCTAACCATGTATTTACCTTTTTTGAAATTCTTCTCATGGACAGCATCATCTCCTAGAAAGCTATTGTGCTGCTCGTGGTACAGAAAATCACCACAGGCAAAATGAGTTTGACATTGGTCCATGGTACAGGCAATGGAGGGTGACATATCCAATATCGAGAGAGTGGCAGGGCTAAATATTTTTGTCAGGCCAGCGGCTTTACTGTGAAAAGATGTGGATGAAGGGTTCATTTGGGTCTGGATTTGAACACAGCATTCTGGAAACTCAACCTCCAGGTAAATGCTTCTGTTTGGTCTACCCTTGTTGTAGGCAATCACAGGGCACGGGAGGACAAATGTGCAGGCTTTCTAGTTTCTAAAGTTACGCTAAACAGATAAAGTCACTTTCTTTATGATGAGTCAATTAGGGTATATTGAGCGAGCATATAAAAATGTATATTAATATATTATACTATCAAATAATGTCAAACTATTATGGCTTTCAAAAAAGTGTGTCAAAAAATTAACATGGATTTGAATTTCCCTAGATGAAGGGAAAAAGGATCAGCAACATAAAGGTGCCCAAAATGTATCAAAATGTATGTTTACATTTAATGTTTCTCAGTAAAAGGCATTCTTAGATCTCAAGGATACAAACAAGTGAATATTGAATGCATTTCCTTCCCCATAAAAACATTTGTACTTCATTTCTTCACTGCCTTTGTTGGGACATTGCTACGGTTGTTGGCACGTTACCACCACCAACTGTCTAGGAGCTGAATAACATGAAACGGTTGGAACGTGAGTCACGCCGAGGTGCGTCCACGTGCATTATACAAACAAAACAGGTATCCACTTGGTAAAACGTTGCTCCATAACACTTCTAGTGGTCAAAAAACTCCACAGGGTTCCTTTAACTTTATTGTATTTAGGTGTCTGTGGTCTTTACAGTCATACCAGGGGTGCAAATAAATACTTAATGTGTATTTGTGTAGCATGCACACTGTTGCATATTGACTCATACCAAATCGTAACTATTTTTGAAAGCCAACCATTGGACAAAGATGACCATATTGCTAAGTTGCTTTGTTCCAAAGACTGAGAGTAGATGAGACAGATTCCAGGCTTCATAGATAAAGTGTTGTCCATTTCCTGTGGAAGATGGAACAGCATCATTACTCACTGTTGGAAACCATTGTGTATACCAAGGCCATACTGCCAAAGCAGATATATTATCAGTCAGGGATTCCTAAAGATACACTGGCTGGGCATCATTGATGTCATTGGTGTACGATTTTCAGCACTTTACTGTGCATTTATGGACATTATGTGACTGGCATTCTGGGTTTTTTATTTTCTTCTTTTGAATAGCCTCTTCATCACTGAGTATAAAACTGTGCAGTTCAGCCTGTGTGTTTATATACAGCTCTGTCTTGGTCAGCATCTGTCCATAACTGCTGTTTTAGTTCAACAACAGCTTGTAACGTGGTGGTTTTAGCCAGCTCACACTGCCTGCTCTTACACTGAGCTGCAAGTCAACTTCCTGCTGGGATAACAGCCTGGGGAGTGTGTCACAGCGGAGGAAATAACCTGGGCGAATCGATGGACTATTTTTTGAAATGCCAATCAGACTTTGAACAGAGAGCAATTTGGATCAGCCTGAGCCGTCTGCACTCGAAGGTGTGAATCCAAGGTCAAACCTTTTAGAAATCCATTGTCACCCAGAGCCTTAGAGTTTGAAAGACGAGGTAAAAATATGTCAAAAAAGAAGTCTTGTAAGAGTGTCTAATGGAAGATAAAAAATATATTGTGTTGACCTTTTGCTTTATACTTTTATGGTAGTTTACCAACCTGTCACAGATTCTTTTATAGCTTAGCATTAGGCAATACAGTCACCTGCATGAATAGAGTGATGCTGTTCTATTACAACTGTTTAAATCTGATCTTATGAAAGTCTTACAGTGTGAATGCTAAACTTTATTTCCCCCAAGTTAATAAATGATAAGCCCGTCTTCTAGATGTTGTAATGCTTTATCTCGTCTTTTGCTGGTGCAGTATAGAGCTGTGGTGCATTGCAGATACTGTATACCATATATTTACATGACAGGGAATCTTTAAGTCACTAGTACACTGCTAGGAAAGTACTGTACTGTGAAGTGTAGGGGAAAATGCCATGCATGCAGATGCTGCTCCAACCGGTGTGTGTTCCAGTGTTGGTCTTTATTAGGAGACGGATGCAGCTTGTGCAAATGTCCTCCAGTCAGTTTATCCACCTTTTATCGACTCTTTTCCCTCATGCGGCGAGGTGAATCAGAGCAACCTCTTGTTCTCAAATACAGCATGAAAAGATACAAGTCAATTTCCTGTATGCCCAGCTAGAGCTCAAGGCTGTAACATCACACTGAGATCAATTTATAACATCTGTGTTTGTGTTACCATGGACATATTGTGTAAAGACTAGGTTTGGAAAATAGCGGATCTGTTGCATTTTGTGATGAGTTAACAGCTTAATTGCAGTTGAGCTCTCTTGTATTGCATCTTGAGTTGTTTTTGGCATTCATACGTAGTAGGACTCCTGTATGGAAAGATTCGATGTCTATTCACACGTGAAATAACATGTTCAGGATAGATTAGGCTTTTTTTTTCTACGGACCATAACAGCAGCACTGCGAAACAAAAATGCAGCAAGTTGACAATTCTTGTCATGAAAGACAAAAAGCATTCTCAGTTTCCTCACAGGTTGCCTAGAAGAGGACTTTGAAACTTAAATTGTAGTTATATGACTGGTTATCCCCAGGGTTTGCAAGTAGATCATAGGCTATGCTGGAGGGAAGCTTGTACCCCTTGAAAAATCTTCATCGATTTCTTCATTACATGAAATTAAGGTGGTTTTAAATGACATTCAGCTGCCTAGTTGAAAGTCTGAGGGTACCCAAGACAAGTGGCCAAGACATCAAAATATGACGTTTTAGTGGTCAATTCATTCCTATTTTGCTCACATGCTAGACCTGTGTTGGTGTATTTGGCTCGACTTAAAGTAGAAAACTTGGGTGACTTGGCTGACAATCAAATGACAGGGATTTTTTTGTTTGTAGTGAGCATGTAGGGTGTCGATTTTACAACAGGAACAGTGTGGATTATTATCTCACACACAGATTTATGAAGGAATGAAGCTCTCGTAAACCTTACATAAATAAGTATGATTTCTCTGTAACAGTCTAAAGTCTAAAGGCTTGAAAAGGAAATGATTTTTAAATCGCTTGGCTCTGAACAGAAATGGAATTTTTAAAACCTTTGTTGTCTTTCGTTGCCTGGCACATAGTGAGGTTCATGCAGGGGCAAGAAATGAAATTAATTTTGCTTTAAAAATAAAAGTAACTTTCCACTTTTTATAGTCTTAATCATATAACCTTTATCGAGGCTAAACTGAAAAGCTCAAACAGTCTCCCGACCAACCAAACCACAAAAGTTGTGTGAAAAGAAAACACTGGAAATTATCATCTGATATGCTTGCTTCTTTGCTACAACTTAAAATTGGTTCAATCACAGTATTTATTCTTCTCAAGTTGTCTGTGGAATACATTTAATTTCCTTATGCACAAGACATTCAAATTGGATAGATGATTACACTGCCGTCATGTGAATGTGATACAGGATGCCTTCTGTAATACATCGGGAGTGCATAGACAAATTAATTGTTTTCATCATCAGAAAGTATTATCCAACTGTGTGTAGAAGAGTGGAAACATTCTTTTTATAAAATTGCTGTAGTATTTCTTATTTAAAGATACAACAGGACAAAGATATAATATAACACGTTTTTTAATGGTGCCCCCAAATCCCCGAGTTTCTACAGCTTGCTGTTAATATTTTGAGACGCAACTGTAAACTGTTAAATGTTAAAATCCACTAGTTAACTTTCCTATACTCGATTCATCTTTGGCCAGTTGAAAGTGTAATAACACACGAAATGTTTAATAATATCGCTGTAGATGCTCACAAAAGTAATTTTCCTCTTGCCACCACCACATCTTTTTTTTTGGTTTGAGGGCATTAAATAAAACACATGACCGATGAAAGGTTAAATGATTTGCTTAATGAAGAGCAACATCTTATCTGTGCCTCACAAAAGCGTAAAAAAGCAGGTTAACAGCTGTTTTGACTGTTGTACTTTAATTTAATTGACATTAATACATGTCCATTTGTGTCTGAGTTGGTGGAGTGCTTACTCTGGGAACATGGCCTACCATTAGCACTCTGCCATTATCTTTGACGTGGAACCATAAACAGTGGGCATAGCAAACTACTCACCAAATTGAAACACTAATGCACTTTGAAGGCTTTACATTATGATAAATAATGTCAATTTCAAAGTTGTGTACGGTATACAAAATAAGCCCCTCAGATTTAAAATAATCAGAATAGCTTCTTATGAATTGTCCACTCTTGAGTACTTTTTATGCTGAATAATGGGAAAAGCTAAATGTATTTTTCTCAAAGTGTCAATAATCAGACTATCCCTTTTTCTCGCCTCAACACAGTGACCCGTCCTCCAAGCCCAGGACTCCTATTTGTATCAGTTTTGGTAACATAATTAGATATTGAACCAAGGCACTCACACAATAGATGGAAATAAACTGGAAGAAAAAGAAAGATAGAAACTACAATGAGTCGATTTGTGATGTGTCCCTAACACATAGAAGACTGAAATTCAATTCTCTGCTTCGGTTCCTCAGTGTGCACCTTTGATATTTGCAATATTAGAAAGCTTTTGGTTTTGTCTCTTAGTAAGCAATATGTCTTCCCTCATTGACATACAACGACAGCTGACAATATGTCAAAGACTGCTTTTTACTATCCAGGTGAGATTTATTTGAAGAAAACACAGGTTGATCTCTTTGAGATATGAGGTATAAGCATCGCTCAGTCCATTCTTTGTTGAGGCTGCAGATATGTGGCCGTTCGGTGCAAATAATTACTTCTCCAGACCAAGACTGCCTTTGTGTGTTGGCAGTTTTGGCAGTTTCCTCTGTTCAGACATGGTTCAATGCATGCCTAGCACCATTCATACTTTTAATAAGGGTCTGGAGTGCAAAACGTCCAGTGACCTCATCATCCTAAAATGTATAAGATCCTTTGAAGACGCACAAAAAGGGTCCCGTTATCTCTCTACAAGTCTCAATGAGTTCCAAGCACATTGCAGAGAGATTAGGGACACAATGCCTTCCTCTAATTGTTTCAGTTAGCAGTAATCAATACGCAATCAGTTATTTTTATTTTGCCTTGTAAAGAAATGATTTGCTAGCACTTTCACATTGTTGGCAATGTCAGTGGAGGTACTCGTACAGGGGGTGGACATAACCGGAATATTCAGCACAAAATTATGCAACCCAATACAACAGCCCTGCAATAAATGCTACCCCTGTGAAGCTTATAATGCATATAACACTGTGTCAAGGAAGGTGTTACAGTCTTTCTTGAGGCCTCATGTTGTGTATAAGGTGTTGATGATGAATATAGACCCCTTCTACCTTCTACCTCTACATTTCAATTGAACTACCTGGGACATAATGCAGTCTCATTCAAAACCTTGAACTACAGCCTCAGAATTGCATAGATTTAAATGATCACCTTCATAACAATCATAAGATTGGAACATTATGAGCGCTATATTACCTGCCTTTAGGTGGTACTGTATGTTCTGCACTCTGCTGCTGCTGTTTTTCCTTCTATTTGAGTGGATTGCCAGTCATACTGTGCATGCTGCTTTAGTACATATAAAATACGAGATAATTACTGACTTAACTGATATTTGATGATCAGAATAAAATATGACCCCTGATCATAATAGCAGCTAAATGGGCTATTTAATCAATGAAGACAGCTTCCTACCAATATCTTGCGTACAGATACTGTTTCTTTAGTAGTTTAATTAAATCCAGGAAGTATTTTCCATTATTCGCAACTTCTGTGGAGAAGAAGGAAAGGTTATAAAAGGCTAAGGCTGATGAATGGGATATCAACAGGCTAGATGTTGCTGTCAAAATGATTATGTCCAACACAGCACAGCCAGAACTGTCTGGGCCCCACCTCAAACTGGCCACACACTAGAATAATGTATTTAACAGACTGTAGAAATAGGGTTGTTGATTTGAGCTGTTAAAGACGTGTACATTCCCAGCAATAATGTGTTCAACATTGACAACTAAAGATCCACAGTGTTAACATTCTGATAGCTGTTTTTTTGCTTATGAAATCCAGCAATGCTATTGCAGTTGATAGTCAAAATGCCTCAAAACCTTCTACAGTGTGTTTGTTCCTTCTTTGGCATACGCAAATTCTCAACACTCTGCATGAAATGTTAAATTAGCTGCCAGGAACTTGGATGTTGTCTTTCATTCAGGTTTGAATTTTGAAACTCCCAACACACTGTTAACAGGTATCTCCAAATGAGGTATTTTTTGACAAGGAAAGTTACCTTTTTTTGGATGGAGTGTTGCAGGTCTTTGTATTCTGATCTGTTCATCTCCGTAGCTAGTTCAGAGGGCAGCAACCAGGCTTTTGCCAAGAATTAAAAAGAGAGGCCAAATTGCTCAATTTTACTTTTTCATTTTTACACCACTGCATTGGCTCCTAGTTTCTTTTAAAAGTTTGCACTTTTATTAATCACATCCTCACTAGTTTTTATCTTCTGTGTGTCCACATGACCGCCGATCAACAAACAAACCCCATCGGTCTCTGTTCAAAAGTGAAGTCAAAAGCAGGCTAAATTCCTTAAAATTAGAACATATAACATTCTTACAAACTTTCTTTACCTCTTAAAATATGTTTTACGGAAGTATTATAAATTGGTACATTTCCCACTTTTGAACCAAAAGTAATCCACTTCCGCATCCACTCTTTGCCAGTGCCGAGTCACTATGCTCGATGATCCTGGGGCAATTGTAGGGCTCAGGTCACTTGATTTCACCCAGTTGGCAGATGTTTTTTGCATATTGGCTTATTTACACACTTATTTTTTTGCCATGCAAGCTACTCTGCTGCTACTCTCCAACAGTTTGAGTCTTATTCACAGTAAAAGATTTCCAGGGCCGTCCATCAGTCTGGATGATGCCAAAAATCTGTGTGACTCACCCAGATAATGACTTGTGGAATGGTCAAGCTGGGCCTATAAATGGAAAGAGAATTTTTGTGTGGGGCTGGTTTTGGAGGCCTGAGATTTCACCTGCTGAGAGCACACAAGCCTTATTAAGGGTAGCTCTATATGATTAGCATTTTGAAAACTGAGCCTGGGACAGAGAAACACACACACAGGTAGATCAGTCAGACCTCAGTGAAACACTGTATGGATAATTCAGATAAGTCTTACGGTTAGGGTTAAGGTTCAGGGATGAGTAACGTAAACTGACTTTCAAACAGTTTGCAGTGTTAGTGTTAATGCACAGAGTTGTTGTATTATCGCCGAGAATATAAGCTGCTGTGTATCTATTGTGTAAGAAAAATACCGGGGGATAATATATATCAGCACATATTGCCTCAATATAAAGTTTGTGTGTGTATCTTAATGTTATTATTCTGGAGACTGACTGTCAGGTGAGTGGGTATCGTGATGAGCAACCACATGGCGAATCTCATTCCTGTGACAATGATAGCTTGATGTGCCCTGCCAAAAATTCTCTCTCATTCTTTCAAACCTGATGGCCTAGACTGCCTGTCATTTGGATTTAAATGAAAATGTAACCTTCTGTTATTTATTGTGGTTCTTCTCGTTGAGTTACCTGTTTGTGTAAACTTAGCTTTTGAGACTGAAAATTTGGTATTTGCAGATAACACAGGCATACAATTCCACAGTGAAGCATAGTTTATATTTCCGTGAGGACTACAGATAAAAAAGCAGAAATTCTCATTAGCGCTTTTATCTTGGTTGCAAATGTTGGACTGTCTTTTCCCTGCTTTGAAAATGTAAAACAGCAGGATGTGTTACATTTGGGAAATGTTTCTTAGAGTTCAAAGTGTTACCATCAAAGATGATAGCACTAATAATCATTTTTTGAAAGTGTTCTTCAACACATAGGTGTGAGTGAGTTACCCTATGGTTGCGAGTCCACCCTAATGATTTGTAAATCAGTTATCTTTGCTGAAATATGAATGTGTTTTATGTTTCTCAAAGGGATCAAATCGCAGGGTTACTGAGCATTTTGTTTAAACTTCGGGCAATGAAAATAAACTGGAATGGGCTTTAATAAATGTAAAATGTATGCTTAAGCTTACAGCACTGCATATTCCTTGAGTCAATGTAGGCATCAAGGCCATTTGTGTCACAAATGTCAAAATTATCCAACGCAGCTATTGATAACACTCTCAGACTTTGTCAGAATTGCACCCAGGATCCCAAAAGACTTGTTAACAACCTTTCAGTCTGATGAAAATCTTCATCAATACAAGTGAGTGCTCCAGCTAGCCAAGCTGATGGAGCAGCACCAACTACTGCAGATGATACCATTGCTGAGTTTGGCCCCATCAATAAGCTGGTAAATAGCTTGGGTTGTTTCTGTGGTTCTGTATGCCAGTGTGGCAGCAGGTGTCACACCTGGCTGTGGCCTGGCAGACTGTTAGCCCATTTATCACAGGCTTTCCACCTGCACAGAGGAGAACGAGCATATTTTTTTTTACCTCTCAAATTTGGTAGGGACCCTTATTCCCTACCGCTGCTAACACCCACTGTTGGACCAGGGAGGGTGTAGGCAACCATGTGCTTCCCCCGCTAAACATAAAGTCACTAGCCGATTAATTTCAGCTGTCAGCAAGTAGCTTTAGCTGGACAGCTTCATATGCACTGGAGTTAATGCTAGCGCCGACGATCCTGTCCCCATTTATGTAGATGACCAGACCAACCAGCAGGAGCCACTAGTGTAGGATGTGATCCCTCACCAGCTTACCTCCACAGACATTAGCAAAAGATGCATCAAACTCTATGCAGATTCATGACTTATAAAGCTGCACATACGCCTGGTTCCGTTCGAATAAATCCCAGTCATTGCGAAAATGAACACACTGGCCCATGTCCAACAGTTAGCCATAAGCAGATGTAGAAACGCCCTTAGACATCCGTTTACATATTCAAGCCCGCTCCTGTCACTGAGAAGAACGGCAAAGACCAAGGTCAATTTCACCAACTGTGTCGCATCGGCAAGGTTCTCCCAACAGCACCAGAACTGTCATTCAGCACGACCATTACTCACGGCTCTGTAAACCAACATAGCGGTAACGTCTCAATAGATTGGACAAATAGGATTAACAATGATAAAATTATAGAGCTCACATTGATAACAGACTTTACAAACTGCCTCCCAATTCAGGATACAATGAGAAGATCATTAACAGGGAAATTACGGCTCAAATGTAAATAAAAGGAGCGATAAAATGAATGACTCATAAATAATTTGAAGTTAAATTTATAAATTTGCCTTTGATTGAAACATGACATGACTCTGTGTAGACTGCAAAAATACAAACAGAATCAGTTAAATTGCCAAACAATCAACATGTCTCACCTTATATTTCATATTTCATGTCCACTTGAGCATATCACCCACAGCTATCTCTAGAGAACTGCGTACGCCTGGTCTGAAGTATGCGTTAGTGCACTGCCCATTCTCCTTTTGTAAATGTGGTGGGAGATGCATGTATGTAAATGTATTGTTTATACACCTGGCCATGTAGGGCTGTCACTGTTTATTGAAAATTTGAACTGTCGTTTGAATCTTTGGAAATAATGAATAGCTATCTGTCATGATCTGTTTGAACTCTTAATTTACAGTACGTGTAACAAAATCATTTCCACTCAAAGGTCCACTTACTAGCTTTTCGAAAATGTAACCGCATCACAGAGTCAAGAATGAACTTCAGTAGCCTGTTGCAGGCTATTCCTTGCACTCCAGCGGGGAGCGTTAGTAAAATGCACTGTTACTCTGATCTACTGCATGCCCTGCTACCCTCCGTTAGCTTGAGCTATTGCTGTTCTCGATTGAAGAGAACTAGAGAGCCGTGATGATGACATGATTTTTTTCACCATAGATGGACTGTGTGGATAATTGTAAGGCTGTTTACTGACTTTTAGAATGCAACTTCTTTGCAGTAATGTTCTGAAATCATCTTTGCCAGATTTCTACGTGCAAGTACCGCTGATCGTTGGATACCTCATTCAGATTGTCAATTCAGATGCCCTTTTACATTTTCAAGATATTTTTTTGTTTCCCTCTCTTTATTACAGCTCTACCTATCCGCAGCAAGTGACATCAGTGTGTACCTTATTTTTTGTTCGACAAAGCTGGATGCAGCACTACCAGGGATTTAAACTAGCCTTCTCTGGGGGTGGCAAAGTCCTTTTTTAATTTCTTGATTAACCTCGTATGTAACAGAAAGAAATTGACCAAATTTATCTTATCTTAAAAGTTCTTCTGCTTGAATCTAATGGCCTTGTGAGTCAAAATTTCAAGGTGTTGTTTTTCTCACAGCAGGTTCTCACAGTGGTGATGTCAAAATAGACTACACAAGTTTAAAAAGAAAAAGTGTTGTTCTTCCTCTGCACAGTCTGTGTGGGCTTTGCTGGCTGAAGTCAAAACAAACACAATTGTACCTATGGCCGGCAGTCAGGGAGAGGCAACAGCATCTGTCGAGGAAGGCTGTTATTTGTTTTCTTCAACTTTTCTGGTTCTCTTTTCCCCAGGACAACGCTCTACCTGCTAAGAGGAAGACATAACACAGAATGGAAAGTCAAATTGTCAGCTGTGACCGTATAGGGCTGTCTAAGGTTTATCCCTGCCCAGTGTCCATCACCCGTCCAGTCTGTCCGGATGAACATGGTTAACAAGCACCTGTGTGTTTACTCCTCACCTCATCAATAGGGAGAGAGCAATTGTAGAAAGTGGAAAGCGGCTAGCTAGGTAGCACGGACTATCGGGGAGATCTCATCGGCGTTCGATCTGGCTTGCTGTCAGTAAGCAGCCTGGGATGTTGACTATTCTTGCTTGGGTATTCATCCGTGATCATTTCTCTTATTTAGTTTTTTTGAAATTGATTTGAAATGCAAGCACGCAAGGGTCTGAGCAAGTAATAGTGCCAGCTCGAACTTTGATGCACATAAATAAGTCAGTGAACTTTTCTGTACTTGAGTTCCCCTGAGCAGGCAATAAAAATCAGCAAGGATTGCAAAGACGCTTGTTACTCCTTCCACTAGTTTGTGTGGTAAGGAGTTTTTTTTTTTTTTTTACTTTCATAGATCACAGCAAACATTAATGCTCTATAATGATTTGAGTGCTGAGATGGTGATGAGGGTGTTAATGTTGGAGCACCAGTGGATATTCTTCTAGCTGTGTGTGATTAAAGTAAGTATAGCGCAGTGTAGAAAAAGCCGTTTTGAGACCACGTTTCTCCCTGCTTTATTCAACTAATCTCACTTGTTTTGAATGATAAAGAATTTGAAGTTTGATCCACATGCCACAGTTCATATTACCATGCACGAACACTTTCCTCTTTAGAATATGGAATCACTTGCCCATCATTCTACACAGACATCCCACAGACAGTAAATAATGTACTGATGTTGAGCTCTTCGGAGATGGAAACTGTTAAATTAACTATTTGCCAACTTTTTTGCTACTTTGCTTTACATACTGTATGTTCATCCAGCTCCTCAGTTTGTGGCCCTCGGCTCATTTCTTCTTGTCAGGTTCAGGTTGTGTTCCCATTATCGTTTGTTCCTTAAGGGTATGCAAGAAACAAATTACAAGGTAGTGCTTTTGCAAATGTGCACCTTGTTTTTCATTAGTATGGCTAGACTAATACAAGGTTTACTGACCTGGGAACAGCAGGTGTACTCCACCACGCTGGCATCTTTTGAGCGGCAGCACTTCATTAGTCGAAGCAATTATTTTGGGCAGTCGAGGTTTCACCTGGGTTCCACGACTGTGAGTGTGTGTGACGAATTGAGAGCATGGACCTACACCTCATGAACAAGTCACAGCGACCCTGCAGTGATTGTGAGGGACAGAAAAGTTTTGTCTTGTAGTATGTAAGAGCATGCAGGACAAAAGAGTTTGATCTCAATCATGATAAAAGTTGACATATATGGAGTTGTGTATTGGCACTCGCTACTGTTATTTGAAAATCTATTTTCAAATCTCATTTAGTAGTTTGTCTTCACGTGTATTACAGGGATGTTAATCAAGTGAAGTATTATTCATATTTTTAAAATAGGGGATTGTGAATTGCAGAACTTTATGTTCAGCTTCAGCTTTGGCCTGAAAGGAAAAACTATTTGTTGGTGACATATTTCCTAATGAACACAGAAATATTATCCAGTGTGAGGGTTCCCTGTTTATTTGCTGTCTAAACACCCATCTCATCTACATAATTATATCCTCACGGTGCACCTTTGGTATTATTCTTTATCACCCTGCATAATAAACCCTTAGTCCCCTTGTTACCAAATTATATAGTCGCTATAAAACCCTACAGTCACTGCACTTAGCTGCTCCCCCCATGTGACACATTCAGTTGTTCATCAACAACATCATCAACATTGTTAACTCGGCTCTGTCTGTCTCACAGTAAATAAACACACTTCCCATGATCCCATCTGGTCTCTAACCTTTCTAATTGATGCTTCACTTATTAAAAAAAAAAAGACAAAGAAAAGATGAGTTTTAGGACTAATTAACTCATGAATAATTTTTGCTAAGTCAACAGGTGACTGAATTTCTAAGTTTACTGCGAGACACCCCGCGAGACAAACTTACACGGCCCATGATTGCAAAAACAAGGCCAGCGAAATGTAGGGCAACGCTCCTGTTCACCCTCCTCGCCTCATCAGGTGACTCAGACAAGACTACAAGAAGCAGACATATGTGTTCTGCTACAGGGCTAAGCTTAAGGGAACATGCTGTGTAATGTACACCACCTGCGTGCTTACTGGCTTGGGTATTACTGTGGCTACAGTCGCTACGACAGGCTCAGCGGAGGTCATTTGCATACTTGGTGACTCTAGGTAAAAGGGGAGTGTGTGTGTGTGTGTGTGTGTGTATGAGAGAGAGAGGAAGATAGGTGGTAAAAGCGTGGCTTTCGCGAGTCATAAGGGCCGGCAGTTAAAACTGGTCAAATCCATCTTTGGGCCCCAAGATGTGCTGATGGGTGAAAACCAAACAGCTTGGAGGTAGGTTGTTTTTGACAGTTTGTTTTCTCTAACCGGATACATGTTTTGTAGCCAAGCCTCCTGTGATGCTGTCATTTTTCTGTTATTGTTATTGTAGCTTGCTCTCTAACTCCCGAGGCTAGCTCGGGCTCAGGCCTGGGTATCTATACACTTGTCTCTGTTTTCCTCCATCTGTCTTGTCTGTAGTGGATCAAATAGCGTACCCTGAGAACTGCTTATCTTATTTGAAAGCATTTAATAAACTGGCTGCTGGCTCCTTTTAAAATGGAAATCAGGTGGTTGAGAAGGATTTCAATGGATACCTTTGTGTTACACAATAACAGAAGAAAATTAAGCGCTTGTAGTTTGGTTATCATTATTGCCCAAATATAAAGTAGAACATTCTCATATTCTGACGGCTTGTTTGCTGAGTCAGAGGGGGAACGACAGTGAACTTTAGCCCGTGCTGAGCATCATTACTCCCATGCTAATGATTTACACTGCTGTAACAAGTAGTAAAGAGGTACGTCCACAGAAGGCGTACATTTGTACTGTACAGTGTATTTGCCAACTAATTTCTTCTTGAATGACATGTCTTAATGATTCATTTATCCTGTCTTTTTTTATTTATCATTTGTATTTGTTTCTAATGAATGAGTAATTAGCTGCTAAAAATGATTGACAGGTTGCCCCAGGAAGCTCAGTTGCCAGAGCTTAGAAATATTGCCTCGCTAAAACTAATTACCTGTAGTGACTGACTTAATATCAGTGGTATCATTTTGACAGACTCCAGTATCACAGCTTCAAGTCTCTGTGATTAAAGGGAGTGTTTGGTGCAAAAAGGTTCAATTAATGACAGAAGTAGAAACACTTATATTTAATGCAACAAGTGAAACTTTATCAGTGCTAATTCAAAGTGACTGGTTGCCGTTAGGGTTGATGGTTTGTGCTGCAATATATGGCGTATATATAGCGCGTACACTCTTTAACTCCGTGTGTGCTTATACCTTTCACTCACACACAAGGACACAAACGACACATTTCAAAAGAGCTTTTAGGATTTGAATTAAAAAAACCAGCTGTTATCAACCAACCTGATTAGTCTACTCATTTGAGGGTCTGTGTTAAAATATATTTGACAATAAAGATCCTTCATACAGGAGTGTCCATATTCGCCAGATTGAGTTATTCAGTTCAATTCAATTTTATTTATATAGCACCAGTTCATAACAGAAGTTATCTCATTGGACTTTTCCTATAGAGCAGTGCTCTTTATAATCCCACCATCAGGAAGAAAAAAACTTCACTAATAAAATTATAATGATAAGAGGAATAATTGTGATAATAATAGTAAAAAGACTAATAAAGGGACGTGCAAGAGAGGTGCCCCAGGGAGAACAGCGTGCTGATAGCTATTATAAGTAAGGTTTATGCTACCACTGGCTGTTGATAGTGCATTGTATATTGTAGAAAGCCTATGGATATTGTGGCCATGAACCTGGGCCAACTGGCTTAGATTGTGGCTGAAATTTATTAAAAAGTCAACTGAACTTCAACTGAATCAGACACGGGAAAAAGCTGTATACACTATTATGCACAATCATTTAGAATACCTCCGTTCTCTTGACGTCTCTTTTTAGATTATAGGTTTAGATTATTGTTGTACAATGAACTAGAGCAGCTCGGGTCATGCTACTGATTAAAATGTACAGCAATTAAATCAATCGCATGATCATGCCGGTGTTTTGGGGGGTAGCAACAAAAAACTTCCCGCTTGCTAAACAATATCCTGAATATAACACCCAAAGCGGAAAGTGCAGAGGTTCATCATAATGTATCACCTGTCATGGAAACAAATTCCATAAGTATCTCCTTGAACCTACCTTCTCACAATGTACAGTATGAATTCCTGCAGCAGTGAGGTTGTAGGGGAGCTTATGATAGAGATAGAGTTAGAAAGAGAGAAAAGACAGATTGAATGAAGGAGCACAGGGACCATTATACCCTTCAGAGGGCTATTGCGGCCCCTTGTAACGGATGTCGTAGGCATTCTCTGCCGTCCTCTGCTCGCATGCTGTATGACAAATATCTGTTTACTCTTTCCATCATCCTAGGGGCTGAAATAATGCACTTTGCTGTCCCTAGTCCCCAAATGCCAGGCATGCATCAGCACTTATGTCCTCTCAGGACTTTGCTTTCCTTTTTTGTATCGCTCCATTCTCTCCCTTTCTCCCTTCCTTGCTCCTTTCTTGGGGCTTTCTTTGGAACTAATGATACCATGAAAAGCTGATGCCTGCCCATGATGGCCACGGAGTTATGAAAAACAAGTCTAAAAAGTGTGTAAAAAAGCTTATTTCAATTATTCTCTGTGCGCCTAGTCGTAGATTAAAATGATGATCTGGAAAACACTCATCACACTGTATGGTTTTTGTTCTCTGGAGAACTGTGTTCATTGTGTAACACTGCGACTGCAATGCAAATCACAATCATACCCTCTCTTGTTACTTGTTATCTCTTCTTTAGATGTGGTATTGAAAAAGAGTCCTTGAGCTGGGCTTTTCCACAATACTCGCCCACACACACACACACACACCATCTTTTACAGACACATTTCTTTTCTCGCATTCCAATACAACTCACACACCCACATTTTTTGACATATGGGCTGAGTATATTCTTGGAGATGTTGTTTACCCTTCATGCTTGACGTGATTTCAGAGTGGAGGTGGTACCAGACTGTCCTTCTCTTGCGCATTACATGTTTCAAAAGACAAGGCTTGAAAGCTGTGCAAGCGAATGCAGCACGTACTCAATTATACAAGCATTTGATGTAGTCGAGTGGTCATGCATATGCTAGGCCTCTATGTAAAGAATGAGGCCATTTTACCCTTGAATATTTCCATAACCACCGTCTCCTTCCAACGATATACAAAGTAAGCCATGTAGTGAAAGCTAAAGCAAATAATGAATAGTGCACTACAAGAAAAACTGCTGTGGAGGAGCTGGTGTGATTGTTGCACATTCATCCTACATCAATCTCTGGTAAAATGTTTGTCAGGATATCCTGTGCTTAGCCAGTTACCATCTAGATCAATGAATGACCTTGAGCGAGAGCTTCTTTAGCCCATTAAAGCGCTTATTTGGCCATTTGGAAGTGAGGGAGTCTCAACTTTCCCATGACAGTAAATAAAACATCCACAAAGTAGCAATAAATAATGTAAACATACAGGGGGCAGATGGAACCTGTACAGAAAGAGGAAATGGAGCGTTAAAAGGTGGCACATTTGTCGGGACTACCCTTGGGCTCAAAAGCCCATCCCCATCCCCACCTGCCCCACCTTGTACACATACTCTAATCTTCAAAGTCTCCACAGAGCGTCAGTGGAAGTGCTCTCCAATATGTGAGTGGTGCTTGAGTGTTTAAAAGCCCTCCTTGTACTTGTCATTTTTGTTTGCATGTTAGTGATACCCTGCACTAACTTGAAAACAAAAATTACAAGTCAATTGTTCATAATTTTCAAATATTGTGAGGTGTTACCGTGCCATACTCCCCCCCCCCCCCACACACATATATATTGATATATACCCATATTATATATATATATATATATATATATATATATATATATATAATATGATATAGTGATTCATGTATAGTGATTAAAGATGTACATTTTTGCAGTTATTACATTCTATATACAGAACAAAAAATGTCAAGTCCTCCCTTATATTGAGATGTATATTTGTATACATTATATTCAATGTATGTCAACGTGTGTGGGTGTTTGTAATGGATTAGACCAAACTCCCAACTCTCTGTTAATGTAACAAAATTTCATTTCTCTTAACAATTTTCACAAAGTGCATTTACATGTTATATACAGCATATTATTAGGCTTTTGTTTAAATACATGGACTTAACATAGAGTACATAATGTGTATTAATGACCCTAACCATAGGTGAAACCCTTAATTTACAGTGAGGGCACTGACATGCCAGCCTGACATTGCTAGAACGCAAGTTTAAATGGAAACTGTAACTTGGTAAAACTCTCTGGTATAAATAGACTTAGAAAAAAACGAACATTCCTGTAGTAATGAATTGGACCTCACGGCCGACCGATGAATGAAATGCAGTCAAAGGAGAGACTGTCAGTTGTTGAGTTTTAATAAAGGTTATACTTGATGTAGCAGTGTAAAAATGCCACGGCAGATCTGTTTGTTTAGTATCTGTGTAATCAGTGCTCAGTGGCTAGTAAAACCTGCAATAAATATTTTACAGCAATCTTTGGTCCACATGAAAATTGAGGCAGTTGTCAATGTAGTTTTTGTCTTTTATTTTACTCTGGTCACCAAAAAAAAGAGTGATTAATTGGCAGAGAATTTGTAGCACAGCAGTGGTTAATGAGACAAAGAGTGCAGTGTACATTGCCTCATCCCTCTTTAAGAGCAAAAGAAAAGAGATTTTGGTTTTGACCTAATAGTTTTATATGCAGTACATTAAGTAAAACAACCACATGCTCTTTAATAAAGATTCATATACCGTAGATGCAAATGGCGTAACCTCCACGTGCTGAGACACTGCCCCGTCCTGAGATTTGCTGAGTGTAGGTGATAATAATTCTTAGAACAGGTGCTGTGCAATAAGCCCCAAGGCCTGGGGAAGTGAATGATTAGTGGCACTCCCCCAAGATGCATTGCTCCTCTGTATTAAAACCAAACTCTGCCTTTTATTCCCTCCAGGGTTTATTAAGTGGGCCAGTTGCCATAGCGACGCTTTGGCAGGATATTGCCAGGATAAGCCGTAATGGGTCTCCTGACGCAGTTCACTCTGCTCCTGTGGAAGAACTTCACTCTCCGGAAGAGACAAAAGGTACACTTGTGCTCACCAAGTCCCTTTGCAAAACAACGTATATCTGCTAAAATTGGTCAGCAATGGAGGGAAAGTGAGGATCTGGTCCCAGGGTTGTGTTATCAAGGGCAAGTAAGTTATTCATGGGAGGGAAAGGTAATAGGAGGGATTTACTACGTAAATTGTCTCCTATAGAAGTAAGCTGCCTTTAACTCTCCCTCTAGAGAACAAGAACAATCTTACTCTAATGCCGACCAATTCGAAGTGTCACCTTCAATTTTTGGAGATCTAGCTCTTGTGCACGTTATGTCACATTGCCTGTATTTTAGTTCTAACGAAGCCAGTCTTTGGCGTAATAGAACAGGATAGGGAGTGACGAATGTTAAATGCTTTGTTTGAAGGGCAAGTGCTCTTTCTGGCTCTCCATACAAACTCACTGTCACCGCCTGTCCTCGGCAACGTTATCCAAACGTTTAGTGTCTTTGCAGTTTACAAAAATGTTACCAGACAATTAAATTATACATTTACTCTTCAACTGAAAGCTTAAATACTCCAACTGACATTTCAACTGCTGTCACTCCTCACACGCTAACTAACACTTTTTACAGTGCACTTAAACGATCTCCGTCGCTTCATCTTCAGCTGAAATTTTAACGGCATTTTCAGACATTTTAAACTGCAGCTCCCATGAAACATTTCTGATCCAAACCATTAACATTTTGAGACATTCCAACCTGTTTTCATTGTTTGCATCTGTGATGTACCGTGTAAGCAAGCACATTCACTTTTTCTTCTGATACCTTTGCCTTTTCTAGTTTATAGTAGCGTCTTGTCTACAGTTTATGTGAAACTTTTTTGATTAGTGTACACTAAACTAGAAGTATAATTAAATGCACATGCTTGCTGAATATGAATGACACAGATAAATCTCCAAACAATGCTAATTTGAATCTAGATTTGTAAAGTTTAATATTAGCATTGTCTTTATACGAATGCAAACCTCAGTGAGTTAGAAAACTTTTCAAATAATGTTTTAATCCTGCCGTTGAGGCTTAAGTCTCTTAGGCATTGTCCCTTTGCCCTGGCCACTTCCCTTGACCCCAGTCATTACTTACTCCTTCTCCTAACAGACACTAGCCTACACATGATCAGGCAATAATATAAGGTGGATATTATAGCCTCTGATGTCACCCACACTGGCCAGGAGGTCACATGCTGCAGGAAGATAACAGTTACACCATGTCTCACAGCTGCATTTCAAGGGTCAGGACATATTGTCATGGAATCTAGTTAGCCGTATGAGTCATTTTTGAGGCAGATATAGCTGTAACAAAGAGCTGCAGTGTGTTCTTTGATTTATATCCTTGCAGTGATGATAGCAGTCTCATCCACCCACCAGTTTTGTTAGGGGTTCAAGCGCAGCAGTGTGCCTGTTGCCAGAGTAGAACAAAAGACATCGTCTCAAAAAAAAAAAATCAGCATTCATCAAAGTTCTTACTTTTTGGGAATAACTCAAGGCAAAGTAATTTTACAACTTTGTATCTGGGAAACATTCCCCTTGTTCATTTTATCAACCAGCAGGAAGAACAGGGTGGTGTCATATTTTATCAGGAAAAAAGATGCACCTACTTTTCCCCTGGAACATGTAAGGGGACAGTGGTGGGTTTGTCCATGGAATGTAGCATATTTGGACAATGTCAACATGAAATATTGTTATTAGACAAAACCAGTGGGAGTTAGCAAGGACAATGGTGCTTCTGGAGGGCTTGTGGAGGTTAATGACCAATTATATGAATGCCTCACCAAGCATTTTAAGATTTTATAACAGGCATGAAACTGATTTTATGGTCCAGTATTTCACATAATTTCATAGGAGGAGATTGTCTATTCACAAAGACGCTGGTGTCCGATGGCAAATGCCTGGGGAGCCAGACACTGAGAAAGCCCCCATGATCTCTGTGTTCCCTCTCCATGCCTTTTCTTTGGAATACATTATGATAATTCACCCTCTCAGCAGAACTACATCCTCTCTGACACAGACACTGGAGGGAATTAAAGGACAGAATTAGAAATTCTATCTGGTTTCTTTGAAATGTATGCAATGTGATTTTCTGCAATTTTCATTTGCAGTAACATAATTCACTGACAAAATTATAGAACTGAAGATCCACTATGCTTATATACCAAACTGAACTAAATAAAATGTGTTCAGCCCCCACCCTTCATCCCTACTCTACTGCAGAAGCCTTACTTTAATTCATAAGGTTCCCATGGTGATGTGGCATAACAAGCAATATGTAGTATTGTATTTTCCTCACCTCTGCCTGCCCTCCAGTTTAATTATGACGACAGCAACCTCAGTATAGATGTCTTCTCTTGTTTGTGCTAATGTGTGTCATCAGTGTCTGAACATGTTACCAGAGCAGGGGATTGGCTGACTGGAGCTTTCCAGCTGATTCCTCTAAGCGGGTCACCCCACCAGAGATGTTGGGAGGGATGGGTGTGCAGGCAGACCAGGTCAGCTGAGGTTAGCGGAGAGGGCTCGGCGTGTGAGTGCAGCGCTGGGAGGGTGGGGTTGTTGAGCGATGGTGTGCCAAGGGATGCATAAAAGCCTAGATGGCAGAGGGTGTGGGGTTGAAGAGTCAAGGAAGGATGAGCTGGAGCATTGTAATATCTCATTGGAAGTCATCCGCTGGTGAATATTACTTCCTGTTGAAAACACCGCAGGGATGAATTGCCTTTATGAAGTGAAATCTACTGTTGTACAAATGTTACTTGGCCTTCAGCTTTCAGAGGTGCACGTTACCTTGACTTATTTAAAAAACTACTGCACAGCTTTAGCGTTTCCACAGTGACAGCAGTGGTAAAAATAAGCATGTGGTGTGTCTGGTAAATGTGGAAGCTTGAACCTGTAATAACCCAAGGAGGTTCAGATATATATGTAAAACCTCCAAACTCTAAGGTCTTGGTACTTTGTCTCTAGAATATCCCTCAAGGCCAACTGAGGTGAAAAATATGAGAAACAACCTAGTGAACAAGTAAAGCCTTGAGGTTATCCATTTGTGCTTTGTTGGTTTCTCTCTTCACCCATTCCCTGAGGTTGAAATAAAAGCCTGGCGTGTCACATAGGGGTGCTTCCTACTGGCAGGTATTGAAGGGGTTGTATTAGAGCAAGGAAGTGGTTGGTACTCTTCATCCAGAAGAGGATTAAATGTGGCGAGGAGATGATAAGGAGTGTGTGCGATAGCTTTGGCTTGGGGAGTCACAAGCGGAGGTTGCTCTCTCAATCCTGTAAGTGCTTAGAGTAAAAGCAAGACTAATAGCAAAACATATGGACCACGGCATGTGCAGCTGCATTGTAAACACACTCACGTGGATACACACAGCCTCATGATGTCACTTTAGTCAATGATTAACGGTATCTCAACTGCAGAAACACAACACTTTCTCTATTCCTTTTAGTTAATAGTCCACACGAAATCCACCTCATCTCTTTGGAGAGATTTGCTTTGATTTTATGAGCGATGTCACCTTTTTAAATTATGAGAAAACAACGCAAACGACGTGAGCCATAATATGTTCCAAAGCTGTATTTCATAACCAAATTATGAAAACAAGATCACTTTATCCTTTGTGCAGGTGCGGCTGGTCATTGAAGTGCTATGGCCTCTGTTTCTCTTCTTCATACTGGTGTGGGTGCGGTCCACCAATAACCCACTTTACAAAGACCAATGTAAGTACCACGAGCCCAGCTGCAACGTTAAACTCTGTTTTGAACGTCAGTTAAACCTGCAGAGCAACTACTCAGGTTTTAATGTGTGTTTCCATAAATCACAACTCAAAGCTAATGTATATATCAAAATGTTGAGGGGAAATATAATGATCTAGCAAGAACATAAATAATACTAACCTCTTTTGTGCGATAACTGCATCTATATTTCCAAACAACAATGTGTTGGCCATGCAGCTTGGTAGATGAATACTCTATTCCTTTAGGCCACTACCCAAATAAAGCCATGCCATCGGCTGGTGTGCTGCCCTGGCTTCAAGGTATGATGTGTAACATCAACAATCCCTGTTTGAACTGTCCAACGCCGGGGGAGACGCCAGGCCAAGTCAACAACTTCAACAACTCCATGTATGTACTGGGATTGTTTCCTTTTCTGTCTTCTAAGACATTAGACATCATCAGGATGAAAAAGAATATTTTGGTTCAGATTTCAGATTATATCTAAGATGTAACATTTATTGACATTTTGTGATCTTTTATGTCTTTCTGGTTAACCAGAATTGCTGGGATGTTGATAGAGCTGCAAACCCTCCTGGTGAACAGATCTATTCTCAGCAAGGCGCAGTTGCTTGCAGATGACCTCGACCAGTGGGCTACCGTCTTGTCACAGTCTAACCCTGGTAATGGGAATAGTATTTTAATACCGAATTCTTGATGCACTGACTTGGCACTATTCACGAAAGCACCTAGTTTTAAGGTAATTATCAAACACTATCACAGAAATATGTGAAAAAGAAAGTGAAAATTGGTCTTTCTTGATATAAAAGTTTTTTAGCAACCGAGTAATGGTTAAAAAATAATTGGTATAGAAAACACTCTGCCTCAGCAACAATCACTCTGCTATGTCTTTGTTAAGTACTCTCCATCAAGGAAAGTATCCCCTTCATGTGGATGACAAGTTAGAGGATTTGTTATTCCCCCTTATCCCTCAAAAACAATGGCACGATTATTTATGATGCAATTTGCCATGCAGACTGACAGATCGTTTGTCTTGATAAGTTGCTGCTTTGCATTAGGCTCATTTAGCCTGATGATATTCAGATTTTCATACGGCACCTAATTTGCAAAAAGACGGAGGGGGTGGGGGGCTCGTGGTCCATTTGCATTTTGGGGTCGCTGGCTTGTAATATACAAGATTAAATCCATCAAAGATCTAAGCCTGGACATAATTAATGGGATTCGCTGTCTGAGGCGAGAGCACAAAAGGTCATTAACAAGAATGGGGAATGGAGTACTATCAAAAGACTAGGATGGCAAAGGTGATTGTGTTGTCCTTTTTTTGTTTTTACCAAGGGTTGATTAAAAGACTCAGGTGGTCACTTAAATCAGAAAGGCAAACAGTGTTCAGGAAAGAGCCCAAAGCGATGTTCTACCTTCCCAATAATCTCACCCTGTCCATCCCTCCTGATGCTGCTGCAGTCATGAGGGCCATAATAATATGTGTTTAGTAGGAATCAGGAGGCGTTGTATCGAGTGTAAGTAATCATCAAGCAGCATAATCAATCCCAGACAATACTGAATGATTGTTGTTTTTACCCCACATTTATCTTAAGTGAACCTTGAATAGCCCAGCATAAGTCACTTCCTCCCCTCATCCTGACAATTGACTGACTTGCATATATTACCCATGCAAAAAGGCTAATCTAATTACATTACCTAACCCGTGTCAGCAGCACATGTTGGAGTCTCAGAAAGAAGAAAATACACGTTGAATAGATACCGTATGTGCATGGGTGTGTATAATATACATATACTGCATACCGTATACTGTAGTGGGCTCCCTGCTGCTAATGCATTGTGAGGGGCTAACAATGAACAGCCGATTGGTGTTGAAGCTGGCTCTTTGAAATCCTGACTATCTGTGGGCATCCAATCAGGAGAAAATGGGTGGGTAACAATCTGTTACATTTTTGGCAACAAAATTGTCTCCTCTTACACCCTCATGCGACTCAAATGTTCAACCCCTACTTGCACCAGTGAAGAATTTAACTGTTGATTAATTTAACAGTCATCTAGGAAGGGTCATTTAAACAAAAAATTTGTCAGGCCTATAATAACACTCCAAGCAACATGTATAACTAGAAGGGCACTCTGAGAGCGCAGACCTGCACCAAGGCCAATGGTCCAGTCTTCTACGAAATGCAAATCTGCAAGCGCAACCACGGCTGTCTGGATATATTTCCAGAACTATTAGAATTACAACATGTCAAACAAGCGCACTGCGGTTATAACAACAAAGCAGGTGGAAATATCGCTTTTCTGCTTTTACACGTTCGAATTGTCCTCTCTGCCTCTCTGCTGTCTGCTGTGTGTGTGTGTGTGTGTGTGTGTGTGTGTAGGAGCCGAGCCCCGTCCTCGGTCGAACACGCAGAGGAGGGGACAGAGAAACTCGCACAAACCATAAATTATTTTCTTACGGATTTGCGTGATTCACGTGGGTCACATTTTTAGGTGTCGGAATTCCTGATAAATCTGGATTAATCATGTCCTTGGGTGCTTATTTATTACATACCTGCTGCATTTGTTTCTACAGTGATGTTTGAGGTGGGTTGCGGTACGCCATTCACCAAATTACAACGGGTTTGGTGCAGGTGGTAATGAAGTCTTTTGAGCTTCTTGTGTTGTCCCACCTCAAAGCCATCACAGACCCACTCCTGGACCCCCTGCAGTTCGCCTAATGAAAATAATAGTGTATCCGCCCCGTGATTGAGATCTGCTTGAAAATTGCATTGGCTCTTCTTTGGCCCATGCTACACCCTTCCACTAAGTTCAATGAAAATCGGGCCAGTAGTTTTTCCTGTAGTCCTGCTCACAGGCAAACTGCGCTGAAAACATGACCTCCTTGGCAGAGAACCGAATCATAATACTGTCAAGAATTCTGTGTTCTTGATTTTCCATTTTTTCAATAACATGCACAAATGAAACTTTAAAGGATTTCTTTTCATTTTAGGTCTTATATTCATAGATTTGGCCATTGTTTCCAACAATTAGGGTAACATTATACTCAGCAGCTGCACTGCAGTGATTTTTAAGACAGGGACTTTAACTTTATCCTTGTCCTTTCAACAACAGAATAAATCCTCTAGTGCTTTGGTTGGATCAACCTTCCATTGCAGAGGAAAGGCTCCTGTCCTATTAGTTACACGGCAGGCTGTCGTCCATGGTTGGCATAGGTGTCCATAGGGCATAGGGCAAATGACACATGTCTCACACGTGTTTCTGCATGCATCCGTATTTGTGGATATCAAATGCAGGGGGAAAGACAAAAATGGAGGCAGAGAGAGAAAGGCTGCAGGGTTGGCTGCCGTTCGGAGGATTTATAGCTAAAACATAGCTAAAACTATGAAAATCAGACTCAGGATAAAAACAAGCAAATGCATTTCCCTTTTAAGTTTTCCATCTCTGACCTGTTGTCAGCATACACACTCTATTTCCTATTGTGTTTCCCAGTTTTTGTGTGTATCAATTGCTGCTCTGCAAAAGTAATGGTTCTCCGTTTTTATGATTAAGCTCAACCAGTGATCCTAAGGAGTATTCTGAGAGACAATGAAACTTTCTCCACTCATCTGAAAGGGAGTTTGTCAGTGCCACCAGCAGTGGTCCAAAGCCTTATGAATGCTGAGATTCAACTCAATCCAGTGAGTATACTTTTGCTACTCTGTCTGCCTGTTGAAATCTGTTGGACCATCTCAAAAATGGGAGGATGACTTTGGTGAGAGTGTCAGATGAAATCTGGAAATCTTCCATTGATATGACCTACACAACTGTCTAGTATTTTTTTCAGCGGGGGGAGGAGTTAATTTTACCTAGTTGGTTAGTCTCTAATTTGTATTTGTATAAGTACTAACTTGTCAATGATCATAACCATTCACGCATAACGACGAGTTCAACATTTGACAAGTTTGGGACGATTTTGGTCTAAGGTCTAGTACATGTGTACTAGGCCATACACACAGAGCCTCGCCTGGCAGTTTTTTGCCGTTGCTCATAGAGATTTGAATCTCTCTCTCTCGCTCTCTCGCCCAGCCCCATGCTGTTGCTTTTTTGCCACTTTTATCGAGACGTCTCATTCTATATAATTGGAAATGTAGCACCCCCACTATTCATAGCCGCTGGGTTGAGGAGGTAATGGTTCATTTGAAGTTGGAAAAGCTCAGACATACCACTCAGGGCTTGATTAATACACTACAAGAAGTATGACAACTATTTCTGGACTACTATAATAATATCGCCACTGCAAGAAATATAATGTAATGCCTGTAACTAATAACCATAACTTCGTAGAATCGCTGTTGAATCTTTTTTTTTATTATTTATTTTATTTTAGCATGTGTGTTTGTTTTGTCTTTGCTTCATGTATATTCGTTATAGATTTTTTATTATAATTATTCTTATTATTATTACTAGTTTTTTCCAGTCTTGGTGTGTTGACCTGTCTCTAAGGGCGGAGGGGTGGGTGGAATGTAGATGTAAATATAATGTATCATACGTAAATCTTTGAAAAACCCAACAAAAAACACTTGAATCACAAGAATCCCAACTGCTTTGAGACAAGATTTTCCACCTCCTTCTGTAAATAAAGGAATTTAAATGTTACCAAAATGTTCAAAAGAGCAAACGTGCCAAGAGTGTCGTGCTTGAACATTTAAGAATAAAATGTCCTGGCCAAGAACTAGCTCTGGGACTCTTTGTCTTGACAGTCAAAGCGAACTCTAGCATTTGCTTGACAAAAAAGTCATTTGAAGCTGCTTACAGCAGGTAATTTGGAATGAAATGAACTTGCAACAGCAGAGTGTCTTGTCTCTAAATGCTCCCCAATTGATATTGTGGTATGTAACAAGTAATATCAGATGAGCTGAAAGAAGATAATTATGTTTCACTGGATGCTTAAATACAATGTGCACTGATTTAAAGAATCCCTTCTGATTGTTGCAGTGGACTCATTGCAGTGGTACAAACTGTGCTATGTGCCCAGAAGGTAGAAGTTCCTAGCACAGTTCACAAGCCATTGTCTGTCTTCCACCCGTGCATCCTGTCTTGCTTGGTATCACTGTATACTGTCTGTTATGATACAAATGATCTCTGTGTGCATCTATGTGTGTGGGTGTTAATGTTTGTGTCTTGTCACATTTTGTCACGGTCGGGGTTTGTGCACATGTACAGTACTGTCAGTCTTTATTAGAGGGGGATCTAAGAAAAATAAGGCTTATTTAAAATGAAAACACTACTTTATATCTAATTTTGAAATTATTTTCCCTCTGCCTGCACAACAACCCATGGGACACAACACATGAATATATAAAATGTGGTCAGATGCAAAGTTCTCTTGTTTGTCAACTTCTACCAAAGTTGGTATTTATTTTTCAGGTGATGGGCATCCCGAGGCCAGGCAACCTGAGGAGCATCCTGTGTGAGGGGACAGATCTGGATGAGTATGTCCAATTTAGCAGCCAAGCTGAAAAGGAGGCTTTTCAAAATGTCAGCTGCTTCCGCACTCCAGAGCAGCTGATTAACACCCAGCAAGTACTCCTGCAAAACCTGAATGCGAGGAAAGTGCTTTCTGAGGTGAGATTTTCTTGCCGTTGCCCACGCAATAAACATATCCCACAAATTGTCTGATTTGACTTTGATGAGACCTGGTGGAATTTTGCATTGAAACTCAGACGCACTAAGTCTAATTTTGAGAGAAGTTGGAGAGTGAATGTATTTGCGAGCTGTGTGCACACTAATTGACCTGATGGGGACACAGTAGCAATACAGGCCATCACGTCTACATTTGAAAAGCCCTAATTCCTACTCGGCAAAGTCACCCACATTTAGCATCCTTACAAATTACGCTGCCTGGGCTAATGAAGGTGGTATTAAAAATGTAAATTGGAAACTTTTGTGATGCCTGGCGCAATTGAAGAATAACTTGGCAGGATGCATTTGAACCCCCCCTAAATTATTGGGTGTGATATTGTGAACTTTACTCATACTTTAAGGTAGTGTTGGTAGTTTTTGTGTGCCAAAAAGTCCCGTTTTGCCTTTTTCTTTCTGGCATTTTCTAACATAAGATAAGTAAGAAAAAGTAAACATTGCTGCACAAGGTAATTTTCAGCATAGATATTCTATCAATTACATACTGTAAGAAAAAACTATCTCCACAGTTAATACAGTTAAAAATTACTGTGGGCACAAGGTCTGTTCTAACTATAACTCTCGCATGGCTTGCAGTAATTGAATTCAATGACAATGATTTTCTGTGCCAGCCAATTGAGTAACCAATTGAAAAGTAAATGTTATGCTTGTCTGGCTCTTTGAGTTAGAGAGATGAAGAAACATCTCTTCTAATGCATCCACTTTAAGGCCAGACCTACCAGCAACACCTCAACACTTGTTTTGGGTTATTACTGCACCAGTAAGACATCATTTCCCTTATAGGGTCTAAGCTTTTAGAATTCTCATTGTCATGTGCACCTCTTTGTCTTCCAAGTGATTTTACTAGAATGCATCCAATCAGGTGGGAATTATTTATTAGAACCAATGTTTTCTTGAATTCTTTTAAATCTCTGAGTTCCCTTTGGGATTATGAAAGCCTGCACTTTTCTTTGAGTTTATCTTTGAGTGAAAATATATGGGACAGCAAATCCAATAAATAAGTGATAAGGCAGGAAGTTCGTAGGAGAGAGCATTTGAACAATTTCAGCCCACAGGCATTTTCAGACACAGGAAAAACAGAAAGCCAAGACAAGATATGGTGGGAAAGCGCTTCAGCGCCGCAAGCAAATGGATGGAAAACAACATCAAGCCGTCACACTTAAAGCTTGACGTTGCTGAATGATTGCGATAACAACAGCAACAACATAAAGAAAAGGACAAGGGGTTAAGTCAGGGTTTATCACTGACGTAGTGAGAGGCAGAGGGTGATGTTGACATTGGTTCTACAACTTTGTTTTTTGGTGTCTGGAAATCATTTCAGAACAAAATACACAGGGAAGACGGTAAACAGAAAGCATTTAAATATACAGCAGGGCTCAACAGAGGTCATTCAAATGTCAAAGTGTGTGTTTTCTCTCTCTCGTGCTTCCTTTCTAAGGCTTCTCTTAATGTCCGCTCTGCACACACACTAAGAGTAAAGGTGATCCCACTGTAAATGGATGTACTCGAGACTCAGACAACAGCCAGGCTGTTGTCCAAACTAAGCTTGAATGGGCTTCGATTTGTGAATATTGTGAGTTCAATTCAAAAATACGTGATACCTCCCTCAGCTTCCAGATTTTCCCTCTCCTAGTCTTTCTGGACCTACAGTATGTCTTGCATATGTTTCCAAGCTTTGTGATTTTATTTGCTGAAAGACAATACCGGCATTCCTAAAACAGTCTTTACTTGACACTTGATGCATGAAAATGATAGTGGTTAAAAGGGCATGCCATTTAGTTCTTCTAATTGGACTTGTACCGTGTACCTTCAGAATGTCACTGTCACACACAGTAACACTTGTCATTTTAATGCAACTTTTATTAACCAGTGCCAGGGATGATGACGTTAGGATACAATTTACAGGTCAAGATGCAAAAATTAGTGTGTGTATTGCAGTCATATAGTACCTTGAATGGAAAGACTCATATGGAATTGGTATTTTTAGTTAAAGTGTCGACATCACAAGAGACCTCATAAAATCCACGAACATAAATTAATGTGGAAATTACAACTGTACCTGTAGCTACTGACTATACAATACCATACATGTTTTATTTTTTGCAGGACATAGTTTAAAAAAGAGTGAACCTTTTAAATGAATTGAATATTGTTCAAAATATAAAACATTCCTGCAAGTTCAAATCATACATTGGGTTATTTTCTTGTTACATTTGGCCATGCATATATTGTTCTGTAAACTAGCTGTTCATACCCTCCTTTAGCTACCTTCATCTTTGAAACTGAATCCAGCAGACACAGCGTCACTGATGGGGAAAACCACTGTAGATGCGTTACCAGTGATTCAGGAGGTTAGTGTTGCTACTATAGCATGATTTATATTTGTATGACGATATGGCTATTTTTTAATGGCGTTTGGTTCATTATTGACTTTTACTTTCTTGCATCCAGATGGCCAGGTTGCAGAACTCTATGATTTTGAAGGCTGCTAGTTCATTGGATTTCCGAAGGGACATGATTGGCAGTATCAATATGTTACTGTGTGAAAAGCGGCCTGGCTTCAATTCCACCAATATGCCCATCAGTTTACGCTCACCTAGACAGATGGCTAACAACAACTCAACCTCCACTGTGGGCAACAGTTCCGGTAAGTGCTGCAGCAAACTCCTTTATTAAGCAAAGTCGTCCCACAGTGCTTGTGTCCTAATCATGTACTGTATCTACATTTTAGTTTAGCAGTACTGTATGTAGTCATGGTAGCCAGGAAATTGACAAAATGGGTGATTTTTTTGGTTTTTGTTTTTTTTTAGAAACCAGTGGTGCACTGTGCACAGTATCACAGGACACGGCATCTGAGTTTTGGTAACTTTGCAGCCAGAGGCAAACAGCATAACTGTGTTGCATTTGGAAGAGGGGGAAGGACTGGGAATTATGCTTGATCAGTAGGTGTGACAGAGGATGGCATGAATCATGACTAAACATGTTAAATAAAATGTTTCTGCCCTTTGAAAACAGTGTCATGCCAGAATGATGCCGTTTTGACAACTTTATGGAGAAAACAGTGTGCAGCTACTGTAGCCTTGCTAGTGCAGCACGCAAATATCCATTCAGCAAGGTAGCTTTGGTCCAGCAAGGCTCGATAGGCATTTTTTGGTGTGTTGTTAATGTACAAAGAATAAGTAATAAGTAATTCTATTAGATGTACACTGTAATACATGATTGGCACAGACAGATTAAATACAAACCCCAGTATTTCCTGTTATCAAAATACCGTATGCATGCAGGAGAGAAAAAAATCAGTGATCCCTATTTTCATGAATTAGTGGTGCAGTCAGTCAGTGGTTGGCACACAACACAGTTGGCACCTGTGCCAGAGCTGGAAACTGGGTTTGATTAGGAATATATTATCGGAGGCTGTGTCAGGGCTGGCATCAATCGTAGCCAATCAAATCCGCTCTTCTCATTCCTTTAAAAAGCTGTTCACTCCCCACCCTGACATAATGCTGTTTTCTTATTGAACAGGAAAGTCCAGAGCAACCTATCCCAAGTGGAAACTGATGCTGTTGTCTGGATGGTGCAAAGTCATAAGGCGCACATATAACACCCTCAATACGAACATATGGCAACCCAAACTTCTGACAGAGGACAGATGGTGTCACTGAAACACTTTTTTTCCCCCTGGTGCTATATTGATTTCACTGAATCTGGCTCAGTTTGTAAAGAGTTTTAGGAAGGGGCAGTCCTAATGGAGTTCAGTGATGCCTTTTAAAATGTCCTAGTGCAGTCTAAATTGCCTTGTCCAGTGCATCCCCAGGATGTCATTGTCTCCCATACTCGGGACGAGATTCTGTGTATAAACATGGTAACACGGTACAGAGTATCCTCCACAGCTTTAATCAACCAGAGTTGCGTGCTTTGCAGCAGCCTTGTGCTTGGAATAAGCATACCGCTTTGAAAATCTGGGCCTCTCCACCCACCTCCAATAATGGTTGTAGGTGAATGAGTGTTCTCATGGCTGCGGGGATTTAATTAATAAAAGAGGAAAGATAGATCCTACAAGCATTGGTGGATGACAGATAGTCGAGCGCTGATATGAATCACCCTTTGATCTAGCCCAGTACACACTCTGCTTTGCTGGCATTACTGCATCAAAGTGTGTTTCTGATGCGTACGTTTTTCTATATTTTCTATTTTTCTATATCAAAGTAGAATAGGCACACTGTACATGCATAAAAGATGTTTGTGATTTATGTGACTCACTTCTGTAACAGAAGGTGACTCGTTGACCATGTTGCTTGTAGTGTAAACTCATGGTAACAGTCAGGTACAGTTTACTGTACACCTACATGCTTACCACTTCAAACTTAGAAAAGGGTGTTTCTCCACTACTGTCACATGTGGGCTAGCGATTATTTGAACAGATACAGTATAACAACTGCGAAATGATTCACTGAAAAAGCTTAAATTAAAACTTAAAATCATGACGATGTGACATTTGCTGTGGTCTGTACCAGACAAACATGTTTTCTTACATCTGGAGAACAAGATTTGTTTGTGGCCAAATGTATGTTTCAGTTGACACGTACTTTGACAGGGACTGTGGAAAGAGATGCCTTGGTTTTATTCTGGATTTTCTAGAATTTGCTGCAGCATTTAGAACTTGGTCAGCGGGTTAACATTGTGAAGATGACCTCTTCTAAATGGACTGGCTGCAGTCTGAAGTTTCTATGTTTGTAGAATATCTGCTTTTTAAAATTTCGTCCATGGGACTTGAAGAGCCTAAAAAAGTCATTTGGGATTATTTATCGCACACCTCAATTTTTCAAACGTGTCCTGACCATGTGTCTGATCTTGATGTATGGGTAGACCCTCGAGGACTGACAAACTTTTTATCATTTGCACCTGTTTAAGTGCACCTGATTCTATTTTTAGTCATTTAAGGGCTGGTAACTTTTTCCACATGGGGATAAGCATTGCTGTTTGTTTTCACTGCATAAATAATTCCTAAATGAAGTTGTCTGCTCTAATTCTGCAAGTATAATATATTCTTAAAATTATAATTTGTTTACACATATTTTATAATTAGTTCTTTGAATGTATTTTCTTTAAACCTGCCTCATTTTCTTGACTGATAGGAGTGGAATGGAAATTAAACCCTAATACAACAAACATATAAAGATATAACTATATTGCCATTTATACAGTATACTATATACATATATACATTCCCTTCCATACATTTAAATATATGGAATGATTGTGCAATTCATGTTGATACTGTACTGTATTATTACTTAGATGTACATAAAACGTATTTGCGAAAGTAAGCTCTCTTACTGTTTCTCTGCAAATCACTTTGTCAGTCTATATTTAAAAAAAAAATCAAATAAAATTAGCACAATAGTTGTGGGGGGGGGGGGCAGCTTTGAAAATCACTGAACGTGTTTGTTCCATAAAATCGTTGAGAATTAGATCTTCAGTGTAACGTCTTGCAGCCGCATGCTCATTAGAGACCATGCTCTCCTGTTTCATTAAATGCCTGTTCTTTGGAGACAACTGCACAAAATTAGATTTTAATAGGAAGCCTCTATTCCCTGGGAATAAAGTTACGCTGTAAAGAGGAATTGCATGCTCGTGCCAGTGTAAATTAGCAAAAACATTGTATCACCCATACAAAATAAGCACTAACAACTCTGTTAGCATGCTAATGGCTGTTTTGGATTGGCGTGACATTTCATTGTGTTGGTCTATGTACAGTTAAATGAATCTGGAATATGCAGGGTGTCAGCATAATGGCCAATTACAGCTCCTTTGTAAGTGTAAAAGTACACTCAAAGGAATAGTAGAATAGCTATAATAAAGGCCAACACTGAGGTTTTGTTAATGGCTCAGTAATGTTCCCTTCCCAATTAATCGTTGACAGCAAAGGAAAACTTTATACAGAATACTTGGGGTTGTAGCTGTTCTTCCATGACAGTAAACAGTAATTTTAAGTTGTTACCATTTTCAAAATTTGCCCAGTAGATTAGCATGACTAAGAAGTGATTACGTGGCTCTGCAATGTCATATTTGTCGGAGACATTTGTTAAAAGATGTTGTGCGAATGTATTTGGAGGCTCTTACACATGTGGCTCATTGCAGAGGTTGTTTTCCTCGCTGTTGTTAAATTGGACATTATTTGGTACCATATGGAGTACTCGAATGGGTTGGCTCTCTTTTTCTCTGCAAAAGGAAATAGGCAAAACTGTTACAGCACTACAGCCATGGATGGAAAACTGGTGATTTGACTTGACCTCATACCGTTTTCAAAGTGAAATTTTAACTGTATTTGCTGCACAGTTCTTGTTTCAAATGTGAGTATTTTGTACCCACGGCAAACATCAACCTTTCAAATTAATGCATCTTCTGTTGATCTGTCAAAACAATCTTCCCTCTTTCATTTAGCATTGTCCTATTTTCACTGGTGTGATTTTCCCTGACGTCGCTCATAACATTTCCTAATTATCTCAAGACTCATACTGTCATCCTCTGAGTATTTGCCCATGGGTGTCTCTTTGAATAATTAGTAATTGGTACCCTTTATTTCTAGTTTTAAGCACATCCCTTTTAATATATACTGGAGCCAGAGAAGGCACAGAGAGGCTTGTCTTATACTACTGAATGTCAAAGCGGCCTCTCTCTGTCGCTTATGAGAGAGTGACTTCAATGACATTTATTCCCGCTTATTTGACTTTCTGTTGGAATGCTGCAAGACAGCACTTGATTTGTATTGCTTGTAATAAATTAAGTGCTGCTTTATTGATGCATGGGGTTTTTCACTTTAGACTGGCATGTCATATTAGGTGTACATGCGTGCACGTGCTGTACGTGTGCGTATTTCTGTCTGAGCGTGTTCCTGACTGTACATTGCATGAGATGCCTGAAATAGGGAGCGTATGAACCTAGAGTAATATCCTTTTTCTGTTTGTGTGCATGTCTGTGCGTGTGATTGCACGTGCGAGACAGCGTGTGTGTGTGTGTAGCACTAGCATTTGTAGTGTGTCTCACTGTAGTGCCGAATTGAGCCCATCTCTAGGGTGCAACTCAAATTGATTAAATTTGCCAGGTAAGTTGAGGGGCTGACTCCAGGCTCCAAGCAATTATTTGACTGTGGCTAAACCTGGTGTAAAGAACAGATTCTCTTGTTCTTTCATACTGCCGTTTTGTAATAAAGATCTGTTGTCAAAAAGAACTACAGCTCACAGCGATGGAGACGGCGTAACCTTTGTAATCTGATGCTCCCTTCAGCACACAAAATATCAAAAACATATCCGACATATCTTTCCCACGATACAAAGCTACCTAAGGTTAGGGTGTTACGCATCTGTCACTGCCATTCATTGTTTACTAGAATTCTTCATTCTTTGTGTTTTGCAATTGGCCCGAGCATGTTGGTCAAGGGCCATTTGCATTGCGGTCTAATCTCATGTTCACTTTCATAATTTCTTTAAAATTTTGAATAGATTAGCGCAGACCAAAGGGATACAGACATCGATATTGCAGGACATTTTTCTAGATTGGGTGATGATGCTGAGTTTGAAGCGACTCACAACTGCATATGTAATAGCAAACTTGACAATACTGGGATGTGAACAGAGCATTAGCCATCGTTAGCTATCGTTAGCTGGTCACTCAGCAGGACACCTGTCCAGTTTCCTTTATTTCACATCTAAAAAAAGCAAAAACTTAAGTGAAGAATTTACACAATTTTGTGTTACAGAAATATATTTCTTTCCTAGTTCTTTAGTCATTTTGTGACCCCTCCGATTTATCTTGGCACCCCATCACGGTTCTTTTACTTAACAAAAATCATAATGATTTTTGGAGTCTCTTTTTTCCAAGAGACACCTAACAGCAGAGAACTACTGAGCTGTGTGCCCCACACTTTTCCTTTCCTGTCTTTCAAGTGTTATGATTGCAGGAAGTGGCATCTGTGCAGTCTGTAGAGGGAACAGCTGGCCAGACTCAGACTAAAGGGTGGCCATTAGCTGCCTGCACACCAGACCTCCCAGGAGCACTAGGGAAAGATGGCCAGCAGGCAGAAAGGCTAACATTTAATTGCACTGAAAATGGCCGCTAAATTCTCCCTGATGGGGGGGAATGGTTGCCCTGGTTAGATGGGAAGAAGTGGAGGGTTGAGGTTTTGCTGCAGTCTTGACAGGGGAAAAATGAAAAAGGACTGGAAAAAACTCTGTATGTAATGACAGGTGTCTGAACAAAAGGGACAGGTAGCTACAGATCAAATAGGCAGATGGTCACATTGACTGGCAGACAACACACTGAACTGATCAGTTGTCTGATGAGCTACCACACTGCAAGAATCGCAACAAGGCAGGCACAACGTAAGCACAAGCTTTCTTTCTACTCCAGGCTCCGATCCTTGCAGTGCAGGTCCTCATGTAACCTATTCAGCACTCTCCCAACCTGGCGATATTCACGTTGGCAGATAAGTTAAATTAGTAATGATCGTACTGCTGCTGAGCATATTGACTTTTTTTTTTCCCCGCTGCTCAATAGAAGCTGTTTCTTTTGCACTCAGGTCTGAACTCTTGGCTCGTTTTTTTTCTCTACCTGTGTGTTCTTTTTAATGTAATAATCCCCAACTTTTTGTAAAGACATCCACTTTGCAACTCTCCCCCGATATCTACCTCATGAGATTTTCATTTTATCAACTTTCTTTCCTAATCTAAGGGCTAGGATGCGACCTAAGACCTTTCACAAAACCTTCCTGATGTGTCTGCAATTGACGTAAACAAAATGTAGTTTTTTGGTGATTTTTGCACGTGTTGTGTGGCAGCATCAGCAATGTCTCCAAAAAACCATGGCTTTCCAAATAATAAACTAAACAATCAACAATTCTACTCCTAAATGGTGTTAGGAGCTGCTGTCAGTCCTTTTGGTTCAAAGTACACGTAAAACTGTAGCAAGTGATCATTGCTGATAACACAACATCGTAACCCTTACTTATACTTAATACTCACAATGCGTCAGCAAAACGAAGAAGAAGAATCCTTAATCAAGACTAGTCATTAGTAGCAGTTATAAGTAATAGCTGTCTGTTCTGAAGTGCAGTGATTGCATCAATACTGTTCCTATGGTGTAACTCGGGCTGCCGTGTGTTTTCCAGTAATTTTATTTTGCACTTTTGTTGCATTTTACTGGAGCTATGTGTTACCTTGGCATAAGTTTGTATGCATCAGTATATGTGATGGTTTTTGTTTTGTTGGTTAATGTGTGTGTGTGTATGTGTGTGTCTTTGTTTTTTTTCTTTCCTATTCCTACTTGTATAGATGTGATTTTTGTGCTATTTTCATATTTGCTCACTCTGGGTTGAGAAAAAGTATGGAGAGGGGTGTTATGGTAGCCACATATGAATTTCAAGCTCATGTGCAATATTTATCATGTTTGCTTCTTGGGTATTGCAAAATTCTCTGATTTCGTACAGATTTTCCTTCTGTCCCATGAAAGACCACATCTTCCCTTGACTTTCCCTGTCTGCTCCCCTCTCTTCTTCTCTTCTATAGATGCTTTTTGTCAGACTTTTGTCGACACCCTGGAGGGCACACCTGGACTGCGCTACATGTGGAGCACCTTTAAGCCGTTGCTGCAAGGGAAAGTCCTCTACACACCTGATACACCTGCTGCTCGCCTCATGGTGAAAGAGGTGAAAAGTGTAAAACATATTGACATGCCCACTGACTTTTCATGCAGTTGAAAAGTAGCTGAATGTCAGTGATATCAGTGCATGATCTGAGCAAGTTTAGAGATGTGGGTATATGTGAATCTCCTGCATGCACAGGATCAGGCCAATTACAGGTATCAGTAATTGTGTGAAGTGTGAAGAAGCCTACAGTGGGGGAATGACAAACACTGGAAGTTACCACCCGGGGAAGAAAATAACAGTAATTCAATAGTTAGTCAGGAGGTCTGTTCATAGAATGTAGTGAATGGAATGCATTTTCATGACATGACATTTCTCCAAGATATTAGCATCGTTTTGATAACTGCATGAGCAACACAAACAACAGGCAGGCACTGAGGATTTTGCATCGGAATACATAATGAGCTTGAGCAAAATCTGCCGACTTCACAGCAAGCGGCCCGGTGCTGGCGCAGGAGGCCCTTTTCACACCAGACATAGTCGGATTGTTTACAAGTCAATGTTCAGGGGTAAATAACCCCATTTACATTTGTCACCATGGGGGGGTGGCAGTGTTGCAATGTGATGAGTTCCTCTAGCGAGTAGCTGAAATGTGCAGATGTGGAGCACTTTCATGTCTGGATTGGCTCAGAGCGAATAGAAGAAGCTCAGTGGGTATGCTTTCAGTCAGAGAAAGGAGAGATAACTATTGTTAAATATTGTTTTTCATTGTTGTTTCAGGCAAATAGCACATTCAACGCTTTGGCTATGCTTAAAGAGCTCGCTGATTTGTGGGATGAACTCGGGCCACGTGTCTGGGATTTCCTTCAAAATAGCCCTCAAGTCAATTCAATACGGGTAAGACGCTTCACCAAGAAGCACTATAACAAAATGACCTGAATCACTGTAGCCCACATTTTTTATTTTTTCATTTTCGGTTTTCAGAGAAGTTTAGTATCTGGTCTTTCAATAGATTGTGACATAAGTTTCAGAGAATACTGAAAAGTTTTATTTTTGCAGAAATCGCAATAAGTCACACTTTGTAACAAATTGCAAATAGGTAATATACAGTCAAATTTCACCTCTTGGAGTCGCTGCAGAAAATGCAGCAACTTTTGAATTTATAGGGACATAAAATCCTTCAGCATCCCGCTACTTTTCAGTAAAACTATGTGAGAAATTAAAATGATCACATATACCGCAGGTGAAAATATACATGGTGTGTATATCAATTTGTTGCTCCTTCTGTTAGATATGGAAATCGAGGGAGGAAGGTAATTATGGATAAGTGCAGGATAATTTTCATCCTGGCAGAAAGGATTATCTATAGAAGTAGAGGACATGGACTCTTTGCCACCACTTCTCTCTCTCCCTCCCTCTCTCCTCTCTCTTTTTGCCTCTTGCCGTATTTCCTTGACACTGACATTACTCCAGTGTCACTCCAAATGAGCTTATAGGCAGCTGGAGGGAAGCAGACACTGGGAGCTCCATACAGCCATGGTATTCATTACCCTAGCCCTAACCTTTACACAAATGGGCCGGCAATCCTCCTTTGTCTTCATTTTCTCCCAGCCGGGCTCTCTCTCTCTCCACCTCTCGCGACGATGCGGGTGGCTTTGGAGGTATGCCATCTTCAGAGGTCCTTCAAGGTCGCAGACACGTTTTACGTTGATGGTCCAATTACCATCACCACCACAACTACCTTTGAAATAGAAGATTTAGGGTGTATAGCTGAATAGAAGGACACACCATATACAAATGTTTAAAAGTCCAAAAATGCACAAAAATATCTTGTTTTGTATTTTTGATGAACTATTGAAGTTAGGCTGACCTATGTGACAAATGCACTGTGTTTCCTGTGTCTTCCTTACAATACAAACAACTTCATTTCACCAGTTAAATGCTTTTAATGTGAAGCAGTAGGATGTTCCCTTTGCATTAGCAGTAAGCTAATTCAGCTCTGAAACGAAGGACTGAGGGCGAACAATAAAACAGTCTGGCTGTTATCGGTAAGATAAAGTTGCATCTATGCCTCGTTTCCTGTGAATCCCTGTGTGTTTTGAGACAGCTTCAGTCCAGGGTGGGAATGGCAGTTCCACCACTAACAATAAAAACGATCACATAGTGAAAGAATTACTGAATGTAAATAAATGAAGTGGCTGTTGCAGAAAAAATGTTGACCAAACATAGTATCGAAAATGGGGTTTTATTTAAGTTAAAATAACAATTCAGCAACTTTAACCTAATACTTTTTATATCCTGGAAATTAAATTAAGCAATATTACACCAGAGGTTAACGTCAGCGCCTCGGTCCTGACCGCATCACTGAAGTGCCAATAATGACGTTAAAGCTCACCTTCAAGTGTAATATTGCGATTATACAACAGTTACCACCACAATTAAAGATAAAAGATAAAAATCTACTCCTATTGTGAGGGAATTCGCTCTCAAAATACCCAACATATAAACACAAAACTGCCTTGCTAACTCCGTGTTAGTGTAACTAAGATATCTGCTGAAATAAATGTTTTCTCCATAGACAGATTTAGCTCCTACATCCGCGAACTTCACATGTGTTTTATAAACTGATGGAAGATGCCAGGGCTGAGCAGTTTCCATGTGATCTAAACATTTCCAATAATTCCAGAGCGTTTCAATGTCTAAAAGTCAAAATGTATTCATTAATTTCATCATTTCTAAATAAAACGGAATATTTTGCTTCAGTCCGTATTTGTTGGCTTTAATCCTCTCAAAAACAACATTTTCACGGTGGTCAGCTGTTTGGTCTCTGCCTTGCCGCACAAAAAGACGGCACACACCTGTATTTACTAGAAGGTATAGCAGCAATCCAACAGCACCATAAATGATATTAATTAAACCAAGTTAATAGAAAAGGCGGTGTAATATTTTTAGCGATGAGTCTAGTGACTGTCATGCTGTTTTGAGCACGTTCTAAATGTCTAGTTGACCAATCAGACTGCTTGGTCAGAAACTACTTGTATAATTACGTCATGTAACCTGTCACCAACATAAACATTTTAAAACTTTGTATAGATTTGATTGAGTTCTCACTGGCCATTTGCCATGGGGGTCTGACAATTTCCCCAGGTTGGAAAGGCAAGCGAATACATGTCAGTTCCTCACTAGAAGATCCTCATGACAAACAACCTCATTTGACACAAGACCAACAAGGTTAAATAGCATATCTGCTACTCTTTGGCCCAAATGCCACAGACAATTGTGCCACATGCAGTCTTAGCCAGATGAAGCTTTCAAATGCTCAGCCAGTTACGGTCAATTTGCCAGCGTAACTCTCTGCTACTACTATTTCAAAATGACTCAGACTTTAAAATACAGACATTTTTGATGGGTCATGTCCTTAATGTAGCACCCACTAAGATGGATGTACGGATTTTTTAAAAGGTCACATGCAGCATAGAGATGACTTAATTTGACACTTTGTTCTAATGTTAAGCAGAATATCATCAGGAGTGTTGACACTGAAATGCCACGGAGCACACTGGCCAGAATATATCTGAATCTCAACTCAGAATTTTAAACTTTAGAGGTCCGATTCTCGGGTTGAGTGTACAGCGCCCTTTCCTCTCTAAAAGTCAGAGTCCACATGGTCTACTTAAATGTGAACCATACGCATTCAACTAGTGGAATTGTTTGGAAAGAGTAGGTGTGTATGTGTGTGTGTGTATATATATATATATATATATATATATATATATTCTTTCTAAAATTATAAAGGTATTGAATGAGTAACTTATTATCTCAGTGGGTTTGGATTCCTTTTTTAGTATTCCTCTGTGCACATGACAAGTAAATGATCACCGTTTAATGTTTAATTTCAATTTATGCTCTAACAGTGTCATTATAGTAACGGTGTCATATTTATACTTGGACGTTAGTTTCACAGCAGTCTGTAACTGGAAATACTGGGTGGGCGTGGGGGGAGTGGTTGTGCCTACTAAATACAAGGCAACATATTGAAAGCAACAGGTGGGAGTAAAATGATCTTATTATGCAGTAGCTATTGTCTGAGGAGCTTAGAGCTGTTTATTTCTTGCAACAAAAGTACATATTCATGTGTTGTATATATGTAGGGCTTCAGCACTGTAGCAAGGTTATATTTTATCCCAGATCAGTATATCTTTTCTTAATTCATTGGATTATTAGAGCAATTTCAGCTTGATCCATGACCTCCATGATCCAGAATTAGCATCTCTTGTTTTGTGCTCATGTATTTAGTTTGTGTGTTCTTATGTACAGTATGTACAGAGTTTTAATTTGCATACATTCTCACACTGGTCCTTAATGTATGTCCATGCAAATATGCATATGCTATGTGTGTGCGTACTGTTCATTCATAATGTATGTTGTACATGAGGACTTCTTAGCCATGAGAATAGTTGATGTGTATCCCAGAGCCTGGATTACAGCAGTGCCATCTATCTTAGTGCTCCTAATTAATTCTGCAGAAGAATGAATGTCACTGGCACAAAAAGACCAAAGCTGACCTCCCATGCGTTCTATTCTAAAATAATACTGGGTTTTCTAAAATGCTTCGGTCCTCATTCAGATTCCATTGTATTCATGCCACATACATTCTAAACCTCTCACTAGCAACCAGAGTTACTATAATTAAACCCATCTTCTTGCTTTTTAAATCAGGCTCTGCTGGCAAATCCAGTGTTTGCTGGTGTCCTCAACCAGCGTCTCAACGGCACAGGATGGACAGCTGAGCGGCTGGCCAACTCCCTATACAACGGGCCTCCAGAGGATCGTCCACCCAGCATGCCGCCCTATGACTGGCGGGATGTTTACAACACCACTACCCAAACCCTGAAGCTTCTGTCCAACTTCCTTGGCGTATGTAATTCTTTTGTCTGTGCTTTTATTAAACGCATAGCACCTCAAGAACCTGGCTTCCAGACCACTCATGCACCGGAGGGTTGTGTGACCTCTTAAGTAAAGTAAAGTAAAGATTTCATAAAATAACATAGGCTGTTATATGACATTTCAGGTTTTTTAAAACCTTAATTCTCACCGTTGAGGAAATTGGCAAAACATGTTTTGTCTCCCCTCACTCCACTGTTCTTGTTTAGCCTCTCTCTTCTATGTTATTTATCTGATTCACCTGATATGACCGATGTGATTTTTTTGGTTGGGGTTGAAAATAACTGCAGTGTGACCTTTAGAGTGCTCAAACTAAACTGTCTTAAAAATAAGTTGATACATTCTAATGTATCAGCTTTTTTTTCTGGTTCGTTTGTTTGCTAAAAACATGATCCAGATGAGCTAACTTGAGCCTTGCTGCAATTTGTAGTGTTATTTGATTACCACACGTACTTTTACTTGCAGACTTAAGAAGTGATCTGGCGAAACGCCTGTATACCTGACACGATTGCTGCACTTTAATTCTGTATCTTTCTGTTCACAACTGTGACAGAACTCTGGCAGAACACCAGGGGTGCTACAGTGTGTAAGCAGGGTGCTTTGCATCTAAGACACAATTAGCACAGTGTGTTTTTGTTTCTTAGCTCTGTTGCTGTGTCTGTGCTCTGCTGTTGTTAAAACCAAAATCAAGACTTTTACAGATGACATGTAGTACATTTTTTTTTCTTGCTCACTCTATTAGCTTTTGTGTTTTTTGGAGAACAAGCTTAAAAAGACTTTGGTCTTTTTTGTTCATTAAAGTTTAATTTTCCTGACAGAAAACTTTCAAAAACGCAGCAAGATCTGTCGCTACATTGCATCCATGATAATCATAAAAAAGCATTATTATGAGCCTGATTATAGTGAATCTGTAAAGGCATCAAACAGAGTGGTGTCTCTAAGTAGGAACAAACACACACATACACAGTTGACATCGATATATTGATCTGTGGCACAGTTTACAGCAAAACTCTTCTTTGTCTACATTGTGTGATCAAACACATGTAGAAGCCACCCACACCCCCTGCCACACTCACATGCACACACATCCACAGGCAAGTAAGATGGCAGGTTGGGCCTTTGGGGATAGCCATACATGGCCAATGAAATTCCAACATAATGCAATCTATTTTCTGCCCTAATGGAAATAGCATCGCAGACAGTTATTAGACAACTGTGGTGTCCTCTCTTCTGAGTGTATACATCTGTAGGGAAATGGGCTTCTTTCAGTCAGCACTGACAAAGCAATGTATGCAGGTGCAGTAGCCATAAGGCAAATAATGCAATATAGTAATGCAAATTAGGCCCACCATGATACACTAGATAAACTATTTTACTGCTGGATAGAAAATAAAAATGAGGAAAGTTTGCTTTTTCACGACTAAGCTTAAAGACAAGCATATTGTCAATCTGATGAATAACATTATTTAGCCTCATTTAATTACTTCTTTGTTACTGGTTTTGCATGCACCATCTGCATAGTTAATAACCAAGCACAACCCTTCCTTTTGAGCAAACTGATTTCCTTAGCATACATGGATCATTTTATAATTTTGCTTGGCTTCTCTCTTCTCTTGGCTTCTGTGCTTCCACCAGCATAAACACTGAAGAATCAGGCTGCATCCCTGTAATACCACAAGCCCAAATTAGAGCCACAAACTGCTGCTGCCCTGCTTCATTTATGAACTGCCCCACAATTTAATAGGATCACGGTGCTAATGGTGGAATTTATGAAAAATAAAGAAGAATTCTATCATTATAAAGGTGTTTATGGCAACATTGGTAAACAGAACCATTGCATCATCTTCATAGCCCTGGGAATAAAACTCCAGAACTAGCTTCAGATGACCCTGGTCTGTTCTATATAGTAATGTTTTGCTTAAGCATTAAGGACACTTGAGTCATTTCTGTAAGGATGACTATTGTCTGAGCTACTATGCCTCCTGAAGTCTCTCGGCGATGAGCAGATAAGAGTTGATTTGTAGGATGTGTAGTAGCTCTACTAGAACTCATAACTAGCACTCGTGCTGCTGCTTGACCAGCACGTTGGCCAGTAACTTCATCATATGCTTATTATGTCATTGGTATACACCTGTGTTAATCCCATCACTGAACTATCAGTCTGCAGCATCTACACAGTCTCTATAAACATGATGCTTCCATGACCAGAACAACTCAGTGTGTTGCCCTGGATGTGCCTCTGAATAAGGCCAAGATGGGATTGGCAAGCTATCAGTGACGCCAGTTTCTCAGTCCAGAGCCAGAGTCAGATTGTTGATATCACACAGCTTATCCTTAGCTGCTGGCCCAGTGATCAAAGACAAAAAAACAACCCAAAATGCTTAAACTATCTTGCCCTATCCCTTCTAGAAACATCATGGTTGGTAAGGCTTGTAGTGACACAGAATGGTGACGATATTTAATGATTAGATAGTGACATGAATGCCCCTGAAGGCCATTTGGAAATGCAGTAGTATGTGATATGTTTAGTTTCTTTAAACATTTAAGTACAGCAACCTTTACTGCTAGTTGGTTCAAGTGGTGATCTATTATGATTTAAGTTAGTCATCAGACGTGGCAGTTAACATGTAGCTCCTATACCTGGTTTATCTAGAGCATTTTCTTCCATACATTTCACTCAGCACAAACTTTGGGCTCGGGTAACCATTCCAATGTTGTGATATCCTCACTAGTATGTACTGAAGTAATGCTGTTGCTGTGATATTTGCTTTCCCACCATAGCTTGATATAGAATACAGACTGGAGAATCCTGGGGGAGAAATGATAAAACTATTGCAGCACTGAGATGTGTGGACAGCTGTCAGGTGTGACTGCCTCCCAGGATGGCTAGCTCATTATCGTCTCATGAAACGGGGACAAGGCTGCAGAACAGGGAGTGCTAGCGAGGCTGTATCTCATTTGCTTGTCTGAAGCCCAAAACATTTCCCACCCCCTGGCAGCTCCAGATAATTTGGAGCTAGACTCTGTGTGGTTTAGTCAATAGCTGAGTGATACTCTTCGCTAAATATCCATCTGCCATTCTGTCAGTGAGTTCATGCCTGCCTCTGTTTTATTCCCTCTTTTGTGGAGACTAAAGATTTAAATACAATGAGAATGATTTGCTGTAAGAAGATTATAGAAAAGCGAGGCATTTTTGTGATACCTCTGTATTTGTTGACAGTGTTTAGACCTGAATAAGTTCGAGGCAGTCCCGACTGAAGGCCAACTGGTGAGCAAAGCACTGGAGCTTCTGAAGAACGATACGTACTGGGCTGGTGTTGTCTTTGAAAACCTCCAGCCGGACTCCAGCCACCCCCCTCCTTATGTCAAATACAAAATTCGCATGGACATCGATGAGGCAGAGCGTACCAACAAAGTGAAAAACAGGTATGTGACAGCTCAGCCTCTGTTAAATACAAATACGGGACTGTTATCATACCAATTAAAATAGTACATTTACTTACTGTAAATCTGAAACCATCTTTATTATGTAACCCATTTCATAGCTTGAGTTAAAGAAATCATTCACAATTTTGGGAAATATGCTTTCTTTCTGAGAGTTAGATAAGAAGATTGATACCACTCTCACATCTGTGTGCTAAATATGAGGCTTAAGCCAAGTGATGTTAGTTCAGCCTGGGGAAATGACTGGCCTGGCTCTGTCCAAAGGTGAACGCTGGTAATTAACCAAACAAGATATAAAGTGTTAGTAAGTGAGCTTTAGAGGTGCCGGTAGGCAGGCTTTTTTGCTGCCTTTGGACAGCCAGCTGCTTCCCCCCTGCCTCCAGTTTCCAGTATTCATGGTAAGATAAGCTAATCACCTGCTGGCTTTAGTTTCATATTTAACGTACAGACACGAGAGTGGTATCGATCCTCGCTTCTAACTCAAGAGAGCTGACGAGCATATTTCCCAAAATGTCAATGTATTCCTTTAAGCCCAAAGATTGAAGAAGATGCTGGGTTTTATTGTCCTTTCTGTTTACCAAAAGATGTGATCTTTTTTTGTCTTTTAAAGTTTACTGAAAAAAACATATGACCTCTAAAAACAGACATTCTGGTTGTCGTTTACTTGCCCTTTGCTAAGACAGAATATTGTGTGTCTGCTTTTAATAAGGTTATGGTCTCCCGGAGCCCGAGACAACTCCTTTAACGACCTGCGCTATATATGGGGAGGCTTCGCCTACCTGCAGGATATGATGGACCATGGCATTATACGAGCGCAGACGTCAAAGACCCAACCCCTCGGCGTTTTTGCCCAGCAAATGCCATACCCCTGCTTCGTGGATGACGTGTGAGTACAAAAGCTCTTATCTGTCAGCCTTGTGATTAGTGGAAGAGGAAGGAGGTATTACAGCAATAAAATGCTGCTCACTCTGGGGAGTTGCCACTCACTGCCACCACATAGTTGAGTTATGGTCTTATCAGTCACTTAGGCCCTGCAGATTTCCATGTGGAAGTTTCAAGATGCACCCTCTTATTTGTCTAACTTACCCTTTCTTTAATATCTATGTTGCTCTTCTGCTAGTGTCTCATGCTTTCACTGATCACAGCAGAAGGGGCTAAGATAGGGAAGTCCTCTAATGTTACTGTTAAAAGTCAATAATAAAAATGTAACATCCTTGAGTATACATTTAACCAGGAATTGAGGGTCAACAAAAGAAAAGAAAAGAAATGAATGAAGGGGAAAGAGTGGGCCAAAATCATTGATTTTAGTCAAACCACAGGAAATGCCTAAATAGTTGATGGGTGCTGAATTATTTAAGCAACCACCATGAGACTCTTCCGTCCTTGTATTTCCGAGGCATTTCATTCTCAACAAAGTGAGCATACCGTACCGGACGTCTCGCATAGCTCCATCCAATGCAAAGATCGACAGCAGAGCTCCTTCTGTGCTGTGTATCCATTGATAGGACTGGCTTCCATCATGTTAGACCATTCACCCAGGGACAGAAATGATGCAGTATCACTCTTAATCTTCCGCAGCCAAGATTTCCTCAGAGTCTGGAAATTATTCGCATCCACACAACATTATGATCTCCATTAATAAAGTAAAAGCCCAGTGATGCCATCAAGAGAAAAGATAATTACCAGGGAGATTTAAGTCCAACAACACAATACGCCCCTTTCAGTAGACAAAAAATATTTACACCCCGTGGGAAAACGCAGTTCCAGAGATTAGGGATCTAATTTAAAAATATGATGTGCTTTGGATAGCACAGAATTTACAGTAAAGCAACCTTCGGAGGGTGTTTGGATCAACATACTGTATGTAGCAAGAAGAAGCAAGGAAATTATGACTTCATATGGAAGATGCATTTTGGCTGCTCATATCTACAAGCATGGGGTTGTTGGAATGCATGTTTTGAATGAATAATAATGCCCTATTTGTTACCACATGTTTTTCTTGAAGACACAGAAAACAAGAAAACCGTATTCAAAGTAATGGCTTTATTGATATGGTTTTCATCATCTTTATGAAGTGTTTATTTCCCTCTGATTTATATTCACACTGTGCCTTCAAGATTAAAAGCAGCTCCACTGCGTTGCACTTTATTTTGTAGCTGCTTTAGCAAACCCGGTTTAAGACACATATTTCATGTTTTCGTTTTAACTGCCTAAGCGGGTGTACTTGGTTTGGCATGCCAGGCAATAGGATAGTTTCAGAAGTACTAATTGGAGGGAAGTTGAACTAAATATTGCGCCCAGTGGAGATATTCATCTGAGAGGAGTTTTTGCATTATGAATTAACTAAAGCGCAAAATCATCCCCTCTATACATTAGTGGGTAGACACACTGGAGATGAAAGAAGACGGATATCCCTACTATTGCCTTTTGTGGATTTTCTTTCTGTACCTGTGTGTTTCCCAGAACAATAACAACCAAAATGTAGCACCAGATTCCTCCATGTTCTAGTAACGCACAGCACTTTCAGAGGTGGCCTGTTCCGTATTCAGCATATCACCTCTGATAGTGGTTTTCAAATATAAAGCACCAATTTCACTGCTGTAATAATGATCTGAAATTAGACAGTCATGATACAGCTTATTTGTTAATGCTGGCCCCATTGCCTCAGTTTCATCTTGCTAAAACAAAGGATTAATAATTACAGAAGATAAATGGGAGCCATAAAGCACTGCAATACCCTCAGTCCCTCCACCATTTACTCTTTCGCCTGCCTAGCCATTTGGGCATTTCTATAAATTATTAACACTTGAAAACTGCTATTTCATTCATAAATAATTGAGAGTGAAATCACACAAAGGAAGATGCGCTACAGCACAGAGAGGCATGATGGCGAAGAACCTTGGTGGTAATTATTTTCGTCCTGTACTGTAGTACTGTACTGTCGCTAGCCAATAGGCTGGAAAAAACATTGTGCATTCAGATGAACATGTTTATGGTCTATTGCAACTGTTGCCCAGTTTTGAAAAGAGGTATAATATGACTTTAACATGTCATTAAAAACCCTCAGCATTTAGATACTTTCAGCTGTGCCATTTAGAATTTAAAAAAAAAAAAAAAAAAAAAAGTTCTCCACCTGAGAAATACGAGAAGAATAATATACATGTATGTACAATAAATGGATAGAAAATACTCTCTTGGCCACATAAAAAGTATGTACTGTACATGTATTAAAGTGTATGTGGTTGCAGTAGCAGTATTACATGGAAAATATAGTAGGTTTTAGCAAAATACAATTGTATTAATTTATTTTTAATTAATAGTTCTTACTATTTAGGATTTTGTACATCATGTGCAATTTACACCACAGAACTTTTTTTGACAGAAGCTCAGGAAACTGTCGCCAACTAAACCAATAGTTTCAGTTTTCAATGTAACAAAACAGTATTTCTGTTTCATTGATAAAATTCAACTAAAAAGGCAGTATCATTTGCACTGACCCCAACACTCATCAACACTCCTAACATCAAACATGCCTTTGAAATAATTTCCTTTTTGCGTTCCTCATTTCCTCCACACAGCTTTTGGCTGCACCCGATGAACTACCAGCAATCTGGACCACTTCAACCACAGCTGACCCCGTTGGCATTTCGAACTTGAGATAACCAAACTGTATTCGCTCACACTGTCTTTGTATTCACATTTTGCGCAGGCCAGAGATGATGGTGTGGGATAAAGCTTGACCCTTGCGCGGCCTGATAGTACATAAACTGGTCCCTTATCAGCGGCCTGTGTGCCATCGCGCACTCCTGAATCAGAGGCATCTCTTGTTTGGATCCTGAGGCTGTGCTCCCCATCAATAGGTCATTCACATGGGCTTGATGTGAGATCTAAGGCTACTTTCAGCAATTCATAATGTAGGCCTGCAGTGGATGTGAGGAATATTTAACCCAAAGACATGAGAGGAAGATGCCTTTGTCCCTCTAATGTAGCTAATTAACCAAATGTGTGCATTGTTGGTACTGAGAGCGGGTGCAATAGTTGTGCATATTTGGGACATCTGAAGCTCATAACAAGCGAAATCAGCTGTTGATGTTTTGTTTCATGTGTATCGTGCTTCTGCTCTGTGCAAAAGTGGCATGCTGTGTTAATAACATAAAAAATTCCCTGTATGACTCCCCCATGTTGAAAGACCTATTTGTAGACACGGCCAACAAAGGGCTTATAATATACTGTAATTCCAGCTTTCCAAATATTATTTATCAGTGCTTACATAAGAGAAGAGTGGGGGGGGCAAAGATGTGTACACTTTAGGCTGAATATTTATTTATTTTACTAAGGTTCTAATAAGCAGTTTGGATACCAGGATGGCCAGATATTGTATTTTGTATATGCTAAATGGATGCGTAATGGTCAGAATGCAAAGCCTGAGTGAGTAGCTAATCAACATGTTGATTAGTGCTGAAGCTGAGGGGGCAGTAAGAGCTGTGCATTTAATGAGTTTGTGTATTTAATCGTTTGATCCTGTGTGACACCTTTCAAGACCTGTCTTTTAATAGCATCAGACGGAGGACCAATGGCAGATGCTGCAGTATTCATGCCGTCCGAGCACGTACAGTTCTGGTACATATGTGATTTAATGTAGAATACTTTTTGCAATATGGCATTTCAGAATCACTGTCTCATTTGGATGAAGATATTTTACTCTCCAATTTTTTTCTAGCTCCTCGTTCAGCCCTTGGTATTTTTCGAGCTTCTCGTGTTCCTTCTTCTTGGTGTTGCTATCGCTTGGGATTGCTACATCTCTCACCGCTGCCTTCTTCTGCTGTTTGTCGATCAGCGCGATGTCTGGTTGGTAAGCCGTCACCAGTTTGTCAGTCTGGATTTGGAAGTAGGCCTGCACGATTCAGGGAAAAATATGAATCATGATTTTTTTTAGCTTAGAATTGATATCACGATTCTCTGCAACCCTCCCACGGTTCGGCACGCACGTGACCCGCGGATTAATTGCGCTTTTTTCTTTTAACTAGCGGATTAATCTAAATTGTTTAGCGATCGGAGACTGATGTTGTTTTTAAGTAATTGCGTTATTTTAATCTCGATGCTGCGTTTCAGTGAAACTACACACAACATTCTTGTGTTCACGTGAACAGGGCGTGTTAATAAGTCAACGATGGCTAGCGGCGGAGCATCATTTAAAGCGCACGTATGGGAGCATTTCGGCTTCCCCGTAAAATATAATGATGACGGAAGAAGGGCGGTGGACAAAACTGTAATGGTATGTAGACACCAAAAGTTTCAGAGGATCGGAAAAATTATCCCGTCCGTGACTCATGATCCGTAATGTGATCCAAACCGTGAGCTTTGTGATCCGTTACACCACTAATATCCATTTTGTTTATTTCCCGAACTACAGCGCTCGCGCGACGAGTGAAACACGTGACTTAAAGGTGCTTTGTCATTGGCTGAGGGTGAAGCCCTGAACTTTGTGAGAGCTGTCCTTACAAATTAAAGGCCACATTTTTATTTATTTATTTATTTTTTAAAATCGGAGTCATTTAAAATTGAAAAATCGCGAACAGGGTGAATCGAGGTCGCGATTATATAACGATTTATCGTGCAGGCCTATTTGGAAGTGCCACAGGATCGTAGCCCGGTCATTCTCAACTACGTTTGGAGGTGTCTTCCTTTGTGACCTTGGGACTACCAGCCCATACTCATGGCAGATGTTCCTGCACACTATGCCAGCCACTTGGTTATGGCATTCCATGTACGCTGTCGCTGCCTGCATCTTACACACTGCTGTTGTTGTGCTGAACTGTCACAGGGGCATCTGTGCACAGTCTGCACCTGGGGTCCTGTCTGGTGTGGTGGACCCAAGCCTGACTCGTACAGAGTACCTGTTCTTGTGCTGCCATGATTAGTGCTTCTGTGCTGTCCTTTAGTCCAGCTTTTTCCCGTCACTGGTAGGACTTCTTGATATCAGTCACGTCTTCTATCTGTCGGTGGCACATGCCGTGCAGGAGCTTGTCTCTGCATGATGGTTCGTCGTCCTCCTCCGTCGCATCATCCTTGGGTTTCTGCTGCCTGAGATATTCATTTATGGCGCTTTTCCACTACACAGTACCAGCTCGCTTCAGCTCGACTCGACTCGCCTTTGTTTGGTTTTCCACTGTGTAAAAGTTGTACCTGTACCTGCTTCCAGGTGCTTTTTTTCGTATCACCTCCGGCGAGGTTCTGAGCGAGCTGAGGCGATACTAAAATGTCACGTGAAACCAAGGCAGACTGCTGATTGGTCAGAGAGAATCATCACTATTCACTGTGTCATCATTGCACGCGCCAGACAGAGTATCCTGAATAACCCCGCCATTTTTAAATAGTTTGGCCACTGATTGCGTGATATACCCATTACTGTTAAGGCAATCTGCCGAAACGTTTGTCTTCTTTCTGTGAGAAACAGCCACATCTCGAGGATCAAAAACAGCATACACTCGATTTCCTCCATTGTCCTGTGTGTGTGAGTAGCGGGTGTGTGTCGCGGCAGTTTCCTGCGGCGTCGCTATGACGACCATGTACTATTGTGGAGGTACTATCTGCAATGGAATACGGAGCGAAATCCTGATATATTCCTGGATCTTTGTTGTTTCCTCCTGGACAGTGGTTCTGACACTCACTAGTCTCAGGGTGCTGGATTTGGGGTGAAACCCTCCTTTGGCCAGTTTATGATACTAGCGGGGTATGTCATGACTGGCAGTGCGTATGTGTTGATGGCTCGGATGGCTTGACTTTGATGTAACTCGGTGAACATACTGTACTTCCGTTGCGCCAGACATCTTAATTACCTCAGGAACAATAGATAATTTGTAGGCCTACCTTATCATTAGTTTGATGTTAAAGAATATATTCAAATCTTTTTCAAGAATAGGTTGGGCATATTGTTGATTGAACAATGCTTCTTGGCTTTTACAAGTCTCAATATCCTAATATCCAGTTATTAATATTTATAGAACTATTCACAAAGTATTCAGCAAGGACTAAAGAAAGCAGTACATCACTAACAGTGTTTATAATTTTTCTTTTCCTCTAAATGTATTGCTGAGATATGAATCGTCAAACTCTAGCTGTTTCTCAATGATGGAATTATACTTAATTTTATAGATGCGATCTTGCTGTTGCAAAAATGAAAAACCACATGACATATGGGTTCCTAAGTACTCTTTATGCCATAACCACATGTGCATTTTTCCTCAAGCAATAATTTGTACCAGCAATGGGATAATCCACATTGAATGAAGTCTGTTCCCTTCAATGAATTGCTCATTTCCAGCCAGCCAAGGAACTCAACGGTATATTTGCTCAAAATGAGACAAGAAGGTTTTTTTTTTTTTTTTTTTCATAGTACGCCAGCCCCTGGGGAGGTTGTGCTCTACTATCTCTCAATTTACTGAGAAATCAGTCTTCCAGCTTCCCTAAATTTAGGTCAGGCTGCCGATGTAACTCGAGCCCTGTAACACAGACCCGCCTGGAGTTCTATTACTTAAGCACCTTTGATCGATCAGCGAATGTATAATTCAAGAGCATCTGGTGGCAAGGTTGTCAGTGTCAGACACGGTGTGCATGACTGATCTCTCCCCCCCAGTGCTAGAAGTCACAGAAGGAGTTAACTCACGCAGACTGTCATCTGTTACAGAGATGTTAGAGTAGAATCAGGAGCAGATAATATAAGAATTAGTATTCAGCCTGGTGCATTTGCTACTTGAGACTGCTTTACCTCCCTAGAAAAGGTGCTAAAGTATGAGTTAGCTTTATTTGTTGAAGTGTATTGATTTTCCAGGTTCATAGAAGGCAATTTTATTTATGTAATCTTGTAACGGATTTTGGTTTTAGTTGCTCTGGGTCTGAACTTTTGGAAACTCTGTGTCAACCAATCCTTTCTTGCTGCTTTCAAGGCCTCGTTTGTAAGTGATCCATCCCATGAGGGCAAGGAAAGTGTCCTCAAAAACAACTGTCTGTCTCTCATTCAAGTTCTCGTATAACTGAACCTTCTCTAAGGTCTCAGTGGAAATAACTTAATTTGCAAGACTGTCCAGTACTTTAATCATCAGTCGATTGACCGACAAGACTCTCTAGACTAAACAGCATTTTGCATAGACTGAAACTTAAAGTGAATGTACTTGTAAACAATGTTTTTGCCTCATCCCTGTTAACTTGGTACAATGTTATCCACTAAAATGAAAGCGGTTGCAGTAAGATGATTGAAAGAGGGAAAGGAAATAATTTTTAAAAAGAAAATTTTATTAAAATAATTTATAGCTGTTTGAAAAGCAATAAAAGGAATAAGAGAAAAAATAAATTTCTGATTAAAAATAACCTCCTGAAAAAAGCACTTATACTGGGCTAACTAGCAATTATGGTAAATAGATGTTTGCATAAACTGTTCTCACTTGGCCAGGATTCAATAAGGCCTTTCAAAAATAATTTGTCCACAATTACAGGAGAAATTCATTTCATGAAAATGTCCTGGAAGTGTACTTTGATCAATTGTTTATGCTAAATTGCTTGAAAGAAGAGCATCATTCTTCCAGTTACTGCGTATTCACTTTGTGCTTCATCCGTACGTCCGTACTGAACAGTGCTTTGCTTGCATTATATCCCCAGTATTTATGGAATGCAAGCATAAGTGATATGTGAAATCTATACTTTATCAAAATCTATTTGATATCCTTCCTTCATTGTCTAATAAAGCAAAGGAAGCACTTTGTTATATTGGCAGAGGAAAAGATATTGACATGGCATTTTGGTGGCATTATGAAGCCAGTTTAATATCGCCTTATTATGTTGTAGCAGCATCAAATCATACATCATCTCTGGCATGAGGTGCAGGACTAAATGGCTTGACTGCGCTGATGCACCAAGTTTATGAAGGTTAGCTCAGTGTAAAAATAAAAACGCCTCAATGGCATCGAATCCATGAATACAGTTGCCTTGATTGTGCATCGTATTGATAACATTTTCTATATCTGAAGAATAGTTTCCATTTCCTTTTACTTACTACAGTACAGGTTAAGACTGCAAAAGGCAACCTTTAAAATAGAGTATGCATGTAAAAGGCTGATTCTCTTTCTGTTAGATATCATTAAGGCTGCAACTTCTCAAACTGATGTTGAATGTTTGACACTTCTGCTTGCAAAATAGATTTTAATAATCGGTTACCAAAATAGTTGCGGTTTAATTTTCTGTTAATGGACTAATCAATTCATCATTTCAGCTCCAGATATCACCAACAATCAGTGCAGTTAATCATGTATTTTTGTACAATAATTTGAAGAGGAGAGGTACATACTGCAAACTCTTCAACAGGTGCTGGACCAAACAGGGAAAATTCAGGCAAGAAAATAGTAGAATCCACACAGTTTATTTGCTTCCACAATGTTTTTTTATGCACTGTTGCAGTGCAACGTTTTGATTAGTCATAGATATTTATGAGGCAAATTTCATTTCATTGTACAATCATGAAATGTATTAAGCTAGAATTCAAAATATAGTAACTTATATAGTACCTTCATGCATAATGTACCTTGATTGAATGCCTTTCATTGAGTACCCAACATCTCTATATACTGTAAGTTTACAGCTACATACTATATCATTTTCACCAACTGGGCCAGGCTACATCAGACTGACCCCCGAGCTACGTCTAATAAGTAGGTTTTTAACAATGACTTAAACACAGCCAATGAAAACGGTAAGTGTAAATATATATATGTGTGTGTGTGTGTGTGTGTGTGTGTGTGTGTGTGTGTGTGTGTGTGTGTGTATATATATAGGTATGTTGACATGGGGAGTATACAGTATATTAAAAACACACTGGCACCCATCTTACTGTATTGTCTCCACGCCTCTGTCCATATACACTCACATTGTGCAGTCCTGACCTTTTTGATTGCTTTCTTCTACAACCAGCTTCATCCAGAGCATTGGAGGCATCCTCCCCATGTTCCTGGTGCTTGCCTTCATGTACACTGTGTGCATGACCATCAAAGGCCTGGTGCTGGAGAAGGAACTGCGGCTCAAGGAAGTGCTGCGCGCTGTTGGCATTCAAAACGGTGCCCTTTGGTCTGCAAGGTTCACAGAGAGCATTGTTCTGCTCACCGTTCCCTGTGTGCTCATAAGTGTCATGGTTAAGGTCAGTAGAAACGAGTCGCTCAATGGAAAGTATCAAAACACAAAGCATCGACATAACACGTGAATATAATGCATGTTTGCTAATGTGAAATGCTTCTATACATTACAGGCATTTTCAGCCGCATTGCTGTGGCAGAAAACTTAAAAAATATTGGCAATGACATCCTTTCACATACAGTATGGAGTGGTGTTTTAAAAGTTAACATTTTTTAGAAATAAAACTTTTTTTACTATAATGACTAGACTAAATTGTATCATTGACATGACGTGTATTGACCAATGTTTATCTAAGAGATCATTCTAGCCATAATTCCACCTAAAAACAAATTAAACGAAACACAGAAAATACAGTGAAGCTGAAGAAAATAAGCATCTGACCAAATAATCTCATCCTCTCACGGGACATTAAGGTCAGAGAATTGTTCATGCTTTGGGTTTTGCTATCGTTGCTGTTAATCATAACCAACCAATGAGCACAGAATCAAATCATTAAATCAGCCTAATTAATTGGCTAATTAATTGAGCATGCAACCAAATCTACAATTCAGTCGAATTAAAATCACACCAATAGTATTTGCCCTTTATTTCCTGTAATTACATCACCTCTTCTTCTGTACCTTATACATAAAGAAAGCCTCAAGTGAATGATTGTTACTGTATATTTCCATGTTTGCAATGAAAGTGTATTATCTTTGGCCACTGGAACACTGTGCACTATTTTACATTAACGGATTTGCAGGGTAACAACCATGTGTGGGAGGAATAGCATGTGGACTTAAATCCCTTTTGCAGTCCTGAAGTTTACATTTTTTAATATACACTACTGTGATTTATATGAGAAAGTAATATACGTTACCTGTTGGGTTATTTGAGACAAATATGAACTAGGGGTAAGCGATGTGGCCCCAAAATAATATTATGATATTTCAGGCTATTTCTGCAATAATGATATTCTTGACGATATGATAAAATCCTGAAGGAATATATATATATATATATATATATATATATATATATATATATTTAGTTTTGTCCCCCCCGCGATTCCGTTTTCACAGCAGCAGGCGAGCCGCTGGAAACTATCAAAACCAACATGGTACCGAATGACATCGGCACCAGCAGGTGCACTTACAAGCTTTTACTAAACAACGGCACAAGTAGGAGACTCTCTGTTTCTCTGCAGAGCATGTGCGACGGTCAGTATCCCGCACGGGAGGGGTAGCGCGAAGGGAGATTGTCCACCAGCTAATCAGTTGCTGATGGCGCCGTTAATATACCTGGGCGGCCCGACCAAGTGAAGTCTGTGTGTGGAAACACTGCTTGATGTTTTGTAACCAAACCACTTCGACTCTTTTGAAGTAGCCCCCCTTTTTGAACCAACTCCTCCACCATTAGTAGAAATGTAACTTTCACTTTCATGTCAACAAGTCGGAATGTTGCCATAATCACAATAGGACACTTCTTATCATATTACGAATGATACCGGTTATCCAAAAGTTAACTCCTCAGCAATAATGAACTTGACACTACATCATGTTTAGATTGACTGTATTGAAACTTTCACCAGCTTTTGAACTCATGCATAATGTACTCCGGTACAGTATGAAGGAACAATACTTAAAACAACCAAAGCCTACCTCAGCATCATCACGCTCGTGATGTATAATGCACTGTATGTTTTTCCCTGAAAAGAGGCCGTTGTGACCAACATAAGTTATGTGCAGTATATGTATTGTCATTTTTCTTTATACTGGAATTATCTACTGGAAATATCTATTATCTTTTTGTTGTGAATGTTTTTTTAGTTGTTTATATACTGATCCCACTCTTGAATCAGTGATTTGGTGGTCTATAATGGACTTGCTTATCTGTTGGAATCAGGAATCTGTTGGAAAGATGCACAGAGCACAGTTATTACAAAAGGGAGACCCTTCATGCCTTCGGTGACATACGATGTAGCAGCGTGATTATTGGTCTCGTTTAGATAGAGCACATCCTTCAGCGACTCCTTGTTTTGTAGGCATTGTTAATGAAATAAAAAAGGATGGTTATTTTAGATCGGCCTAATCAATTTCTGCAGTTTAATTGGAAAATGCGGCTGGTAAATAAAAACTGATATTTGAACAGCTGGGTGAAATGTAATTTCCCATCAGCCTAATGTGTTTGCAAGCCATCAACAATTTGTAAACATTAATAACAATAAATTGAGTTAGTTGAGTGCCTTGGAGGAGCAACTGCAAGCACGATGTGTATTCAGATCACAGGCCCATTCTAAATGATAATTTCACAGCCATTTTCAGGACATTAATAATAATAGCAAATCAAATGGTAATTATCATCAGGCTGTATCTGGATTAGGTGTGACAACAACCAGTTTTGTCATCTGCACCTGAGTCCTCAGTCATTTTACACTTGTTTTCTCTTCCATTATGGAGGAGGTAATGCATGTGTTATCCAGTTGGATATTTTTAAACTGTTCCAACACGTTTCTCATGTCTCACACGACCTGAATCAGGGGATCTTTTGACAGGATTTTCTTTATTAAAACTAACAGTGATCAGTGGCGATCAATACACGTTTCCTCTCCCAAACATTATGTCCTTGTTTTGACAACGTGAAACCACCTTCCAACGTTTTGTCATTTTTGCACTCAGCCATTAAAATTTGATTAATTTGTTGTGCACAACAGCACTGAGCGCTGACAAAAGAATGCAAATGACAGCGACAGAGACCACCTTCACAGTTGGAAGGCAGCTATTGACATCTCATCAATCACCCATGCAAACAGCACTAAAAAAATAATTAAACACATTATTGAGCCACAAATGGATAGTGGTGCAACATTGCATTTACTTTAGTACTTAAGTCTGATTTTGAATTATTTGTACTTCAAAACTTCCATTTTGTGCTACTTTTTATTTCCACTATACTACATTTCAGGGGGAAATACTGTACTTGTTACTCACTATATTTATTTGACAGCTATAGTTACTAAATACTGGTATAAAATATGGTACATTGTTATATATTAACAATGTACCATATATTGTCGTTAAGACCACCTCCAACAGCTACAATGTTAAAATGCTGCTTACATGTACACATTAGCCGGACTATTTTGCCTGCGTAAAGAGTACTTTTACATTTTGCTGATACTGCTAACGTACTTCCATTTAAGTAAAGTAGTTTAAAGTTGACTTGTAATCGAGTGCTTCTTCCACCACTTGCACTTAGAGAATGTCTAACATGTTCAGCGGTGCTGCTAAGTGCAAGCGTTTTATGTGTAGCACCACTTTAATGAGGAGTCTGTCTGTTGCCGATAGAGTTAAACGCCATTTACTTCTGCTCCTAACAAGAAATCTGTATCTGAATAGTTCCTCTGAAAAAAGGAAAAAAACATGTTAATGAAAGTGTAAATGTATGCAGGGTGCATTTCAATCAGAATACTTATGGATTGTAGTGTGATTTGATCTCAGCCAGGTATAAATGCAGTCTGTACAGTTTGGCCACATTCTTTCTTTTTGTTGTTTTAAATTATTTTTTGGGGCTTTTTGCCTTTATAGCTGAAAGGAGACAGGAAATGTGGGGGAGATAGAGAGGGGGGATGACATGCAGCAAAGGGCTGTGGTTTGGATTCGAACCCGGACCACTGTGGTAAGGACTCAGCTACTAGTGCGCCCCGATGGTTTGACCGCGTTCTTGAAATAGTTATGATCAATATTTTCATATTAACAATGGATTGTCTGTGCTCATAGTAGTGAACCCGCAAAGAATTATCACCTTCCCCTTGGCCCTACAGAGCGTTTTAGCATCTTTCACCTCATTATCTGGGTTTATGGACTGCAACTTTACTGTTTTGGTTCAGTCTGACCGTGCTCATCAGTGCCGTCTCCAGGAGCAGGCAGCTTTTTTCAGCAGGAAGAGCACTAAAAACCCACTGTGCACTACCTGCTCAGCAGACAAAGTTTGCGACTACCTGGTGAACATAGCGGAGCATTTAGCAGCTAAAGAGCCAGATATTTCCCTCAGGAGCAGTGGAAACCAAAGCACAGCAAAACACAGACTTGGACTTACATTCGTCAGGTGGCCAGAAACGCAAGTCTAAATGAATGCGGGATTTATTTATTTTATTATTTGGGGTTATTATTTTACATAGCGGCAATGGAGAGATGACAGGCAATGAAGGCGATAGAGATGCCGGATTCAAATCAGGGATGTTGCAATTCATGGTTGGTGTGGTAAACCTCTAAGCCAGGGGGGTTTCCTTACCGCAAATAAAGGTTTGTCATCAGATGTCATTATCCAGTTATGGTATTCCCGTGTCAATAACATGTCATTGGGGTTGCTATCTTGTCTGCTCTGGCTCCTCCACCCTTCAGGTTCCTCCGGTCTCTGGCACGCTCCCTCCCCTTATACATGACTTTAGCCTGGATCTACTCAGTGGCCATGATCGTTAAGGGTATCGTCGCAGAGAAAGAGGCGAGGCTTAAGGAGACAGTGAGGATCATGGGCCTGAGAAGTAGTATCTATTGGCTGAGCTGGGCAGTGTCCAGTGTGCTGCCGCTGGCTGTCAGCGCTCTCCTCCTTACCCTTACACTGAAGGTGATTTCAAAATGATTTAACAGTGATTCCAAGGAGGACCCAACACTACTTTTGGAGAGTTTTGGCCATCAAGTCTCGTGGACTAATTCGACTTTTGCTTAAAATAATGAAGATGTTAAATTGAAGAGAAACCTAAGCACTAAAATGAGATCATTTTTACTTGACGCTAACACAGTTGTACTTGAGAGTTCATTTAGTCTGTGCAAATTTAGAAGAGTTTCTATAATTAGCATTCATACAGCTCCATGTAACAGTGTCCTCTGTAAGGTTTTTAATCATAATTGCATCCATTACAATAGCACCATTATCCTAACAGTTCAAGTGCCTCTTTGAATTAGGCTCGGAGAAAGACGGCAGCATCATGGTGTAATGTGGGAGAATGGATGGATTCACAAGTAGCTCACTAAAATTAGAGAAGGGTCCTCCTTCAAACTGGCAGTGTAAAAGAGTGACATATGTAATGACTTTCAGATTATGTAATAGAATATCAGTCAACCAGAGAAATGTTCAGGTGTATCAGAAATAGATATACTCGATATTTTAACCCTTTCCAACCCTTTTACCCTGCTCGCCGTGTTGTGAAAATCGCCTTTAATGAACACATTTTCTGAATCTCCCTGTTTCCTTGATAAATAAGCTGCAAGATAACCTCTTCTACCAAACCCTGAACTTTCTTTTGGGTTGTTTTGACATCACATTTCTGTTTTTCTCCTCCTGTCTTTCCTTTGTTTCTTTTGACACAGTATGGCAAAGTGCTGCAATACAGCGACCCCTCAGTAATCTTTGTCTTCCTGCTGGTGTTCTGCCTGGCCACCATCACTCAGTGCTTCTTCATTAGCGTCTTCTTCTCTAAGGCCAACTTAGCAGCGGCGTGCGGCGGCCTCATCTACTTTGTCCTCTACCTGCCGCACATCCTCTGCTACGCCTGGAGGGACGTCATGGGTTTCCGGGCCAAGGTTGTTGTGGTAAGTCCGTCTTTAGCTCTGACATGGTTTTTAATATCTTCCCCTGCTGTTATCATACATGAGGGCTGACTGTATTTTCAGTTGTATTCCTAGCTTATGTTTTTGCTACTATGATCTCAGCTTGGCAATCACAGTGACACTTATCTTTTTTCCTTTTCCTTTTAACTCCAAACAGGCACAAGTCTGATTAGACGTGTGCTGGTTGTTATGAAAGGAAGTGAATTCACTCCTACTGTCAGTAATATCTGTAAGAGATTTGCCTTATTCGTACCTCCACAACTCTGCAGATAATGAGGTGTGAAGAGGCTGCAAGATAAGTTTAGAGGTGCAGTGAAATTGAAATTGTAACTCAAAAGCATTTCGGAATTGTTTTAAAAATATTCATTCAGTCTCTATGCATTGGATTCCATTTTTTTCTGGCATTTTGGCACAAACCTGAAGAATTTAGTTAAAATTGGACATACTCAAGTGACAGAAACGTGAAACATTTACATAAGAGAAGAGACTAGACAGACACACAGGGAGGAAGTTGGGGACTTTCTCCTATCCTTTTAAGGGATAAAGATAAAAAAGTACACCATTGCTCAACTTTCAGTGTAGCCTTTCTGCGTGACCTTTATGGCGGTGCCAGTATCATTTGTCCTCAAGCTGTCCTTTCTGCAGACAAAGACACACAAAATCTTGAATCTTCATTGCTGTGCGTGCGAGTGCATCTTCCGAGAATTTCTGTCAGGTCATGTTTTCTTCATGTTTGTCAATTTCAGCGATGGGGTATCAGGTGCTGGGTGGCCATGGTAAACAGTCCCAGGTTACTTCTTTATCAAATTGAAATAGCGGCGGTCACTGATATCTTAAATAAACTGCTTTCATCCTTGGACACTGTAAACCTTTGTTTTTGCCAACAAGTAGTGCCAACATATCCGCTGAAATTGCTCGTCTTTGAGTAAGTCCTTTAAAATGATGTCCTTTAGGAAACTTTTCAGTCCATTTCCTTTTACAGACTGCATACAGGTTAGGTAGGCAGTTTACATATAAAGCACTGCAAACCTTATTTAATCTCTACACAAAGTGCCATTGCTAGGTCCTCCCCTGGCGCTGAGATTTTTCTCCCCCTGCTTCAACTAGATGGATAGCCCTCTAGCCCTCTAATTAGCATGAGCAATGTTCCTCTGACCAAACCACTATCCAGTTCATCCTTACACTTTATCAAAGATGTGTGTGTGTGTGTGTGTGTGTGTGTGTGTGTGTGTGTGTGTGCGCGCAGAGGTTTCTCGCTCTCCCAGCTCGGATGAAACTACATCGTGCCAAGGCATACAAATTCTCCCCAACATTGTCCTTGATAATGAAGTCTTTAATCAGAACAGTATTTCAAAAGATCACCTGAATTTATATGAACAGTTTTTGATTGCAGCTGCGTGCCAAAGGAGAGCTACAGGCAGGCCACTATAAGACAGGGCATAGTCACAATCCAACTACTTATCTGCTGTACTTTGACTATTTTCTCCCTCTTTTACCTCTAGTTTTAATGAGGTAGAAACAATAGAGAGCCAGGAGCTCTCTCATATTCTGAAAAACTAGAAATATTTTCAATTAATCTTTCAGTCCTAGACAAAGCCTGAGAAAAAATGGTAATTCCTGCAAAATAATTTAGAACTTCTCAGGTTGTCCTTTGCTCAAATCAATTAATTGATCTGTTGCAACATCTGGCAGCTGACTTACGAACATGGTTTTTGTTCAGACTTTTTTGCAGTAACATAACTCTTCTGACATTTTAATATAAAGTATAATGATTTTTATTAGATTAGATTTCGATTCTTTTGGGGGTGAGTATTTTTGTATTTATTCAGTAGCATTCAGTACAGAGGCAGACAGGAAACAGGAACGGGAGAGAGAAGGGGATGACATGCAACAACGGTCCCTTTGTTTGGTCAGAAAATTGTGACAAATGCCCGAACAATTTCCTAAAAGCCCAAGATGATGTCTTCAAATAGCTTGTTTTGTCTGACCAACAGGCCAAAACCCAAAGCCATTCAAGCTGCTAATCCTCACTTTTGAGAAGCTAAAACAAGGGAATCTTTGATATTTTTCCCTGAAAAATGGAAAAATATTAAAATAGTTGCCAATTTTCCGCCAATCGACTAGTTGATTAATGGACTAATTATTGCAGCTCTAGCCTCCTCTTTGTTTTTCAAAATCCAATTCATTCTGAGAAACGCTTTTCAGACAGGCAGACTTTGTACTCTGACATTTTCAGGTAAGAAATTACTATTACAGTTCTTAAAGGAAACTTCTTCAGACAGAAACACATTTGTCTCTGTTGTGATCTTGTCCGTCATTCCAGCTCTATTTGTCAAAAATGTCCTGGAAAATGACTTTTTAGAAAGAGCTGGAACCCTGATTACTCTTCCTCTTAACAATGGTCTTTGTGTGTAGACAGCTGAATGGGGAAGTTCTGACATGTGTTCAATAGAGGGGGATTGTTTTGTCTGCGTGCCAACTCCTGCCCTTTTCTCAAAAGCCAAAGGAGTGGTTCCTGTCGTTTTGTCAGCCGTTCATACAGAGGTCAAGGATGGGTGCCCACTAGCCCTGCTGTCACCCCTCATCCACTGATTCAATGTTGATTGCTTGGCAGTAGATGGGCAGTGGAGGACAACACAGGAAGTGCCAGCAGTGTAAGCAGCCAGGCTAGAGGTTTGGCGTCACTGCAGAGCTTTTCAGATTCTCTGCTTGGGTAATGTAACATCGGGTAGATCGTATCCATGGTGGTTCGTCTCTGAAGCTTCAGCAAATGTTTCTGCCGGAGTGAAAATGCTGTGAGCAAATGAGGCGTGAGACAACAGCTGGCAGGCAACATGGCAATGCAGAGTGATAGGCCATGGCAGACGATGTCTCATGGGCAAAGCATCGTTTACGATTTTCTTCTGTATGAAAGATCCAACAAATCTTAGTTTCCAGCACACAGGTTTTAGTCTCCATCTTTGTTCTCGTCCAAGCCCTTAGAGATGATGACAAAGGCAACACAGCAATCACACCAGCTGAGGCCTGTGTAGATATTGTTCCTCTGTCTGCCACAATAGGTTATTGATCGCTTATGGGTGTGACCTTGGGTGATAACAGTATCACGATTAATTCATTACTGACCTGAATTTAGTAATCAAACGCTATCGTATAGCCACTTGTATTTTTTCCCCAAAAGCTTCATCTGTTTTAAAGGACATTTTAGGGAAAATATGAATTCCCTTTTGTTATTAGATTAGCAGATTGATACCATTCTCGTGTCAGTACATTAAATGCATTATGTAGCTAGCCAGCAGCTAGGTTAGCCTAGTTTAGCATAAACATCGGAAACAGAGAGAAACAGCTAGCCTGGCTCTATCCAAGGGTAGCATAATCTGCCTTCCAGCATCTCCAAAGCTCACTAATTAACATGTTATATTTCACTGCTGTAAAAAAAAACAAAAACGTGTAAAGTGACTTTTCACTGTTACGCAGGGGGTTATGTGCCAGACTATCTCTTCTGACCAGGCAACCAGCGGAGACTCCAGGAAGTTGGAGTCAGGCTAGCTGTTTTTTCCCCGTTTCCAGGCTTTAAGCTAAGCTAAGCTAACCAGCAGCTGGCTCCAACTACAAATTTAGCATACAGACATGAGAGTGGTATCAATCCTCTCATCGAGATCAGCATGAAAACAAACGAGAGTATTTCCCAGTATTTAACTATTGATCTGTCATTCCCAGAGCTTATTGTCATGTGTGGCTTTTGGCTATGGCTGCGAGAACTTTTCCAAGTACGAGGAGCAAGGCATCGGTATTCAGTGGTACAACATTAACAAGAGTCCAGAAGACGGAGAACGCTACACCTTCATCGTGTCCATCATCATGATGCTCTTTGACGCTGCTTTCTACTGGCTGCTCACCTGGTACATCGAGAATGTCTTTCCAGGTATTCATTTTTAAGCAGATTGAATAATTATTATTTTATTTGTGAACTATCTACCACTGCCATATCTCAAAAAAAGTTGGAAAGATACAAATATGTGGTGTTCTATTTTACTCTTCCTGCATGAGATAAATCAGTAGACAATGCAACTATATTAACAGGCTAGTCTTAATGCTTTTCTCATCAACCCTAATTAAAAGAAGACAGGATTTGTGCCAGGTAGTCAAGAGGAAACATACACTGTAAAGTACCATATTCCCTCAAGCCAAGCTGGTATTAAAATGTGAATAATGTTCTCTGCACTTGATCCCAGGCCAATATGGAATCCCTAAGCCATGGTACTTCCCTTTCACTGCGTCTTACTGGTGTGGGACGGCCTCAGTGACTGACGTTGACCTCGACTTGCAGAAGGACTCCGCTGTACATAACGGTAAACAGCGATATCATTTTCACGTCTCACCTGCGGTGTGTAACTGTAGTGTAACATACCCAGTTATTATGTATTTGTCAGATTCTGAAGTCATTTGCGGAGTAAGTTAATTGGGAAGGCAAACAAACATTAGCACCTTATCAATCACATAGGGTGATAATGGAGCTTGGCGCTCTGGGGGGGGAAAAGGTGAGTTTCAAATTAGAAACTTGTTAAAAAAAAAAAACTATTTCCAATTAATATTCAGAGTGAGTGAGTTGGTTATTTTTGTGTTTTAGAGCCCAGCAGTGTTTTCTTTTCACTTTTTAAAGGACCAGTTTTTTTGACAATATTGACAATATACCATATTATTTAAAAATGTTACTGGTATAAACAACCTTTTTTGCAGCATCAATGAATATTACTAAGTGTAATTTAGTTGTTATGTTGAAGGGCTACCATTCTGTTTACATTTGGATCATTGTTTGTGTCTTTAAACATTTTTTGCTTTTTTAATGTATTTTTTTACATGCTTTTATGCTTGTTTCTCTCTTTATATGTGTGTGTTTACGCATGAATGCATGTGTTTCTAAAGAGTTTCTGGAGAAACCACCACCCAATATGAAAGCAGGGGTCTCAATCCGCAATCTTGTTAAAATCTACAAGACTGGAAAAAAGCTCGCCGTGGACGGACTGAGCGTGGACTTCTACGAGAATCAGATCACATCTTTTCTCGGCCACAACGGAGCCGGAAAAACCACCACAATGTGAGTTACGTTGTCTTTATCTCCCATGCTTTGTCACTGGGCTCAATATTCATGGTATTTCACAGGGTGCAACTAATCTAACTTGTACACAATGCCGACTGTACTGTAGCTACATTAATTCAGTGGTCACTGCTGTCAAAGAGTGACATCTTCTGAGAGGACGTTTATCACACAGAGTCAGCCGTTGTGGTGGTAGTGGGACTCATCTAATTGCTATTAAAGAATAGTGGAAAGTTTGGAACGGGTTTAGGCTGACAGGAAATAACTGAAACACAGTGGCCCTGAAAGAACGAGCGAGAGAGAGCAAGTGATGCAAGACTAAGGGCTGAAGGCAAGACACCCGCTCAGAGCGACTGTAACGAAACATAACCGAGCACAATAACAGAAAGGACAGAGGAAGGACTCTGTCACACACTGAAGCCCTGTGTGGATGCATTTCCAGAGCACAGTACCCATCTATCTGTGAGATGCAGTGTTACAATTGATTTTGTGCACGCATTTTAAAAACCAGCATGTAGCTTCTTTGGGTATATGCAGTGATTATTTCAAATCCCAAATAGTTAAACTACCTTCAACCAAAACACTCAATGTTAAATGTTGTTGAAGCGTTGTATTTTATTCTGGTGTTTTGTTGTTTTTTTTTTGCACTATTTTATGAACTTTTGTATGGTGTTTGGGTTTTTAATTTTGCCCAGCTTACTAAGTAAATAGTACATAATTAGTGACCTGAGACTGAATACAAGTTAATGTAGATGATATGGCTAGTCATTGCTACAAATCTTCTGATACAGCAGTACAGTACTGGTTCCATTCGTCAGTACTTGTGATGAAAACATATTTTTCCTACTTTATAAACATTAAATTGGACCATGTTGCTGAAGTAGGACATATTATCTATTGACAGATATGTTTAAATTATTAAAAACTAACTCAGTAGTATGTTTAACAAGCTTCTTATAATTTCAAGATTAGATCATTTATCACTATATCATAGCAGGAGGTAACAATCATAACAGCCAGAATTCATCTCTAAGCTTCTTAATCAGGATATTTGTGTCTTGTTTATGTCTTTTTTTCCCTCTGTAGGTCAATTCTGACAGGACTGTTCCCACCTACATCAGGAACAGCTCTCATCAGTGGATATAACATCCAGACTGACATGGACAGCATCCGAAAGTACTTGGGAATGTGCCCACAACACAATGTCTTATTCAATGAGTGAGTGAGTTCATACCTACCTACCATCAGGGAGTTTCAACATGGCAATAAGTGCAGTAAAAGAAAACGCTCCAAGAGCTCTATATCCAATTAAGAGAATATTTTATAATTTCCTAAATTCCAATTAAAATCTGTCTTATAATAGTGTCACCTGGCCCATTGCGCTGTACGGTAAATGAAGTAAAGTCTGGGGTCCACTCAGTCATCATAGCTATACTCGTTGGGAAAAACATCCAACAGAATCTCTACATGCACCATTCTGCAGATACAGAAACACACCAACAAATGCATATAGAGCAGAATTAGGCAGCTACCCACTGATAATTAACATTCAAAAGAGAGCACTCGAATGTTTTTATCACCGTAAATCCAGCCCCTTAGACACCCTCCATGTGCAACGTGTATCAACATGCCACAACCTGAGGGACAATGAATGACCTAGACACACACACACACACACACACAGTGTAATATGACCTGTTGAAATGTAATTGGAGAGATGGTTACTGGGTGAATTACTCTGTTCCTACACACGATCCATAACGTTACTGTTAACTGGGGATTGATTTCAGTATGGCTATCGTAATGTTGTGTTATTACTGTTGGTGGGTGCTGTCCAAATATTTGGATACGTTCTATATTTTATTATATAATTATATTTTGATGCTTTGGCAACATTGTTCTTGAAACTTTCATGCCAATAAAGCCCTTTGAATTGAATTGAATTGAAATTAGCAGAACCTTCTTTGTTCTCAACAGGTCATTGGCATGACCCTGTTTTGCCTCTGGCGTATTAAAAAAAACAGATCATTACAGTGCAATTCAATCACATGCATAATGAGAGCTCAGTCTTGGCTTATGTTTCACATCAAGACATCATTATCCCTTTCCCCTTTTCTGTTAAAAAATGAAATGAAACTCACTCCGTCCACTAAATTTCTCCTAACAGCATCATTCCCAACCATTATTTAGTTTTTTATTTCACCTTTAGATTCCCCTCTATTTCTCTCTCTCCACAAACTGATTACCTGCAACTCTGCACAAGTCCTACATCATAATTATGGCTGAGCACCTGCAAATTACTTTCATTCATATTAATCCCAGACAGTCAAAAGCATCTATATTAAGTAGGGTTAAAATATTCATGCAAACATAGAGGCAGACATCACGACATATCATGTTCTCACCTGTGAGGCAGTTTTGATGAAATTCAAGACTTTTCTTTGCGTCAGCACACAGAAGTGCACTTTGAATGGAGCTGGATCATCTCGCAAGATGCATTAATGTGACATTCGGGAGATTTCAAACACTTACATATGAATAAGTGGCAGGTGATGCCCTCTTTTGTCACTCTTACCTCCTCACATGTCAGTCAAATGGATGTTATGATATTATTTTCACCTTTACAGGCTGACAGTGGAGGAGCATATCTACTTCTACGCCAGGCTGAAAGGACTCAGCCGCGATGAGGTGAAAATTGAAATGGACCAGATGATTAAGGATGTGGGTTTACCACATAAGCGGAAGGATCTTGCTAAGAACCTGTCAGGTGTGTCTGTATGTGTGTATGTTGACATGTCTCAGTGTCTGATTGAAATTAGATGTAAATTTTGTGTGCATCAGTTTCTGCGCTTGGCGCTTTATTTCCCCCCGGGGACGGAATATCATCTGTAGGTTATGCTTTCTACTGAGAATGAAGCTGCCTTGTTATGCCGTCCCTCTGCCAGCACATGTGCATGCGGCTGTCTCGACGTACACATGCGCTGTACCTGCGTGTCACAGGTTGTAATTCATTGTCTGGGGGGCATGAGCAAGTCCTGCTTGATAAATTGTCCCCAGTCACGGATTGCTTGTGAGCAAAATCACTGAAATATGACTTTCAAGGTTGATGTATGCTGACATTTCCACTACATTAGCACTACATTGGATGCATTTTGAAGAGCTCTCTATGCGAGTGGAGACTGAAATAACCCGGGTAAGGTGTACCTACTTCCCTGCCATCAATCATTTTACACCATACAAAAGACAATAAAACCTGGAGAGGTGCATCTCGACACATTTATTCCGTAATCAGTTCCCTATATTGTGTCCCTTTTACATCTGAAACCTAATGTTGACAGATGGTTGTGAAGGAATTTTCACTGATTACAGCCAGAATATCTACTACCCAGGACAAAGATGAGTATCCATTTCATGTCAGCTGCAGTTTGTTTATTGTCATATGAGCACATGTCCAAGGCAAAATATATGATGCCGTAGCTGATGTAGATTGTTCTGTCTTCTAGGTGGGATGCAGAGGAAGCTGTCTGTGGCTATAGCATTTGTCGGCGGCTCAAAAATCGTCATCTTAGATGAACCTACAGCAGGAGTGGACCCCTATGCCCGCAGGGGTATCTGGGAACTGCTGTTAAAGTATAAACAAGGTATGGGATCAGTGGTAAGACCCAAGGCGCCAGTAAAGGCTTTGAGGTACCCTATGTTTGTAGAATGGACTGGAATGCACAGAGCGGATGTTTGATCTCTTTCAAACCGAGAAACTTTCCAAAACTGAGCTGAGCTCAAGGTAAACTTTTAACTGACACAGCTCAAATGAATGCAATATGAGAGCTGTTAAGGTAATGAACCATCTAGAGTAGCCTGCAGAAGTTATTTTTTTTCCATCTTGCTCTCTGTGACACTCAATTGTGGGTGGAGAGAAATTGTAATTTGCACTGGAACAGATTGAAATGGAAGTGAAGACAAGTGAATCCAAGAAGCTTTAATTGACATTGCTATTTAACAGAGTCCCTAATTGTCTGCCATATAAGTCAGCTTGTCACTCTCTGGCCTTATATACTTAGAGGTTGCTAGTGGCTGTAAGCAGAACATGCACATCAAAGTTACACATAACTCTCAACAGATGTCTAAATGTTTAATGTGCATTGAGTGACATTCCGCCCTCACTGTGTCATTAGCTTCTCTCTCTCTAATCAAGTCCTTTCACTCCAGTTGGGAGGTGGAGATAACTCCATTATAATGAGAACACCCACATTCTGGCTGGTTGAATGAGTCATGTTTTGTGCTTCTCCAGTCTTATTTGCACCACAGTGTTATTAAGGTTTGTCATTAAGCAATAAAAGGGCTACAGGCAGTCTGTTTGTATGAAAAGCTGAAGGCTGAAATTGGACTTAATATTGTGGTTCTTCATAGCTAATTAAGTGTGCAGTTTTTTCACTACTGTACACGTGCTAATAGGTTAAATTAAAACGTTGGTGTACATTTAAGATGAGTATGCTTAAAGTATCTTGTAATAAATAGGGAATGTTCATCAAAATGCTAATATGGTGGTATTGGATATTTCTTAGATCTTTACACTGAACATGGATTTTCATGTGTAATTAGGAAATTACCGTAGAAGGTGAAGATTTAAGGTAAAAATGAGCAAATTATGAATTTTTAATTATCATCCATTACTGGAAGTTGATTACTATTAAATTGCCCCACTCATTATGTTATTAAATGGTCCTTGAGGATGGTATTCATGTGATGGATTTTATACATTCCACTTTATGCCTTCAGCGTTGTGTGTTTTTGCATATGTTTATGTCACCTGATTTATTGATTGTAATTGATAACTTTACCAATGTAGAAGCATTTCTTGGTTACCCGAAAGACTTGGTTCTCTGGTCTGTTTTATTTTTTTAACTTACATAGCTCGTTATCGCCACATAAATATGACATTTTATTTCACATAAATGCACATGGTATATAACCATGTCATAACATTTGACATGAAACCTATTTGACATGAAATTTTCGATTACGTAGCTAATGAAACTTGTCATTCACGGATTACTCCCACTGACTTACTGAATTTCTCATTTTAACTGCTTGTATCAGCAGCCATGTAATGAGTGGAAGTAAGAACTTTCGCATCCCAGAAGGTATTTATTAGGATTGAACTAGTAGTTATTCAGTTACATGAAATAAACCAGCTCCTCCAAAATGCCACAAACAGTATATTACTGTGAAGCAGCATTGAGCCTCTTAAATCCCACATTGAATACTGACACCATGAATGCTGCATTTAGGCTGAGATTTGCCCTGGCACATGTAGGCAGAAACAAGGGGTGCAAAGAAAATGTGGGAAGCAGTTATTTCTTTTAGACCACAAAACGTTAACATAGTTGTTTTTCGTTCCTATGGCTCGTTTAACACCTCTGAAATATATGAAGCATACACTAAGTTGTATAGTTTTATATAAGAGTGGATAGTTGTCTAAAGAATGATATCATCATCATTAATTGATTGATTAAAATAATTAGGCTTTATTGAAAGTATCATTACAAATCTGACAAGTCAAAACAAAATTCAAGTGGCAGCTCCATTTATTGTAGACTCTGATAGTGGCTGCATGCATTTTTTAGTATAAGTTTCTCTGGCAGTTGTGAAAAATTGAAGTACCGTGCATAATGCATTTTTTCTAGTAATAAAAATTAATGTAAGGTTGAAGTCAATGTTGCAGTACAAATGGCATAAAAATGCATCAGCCTTTGTTTCTTGTATTTGATCTTACGTCAGTCGTTTTCATGACAGACTTTTTTTGGGGGGGGGATGCTAATGTTTTAAGATCAAATCTTTTCAACAGAATGTTTTGCAGAGGGTGGAGGGGAAGAAGGGAGCAAGCTGTGAACTTTCAAACATAGTATTTAAAACATCATAACATTTAACACAGTACTCGCACAGAAAAATATTCCTTCAACCGGTGTAACCTTCAGCAAATAGTTCGACTGCTTGCACAATTTCAGTTGTGCCATTAAACAGACTACATTCAAATGAGATTCAAAACATTTAGCAAAACTCTGTGAACAGTGAACAGCACTTGGTATTGAACATGCAGCTGCACTGTAGTATATTTGGTTGCTTCTAATTGAAACAACGGGCCGATCTGTTTCTTTCATCTCCGTGGACAGGCTGGGAATGGTGTCACGGTCATTTTAAAATGCATTGATCTGAACTTGTGCCGGGCGGCACGACGGTGGTGCAGTGTTTAGCACTGTTGCCTCACAGCAAGTAGATTCTGTGTTCGAACCTGCCGGCCAGCTGTGGAGTTTGCGCATGTTCTCCTGTGGGTTTTTGTCCGGCTTCTTCCCGCTGCCCAAAGACATGCAGGTTAGATTAATTGGCGACCCTAAATTGCACGTAGGTGCGAATGTGAGCGTGAATGGTTGTCAGCTGGGATCGGCTCCAGCCCCCCCCTGCCACCCTTCAAAGGATAAGTGGGTATAGCCAATGGATGAATTAATTTCCACAAACAGCAGTTAATAGAGTTTTTTCCAATAATTTATCTTACTGCCGACGTACATAAAATCTGACCAACTTTACTCGACCACTGTGAAATCCATTTCTATCAACTTGATTTAAAGGGAAACCAGATTTCCAGCCTCACTTTACTGTACGTAGTGTGAGTACTACCAATTTACCTGAACGCACCCAACTCCATTTGATATATCACTTTGCGTTGTAATGCACCACAACACACTATAAATCAGAATACCTTTGTGGCCCATCTGCAGTCCAAACACATTTATTTCGCTCCCAACTCACAGATGATGCAGTGAGATTTGATTTTTTTTTTTCTGTTGTAAACCACAACAAATCCCCAGGAAAATCATCCGTGAGTTTGAGCATCCCATTCAATATGAGCTGGCTCAGACAAACTAAACCTCAAGCAATCTCCTCAACCCACCCCCTTCATAAACATAGCTTTTTCTTCCCATATGTCAAATTGACTGGGTTGTGTGCATTCATTCATCTTGGGCATTTTGTTGGAGTTTGTATTTAGAGGGATCCAGACTTGCTTGGCATAGCATAAGGCAGCAATACTTAACTAAGAAGGGATGGATTTAGCAGCTCAGCTGGTGGCGGGGCACAAAAAAGGAGGAGAGATGGGAGGAGGGGAGACAGAGGGGAAAATGGCTGCATTGGGCTGCAGTTAATGACCTCTGAGTGTGTCCTTATCCCTGGGATAATGTGACCTGCGAGGATACACATTTAACTAGCCCAGTGCAAAAAAGCGGCCAAGCTCAGCAGAGCACCTGACCTTTTGCAATAAACACCAGCAAATTCAGTGAAGAAAGGGTGAAAACTCCATCCAGTCAGCTACTTACTGAGAGTGCATCTCCTTGCTGTGTTTCGAGATTAATATGCTTGATATGGCACACATGTCATCCCTGTAGGGTGTTGATGTGATCTATAACTCGCTTTTCAGAATGGTGACTTAACAGGACTACGGCCATGCTATCGGCACTGTGAGGCTGTACTGAAGCACAGCTGTGCTTCGCGCTAAATGCTAATGTCAGCATGCTATCATGCTCACTATGACAATGCATAACACGGTTAAAGCCTCATAAACTTTGGAATACGCAAAAAAACGCGGTGTATATTTTGTCCCCATCACTTACATTAAAAGCACATTAAGAAGGGATCTTTTAATTGCCAGTATGAATGGGAGGAATGATTACAGCAAATTGCACATATGGGCACCTGACTGGCTTGACTTGAAAAATTGTGAACCTGTCCTTTAAGCGGGACCAAAGTGGTGGACTGACTGACAGAGCGGCGTTGCCATCTGTAGAGGCATGCCACTAGCATGGATGAAACTCCAGCTTTAATTACCGTTTATTCTGTGTCTTTTGGTCTTACTAACTGTAAAAAAAAAAAAAATTAAATAATAAAAATAAAGTCACTATCTTGTGATTACACAGTCTTTTTAAAGTTACTGACTTCTAAGCAGGTTTCTTTCTTTGTCACTTAATAAAGTTATCGGGTTAAATGTTTTTGGCTTCAAAACATGACTGGATCAAAAGTTACCCAGTACTCTGTGATTCTGCTTTCATGCCGACTGTAGAGACATGACCATGCTGTGACTTCATTACAGATCGAGTCCCTTTTCGGATTTCTGGGGAATGTGATAATTAATATGTGTTATCTGATACAGCATGATATGAAAGGATTAGAACACCTGTGAATAACCTTGCAATGCATGCTGTAGTTGTCATTGCAATTGTGCTCAGTTTGATGCCTCTCGAATCAAAGGACTCGCAGCACAAAAGAAGACGGAAGAGCTGAAATATAATGCGGTCTCATAGAAACGCTGGAAAGTAGGCTTCGGGTGGCCTTTATCGTCATTTTAATTTTTGTCCCAGATTCACGCCCACGCACTCCTCTGGAGTTTGCTTTGTTGCCATGCGGATGAGCATGGGTAAAAAACACAGTCGTATTGGCAATAAGGAGATAAGTGACTACCATGCAGAGACAGATTGTGATATTGGCTTGATTTGAACACTTTTGATCTGTGGCATCTTTTCTTCTCAGGCTTCTTTTTAATAACCACAGTTGTCAAAACAAACAAGGTCCAAAGAGAAAAATTATAGAGAAGTGCTATTTATTTTTTAATTTCCAGTCTGTGCCTTAACTTCTTTTATTTGCAACCCAGTGTTATATTCTTTACTTCAGACACAGTGTCTGTGACTCAGACACAGATGCGCACACTACTTCAGACACCAAGCGCACGCTCTTTATTTGGCTTTTCAGTGGCTTCGATTGAGTCTCTCTTTCTGTCTCTCTTCAGGTCGCACCATCATTTTGTCTACACACCACATGGATGAGGCAGACATCTTAGGTGATCGCATTGCCATCATCTCGCATGGCAAGATGCGTTGCTGTGGCTCCTCGCTCTTCCTGAAGAAATGTTTTGGCAGCGGCTACTACCTCACTCTGGTCCGAGATGGGACTGAAAAGATGACAGCTCAACGTAATGGTATCGTACACAGTCAGGCCAAAGAGGTACGAACAGAAATAAAATGTAGTAGCTGGTTAGTGATTACCTTTTGAACCAAATATTTAGGCAACGTTTTCTTTTCAATTCTTGTACGGCTCCTTGTTTTCACTGAGCTGTTTGGTTTCTTTTGCTAAATCAATAAAAAGGTTTGTAATAAGACCATGTTAATACTCCTCAAAGTAAGTTATCAAAAACCATGATGTTGGTATCCTCAAGGATATTTCACCAGTGCACATGGCTGTTGCCAGACAGAGCATCGGCTGTGTGATCTCATTATCTTCAGATAAACCCAAATGTGGTGATTAGGACCCTTGCTTTCCTCAATTACCCTTCATTTTTATCCTTATTAAAATAACTTTACATGAAACTGCTGTAATTGGAAGGGGATCATTCTTTTTGACTTCATGTATCAAGAAAAGAACTTCAGCTGCAAGCCCCTGTGACAGAACAGTCTCTAGTCTATTATTGAACATGGCTCCCTCTGACATGAGTGCTCTCTTTCTCTCTTGCCGCCCTCCTCCTATAATGATCTGTGTTTAGTCTCTCCCAGCATGAGAATTGGCAAATGCCTACGTGCTGGATGATATTAATTGACACTGGGAGAGGGGCGATTCTCGCTTTTGCTCGCCAATGGTGCCTCGCACACTTAGTTTTAATCAATAGGAGCAAATGAACAAGATGCACCGATGCCAGCAGGGCTAGAGCAATTACCATTAGTCTGCGGGCTCTTTGAGGTGAGCAGAGTCATTTGTTTGAAATAAATAAATAAACACGCAAACACCTTTCTGGGCAAGGTGGTATTGTACCCCCCTTTTTCCCAGATGACGACTTGGTAATTCAGTGGAAGGTTTGCAATTACACCGCCAACATACCTCGGAAACAGTGCTGGACAAAGTTGGATTCTCCTGATCCCATTCTGTTTGATTAAACTCCATTTGATAAATGTCATAAAGTTCTTTAAAAATGCAGTGAGGTTTCTTCAACCTTTGCTGAAATTAAAATGTAATCTTCATTTGTGTGTATTGTCTTAAACTGAAAAGCCCGTCTCATGCATAAAGTTTTATTTAGAGCAATTAAATAGAAACATGTGGATGGCATTCATTATTCCATTGATGGAATACAGGAGTTGTCAAGGAGGCACTGTTCATCATTCTAAGTGGTAAGGCATGATAAGGCCTTTCTAATCCAATTCTGATTAACAGGAAAAAGAATGTCCTTCGAGGAGCAGCAGCCCGGATGATGGCATCGGCAGCCAAAGCTGGGGCAACTCTGATCCCTCAGGTAGAAACTTTATTTCTGTTACTGCCAGGCGTATTTTAGGATTAGCATCAAAGCATGCCTGTAAACCTATGCTATATGCAACTGTTATAAAGTTGGTGCAAAATACACTTGAACAACAAATTGTGTAAATATATTTCATCCAAAACTGAAAATTCTGTTGTTATTTATTCAGCTCCATATCAAACCTCCATTAAAAATTGTAAGTTACCATAGCACACTCAAAGTTAGGTCCTGTAGCTCGGCTCCATGTCAGCCTTCTTCAAAGCAACAAAGGAGATCCATTAGCTCACAGATTCCTTTCCACCTTTTCAGTACCAAACCAGCAGACAGCAGTAGGAGTAGTAGCAGAAGCTGCTGTCTTCAGATGCTGTTGAAATGTACTAAGTACAGCTAGATTGCACTTTAGTGTCCTAGTCAAATGGTACGCACAAACGGGAAAGTAGGATTTATAGTGACAGAGAAAGAGTTGGAGTAGAGGATATGGAAAATGTTGACATTTCAACATGACTATGGTGAAGTGTATTTTGGGTAAAGTGTATTTTGAACACAATATTTCAGAAATTATGATAAATTCCCTGCAAATGAATGAATGAATCTTGATGAAAAGCTCCTCTTTAGCAGTATGTTTTATGTCAGCTTGTCAGTTCCGCTTGCGCCTCAGCACTGCTGATTGTCAGCTGATAGCACGTCCTTTTGAGAGGCCCAGTCTTTAGTGGCTGTTGTCAACTCTTCCAGAGACAGGTGGCCGTAGCCTACATCCTAAAGGTTCAGATTAGCGTTAGGGTTAGGACATATTAACAATAACAATGACTCAAATGACAATTTGAAAAAAATTTAACAATGTGAAACGGGTGATGAACCTACACAGAATTATGACCTGAATCTGCAGTCCAACTCTTCTCAGCTTTACAGAGCTTTATAGTGAGTTTCAAATCATTGTTTAGAGGTCCAGCACGCAACTTTACTGTTTTGGTTCACTCTCATCTGTCTCAAAACGTCATTTTTGGCTGCAGCAGGCAGCTGTTCTCAGCAAAAAGGCTCTATAAACCCACTGCACACGGACTACCTGCTCAGCACCAAAAAGCAGACAGACATAGTGAGAGTCTAGGTGGTGAACATAGTTGAGCCTTTTTTTCTCCTTCATCTTTCTTTTCCGTATTCAGATATCCTTTTTTATATCTATATATTTCTCTTTTTCCAGTGTTGTACAGTAATGTGCGATTTCCACCGTTTCAGTATGTTACCTGACTACAGTAGATGAAACAAAGAATTATCCAACTCCTCTCATCAGTCTTGTAGAATACCCTGAAATATACAAATTGATGGATTAATAGGAAGTCATTTCACACCCTATATCTCTGATGACCAGTGTTTTATGTCGGCCCAAATCAGTCCTGGAAAGCACGGCGCAATACATGTAAAATTCATCAGTTAAGACAATTCTCTGATAAAATATAATACCATATAATTTTAGCTCATTTGACATCCTCTCATTTATTTATTTAATCCTCGTACAAGTTATCAACCAGTTTTTCATTGAGCTTACAGTAGTGTGTGTTAAGCAAATGATCAAGTCTTGTTTCCCCCGACCTCACTTCAGTTTTTCTGAAATGAATTGTAACAGAATAAAGAGATCTAGAGACAGCAGAAAACGGAACAGATAATGCCCAACTAAAACATGTGATGCTTCTGATTAGATTTTTTTTGATCATTCTTAGCCTTGATCATGTAAACAAAGGTACTCATGCAAGACATGATGAGAAGAAGAATCCCAGGTAGGCTCCAGTTTATTATGCATGGAAAATCAATCAAACCTGCTGTTCTCATACCTTCGAAATGATTATACACATGATGGTTATATACAAGATGCCATAAAAGTGACAGCACATTTCTCTTTATTAACACACACACACACACCAGCAAACAGACAGAAATACACGCACATTTTCACAAATAATTCAGTCTGATGTGTGAAACAGATCCATTTAGTTCTTCATAAACCGGCAAGCCGCTGGTTGTTAAGCTGCAGTAATTATGTATGAGAGGTTCTGGATCAATAATGGATGCGGTGTGTTTTGCAACACTGTCCTGATTGATTCTCACTAAGACCCAACTTCAGAATGGATGAGGCAGGAGAATTCTGTCCACTGATCTGTTTCAGTATGTTTAAAGGTCACTGCAGGTGGTCAGGTACATTAGACAGCCGTTTTTCAGTGTTTTACTTCAAGAGATTTTCGGTAAAGTTTCTCTGACATTGTATCAACGTTGGGTTTAGACATTTTAAAAGTGGCTGTCATTTCTATACTGTATTCTTCTGCAGCCAGTAGTGGTGGTTGCTTTTGAATTATCTGTTATATCACTCCAAGAAACAACTTCATCTAAAAGGATGAAGGAGACATAAAAGGGGAGATCGAAATAAGTACTTTCCACAAAGGTCTGATGTTGTGTGCAGCTTTGCCATCCTTTGAAATTAGTCTTTTGAGTAATTTGGCGGCTATTTTCCCGGCAGATTTGACAGCTGTGGGTCAACTTGTGCGACGCCACGTCCCTGAGGCTGTCTACTTGGAGAGCATCGGTCAGGAGATCACCTACATGCTGCCTTATAGTGGAGCCAGAGATGGGACCTTTGCCCTGCTCTTCCAAGAGCTCGACCTGGCCATGGCTGACCTCGGCCTGACGAGCTACGGCATCTCTGACACCACGCTGGAGGAGGTACGCTAAGCGTGGGATTGACATCTTAAGATATAAGCACGCACACATATAGAGAGCCTCAAAGTGCTAATACAGACAATGTTGCCCTGTGTTTTTCCTGTCTTCCTTTTCCTTTGTTATTGCTCAAATTACACTTAACAACACACATACTGTTTTTTCTTCTTCTCCTCCTTCCTCTATTACGGTTTGTGTGCTTCTTAGAGTGTGTAAGTGAGCAATCCAAATTTTGGTGGACAGTTTTCACATCCCTCTCACAACTCCGGAAACACAAATGACAGCGATTGTAGCATTACAACAAACACCTCTACGTTTTAGCCAGTAACTTAAAAACTATGAGTTCTGGAAAATTTCTTTCCCTCAGATTCAGCCTCAGTACCTAGTAATTGCAACTTGGTTTTCACTTTCATAGTTAGAGGCCAATTTGAAATGTATTGAAGGAGTTGCGGGACTTTCACCAGAATATTTTAACTTAAATGTAAAACTTTCAAGTCATGTTCTCCATAAGCATTGACCCAGTGTAGTAGTAGTAGTAGTAGTAGTATTGTCATTGTTATCGTTACAGTCTTAAAGTACTTGTTCTTTAACATTTCACTTCAGCAAATGACTCACGCACTTTGTTTGGCATCCAGACTAGTCTTGGATCATAAGGCTGAGTGACTGTTGGTTAATGCTCTCCAAGTAACTCAGACTATGAAATAGACACTCATGGCCTGCAGGCAAAGTAAATAATTCCTTTTGAATTTCTAAAATTCAGACACAACAAGGTTATTTCATCTGTCCATGTTTTCTTTTGAAGTCCAACTGCACTTCAATTGAGCTACGCATTGATTTTCCATACACAGCACTAATAAACAAAGGCTGATGGATGTTTCATGGACGTTACTCATGTGATGACATTTTTGTCTGGTTAATGTTACGGATAGCTTTTTTAAGTACTTGTATTTTAGTTTTTGGCTGATATAATTCACCACATGAAATCACATTCAGTATAAATAAGAAATGTTGTAGGCTTTCCCAGAAGTGTGACTTTTTAGAGGGCATATGCTGAAACAGGGCTTAACATGCACAGCAGAATGATGTAAGAGAAGGTCACTTGGAAATGTTTCACAAATAAGGAGATTTATTTATTTTGACATATGGCCTGAATTAATAAATTCAGTCAAGGAGGGCACTTCACTTAGAGAGGCCGATTGGCAGGTGCTCAAGTAAAGGTTAGGGCCTCTGTGGAAGCACAACCCCGATCTGATTTTAAGCAGAAACTTGACAGAGATAACTCATCCACTGCAGGATCATTAGTTTGCATTCATCCTGCTTGTGTGCATGCTTACAGGGTGACGGGACACATGCTGTAGCTCTCATAAGATGCTACATTAAAACATGATTTGTTCATTTCACAGATATTTCTAAAAGTGGCAGAGGATACCGGAGTGGATGCAGAAATGCCACGTAAGCTGACAATATGTGCGCAATGCATGCTAACGCAAGTTGGGGGATAAACAGTATAATGTAAAACATCTCTTGGGAAACACTTATGTAGCTTAATCCCAACCACGAACACTGGTAAAACATTGGTAATATCCCTAACTGTGTAAGACATTGTACTTTATGTCTGTGATGATGAAATACATTTTACTTAGCCTGTAACATCTTCTTGATGGAACAAGTATGCCACCGTTGCTGCCTTTGCTATCGACTCCCTTGCATTTAAAAAAAACACCTCTCAATTCTCCAATTTACTCATACAGCTGGCGTTTCCTTGGTGCCAGAATATGACTGCCACACAAAGCACTTCTGCGTTGTCTTCAACATTTAGCACTGATGATGCTTGATCATACTGTATTAGGTTGAATGCTAGGTAGCATCGTTTGCCAGCTGTAAAAGAAGTATAACAATTAGCACTTTGATATTTAAGACAGCTAACGTAACTCCAAAGAGGCCATTTAATTTGTATTTAATATGCTAAAAGCAAAAGTCTCAGAAATCATTACAACACATTCTGAACACAAACTAACTACATTGACATAGCAGGACTTATCCCATGTTGAAACAAAACAACACATGTAGGACATGTGACAATACAAGACGATATGAGTCACCTTTGTGGTCATTGATTGACCACAGTGGATAAATCTGACTCCCTTATTTGCAGCTTGGTTTTTTTTGTATCTATCACCAAACAACTTCACTTTTAAGTTTAATCTCAAAATCTGATGTCCTCATGTTCCTAAAACACCTGGGTTTGTACTTTTACAGGCGTCTTACAGGGCTGGTAGCTATTCCTATTGTTATTTATAACCCTAAATTGGGTCAGGCCAAAACAACATATCTTATTTGTATTCCCACAGCAACAAAGGAGCTGTTGGAGAGAGACTGCAAAAGAAGCTCCCGCGCATCCAAGCGGAACAGCATCGCCAGCGTCCACATTAAAACAGAGCAAGTCTCTGGCATGAATGGCAAGTCTCCAAATTTCTCAGATATTTTCTTAATGAGGCAAGTTCAGTTCAACATTTGTGAATTTACTTAACAATGCAGAAAGTTGACTGATTACTAATATTTATTGGTTTTATTTCAAATAGAAACTTGTAAAGTGAACTATTATTCCTGCTTGTTTCTTTCTGTTTCTAATGCAGAATTAAGGGGAAGGTTCACAAGTAAAGTGGAAGGTAGGTACTGTATTTAATGCTTACTACATCTTAGCTTTAGCCTTTCCACACACCTTTCATTCTCCAGTTATTAACTTCATTTTGTTTGGCTTCAATTTGACTGTTTCACCTCAGTGACCGTTTTGAAAAGAAGGCATAAACAAGAGCTCTGTCTTCAGAATATGTACATTTTAAAGAGAATTTCCTTGCAATCCATACAACATTATCTAACCTGTTTCTTCACCTATTCAATTTTGCCCACAGAAATGGTTTTCAATCTTAATTCGGCTTTACTACGCAAATATAGTGCTTCTATTTTTTTGTAACGATATTCTTGGAGTGTCTGACATAAAACCAAATTGTCTACAAAGCCCTTTTTTCATCACCTTTTCCCTCCTGAGTCACGCCCAAATACCATTTCCAAAACATGATATATTAAAAAAATAGTTGCTACACTGAGGAATGAGCTAATGCAGCTGGCAGCTTTATCACTTAAGTTATATCTGATCAGCCCATTAGCTGCACTGGACAGCGTGCTCAGCGGGTCTTTTGCATATGCATTGATGATAAATAACAAGGGTTAATGTCCACCCCAGACTTAAAGAAGAAGGCCAGTGTCAGTGGGAGGGGATCCACGGTCATCACCGGATGGGAGCTGATCAGGAGGCAGTTCCTGGCGCTCTTTATCAAGCGCTTCCACAACGCCCGAAGGAGCCGCAAGGGTCTCATTGCCCAGGTAATGGCCTCAGTCTATCAAATTGATGAATTGAAAGGTTATACTAGGAGGGTTCCATGGGAGGATCAAGGTAGGATTGTATGAAATACATGTTGGCTTTCAAAATCAGTTAATGACATATGCGTATGATAGAGTAAGCTAATTTAAGATCTGGAAGGAAAAGTCATGTCATCCGTCTTGATGGAGTCAATAGTGGAATTTAAGTTGTGGGAAAAGAAATCGACACAGAAGGCAGTATACAGTTTTATAAGCACACAAGCTTTGGCACCTCTCTGAGGCTGCATGATAATTTGCTCAATCGTTTTAAGTAAAGATCCTAGTGGTATGCCTTTCAGTTCCTAGAGAAAGCTTGATAAAGCAATGTTTTTCACACCAAAATTCTTAGTGTAGCAGTATTGAGTTGCATGGAATAAAATCAAATGTGACAAATAGGCGGTGCAAAAGTTTGGCCACCCTTTCAATTGTGTTGATTCGGGATACCTGTAGTCACTTAATGCTGATCAGTTGCAACACTGGTACAGCTAGTGTTCATTGGCTCAATGAACATTAGACTGAAAACACAGGTACAGCCAATCATGAAAAAGGATATTCAAGTTAGCTATTTGCTAGTTGTGATTCTCTTTGATGCTCTACTGGAAAGTAGCAACATGGGAACCTCCAAAGAACTCCCTAATGACTTAAAAACTAGGATAATTCATCAATGTGAATTAGGAGAAGAATATAAAAAGTTATCACAAAGGTTTAAGGACCCTGTCTTCACAGTCAGAAATATAGTTAGAAAATGGAGGGCCACAGGAACAGTCCTTGTGAAGGACAGATGTGGCAGGCCAAGAAAGATAGCTGAAAGGCAAAGGCGAAGAATGGTTAGAATGGTCACAGACAAACCACAGACCACCTCCAAAGAGCTCCAAGAACATCTTGCTGCTGATGGTGTCATTGTACATCGTTCCACAGTCCAGCGTACTTTGCACAAGGAACGGCTCAATGGAAGGGTGATGCTGAAAAAGCCTTTTCTGTGTACTGCCAACAAGCGGAGTCGTTAATGTGATGTGGACAGATGAAACTAAGATAGAGCTATTTGGTCCCAACCAGAAGCGCTTTGTATGGCGGAAAAAGAACACAGCGTTCCAGGAGAACCTGCTCACTACTGTAAAATTGGGTGGTGGGTCCATCATGCTATGGGGCTGTGTGGCAAGCACAGGTACTGGAAACCTTGTCAAAGTTGAGGGTCGCATGGATTCCATCCATTATCAGCAGATTCTTAAGACCAATGTTAAAAAATCAGTCAAGAGGTTGAAGTTACGCCGGGGTTGGTTGTTTCAGCAGGACAGTGATCCAAAGCATTGCTCCAAATCTACCAAGGAATTCATGCACAGACACAGATACAATAGCCATCCCAGTCCCCAGACTTGAACATCATGGAAAATCTATGGAATGATTTGAAGCGGGCTGTCCACACTCTGAAACCATCAAACCTGACTGACTGGAGACATTTTGCAAGGAAGAACGGCCCAAAATACCTGCAACCAGAATTCAGGGACTTGTCAGTGGCTATAAGAAGCTCTTATTTCAGCAAAAGGGGGCTCTACTAAATATTAATTTGATAATTCCATTGGGGTGCCCACATTTTTGCCCCTGTCTGTTTTTGTTATGACTCAAATTGTATTGTTTCTGTTGATTCAGTAAATGTTATTTCAGAACTGAAATTATGATAATTATCAGGGGTGTTCAAATCTTTGCATAAAACTGTATATGAAGAAAAGAAACTTTAGAAAACGCGAAGAACATCACCCAGAATGATGTAACATGATGTCAGTGAACTGCACATGCAATAATCGTCTTTACCTCCCAAAGGAAGCCATGTGTTATGCCAAAGAGTACGCGAGGGACTACAGAGGCTGAAGTTGGCATGAACAGAGTGTTTATTTCTGCTGTGGAGGAGATTTTGCTCTCTTGATAAATCACTTTCTGTGAGCAGTGAGGTGTCGATACCTGGGAGCAGTATTGTTTCAGCCCGAATAGGGCCGACTCATGAGGTCTCACCTCTGCCTCTTGACACATAGTCATGCCAAGTGTGGCCAGGAAACTGTTAATACATTTGTGTGAAGAGTGAGTCGCTGAAAAGTGTTTTTCTCTCTTCAGTTAGAGTACCGTCAGTTTCACCTGATCGCTGTGATTGGCACCAGAAAGGCAAAGTGACACCCATGATTTGTTTTTCCTTCATTTTACTGTGTGCTAATCATGTGTTTTCATTAGCTATGTATTAAATGTGATTGCATAACAATTACAGAGATGACAGACCGCTATTAGCCTATTAAGTGTACGTCTATATTATTTTGTTCCTCATAAACATAATTTCAAAAGTCAAAACCAATAAACAGACATAAATTAAACAAGTCAAAACCAATTTCAGTAAGTAGCAATTTCCAAGGTACTTAAATGATTTTTCCCAAGTTCTAAAAGGTGTGTTGTGACTTAAAGTGTGTTGACACGCGCAGCCATTTGGATTCATAGTGTGTGTATAAATATCATGTAATGCCATCAGTTATGACAGCTGCCATGATGCTGAAGTAATCATAACTGAAAATCACTGAAGTACCGCTCATCCGCTCCGGTGTGCTGACGTGTAAGTGTGAGAGAGAGAGAGAGAGAGAGAGAGCGAACAATGTTTCACCTTTGTGAGGTGTACAGGTTCTTCTTGTAATTTGCTGCAGTACCAATCCCCATTAGTCACTGTCAGTCTTGGACGTCCCTCTTTAGTGCGGACGCCGAGCAGGATAGAAGGATAAGTGTGTGAGGGTGTATGTACAAGGGTGCACATTGTCTGCAAGGGCGCACCTCCTACCTCTCCCTCTTTATTCATTTGGCTAAAGGTTTTTTTCCCCCCATCATGTCAACAGCTCCCATTGTCAGCAGATATGATTGTGTGGTGAGCTAATCTCCTCGAATACAAGCGGTTAGGGGGAATATAAAAGAGATTATGGCATGTAACACAAAAGGAGTGATTTATGGGAATGAAAGTTGGGGACGGGCAAGTCTTGGCAATGTCAGAATCAGGGAGAAGTGGTTATTGGTTATGTTGCAGTGGATGAGTTGAAGGCTTCTGGTGTGTGGAGCTCAAACGGTACACATAACAACACCCCTTTCAAGCTGTAGCAAGCTTGCCGTTAAACGGCAGTTGATGTACATTATGTAATTCTGAATATTTCTGTTGTTTTTTAATCTAATAATCACTACAGCATGGTGCATGCTGTATTCATTTGCTGTATTTAAGTTTCTGTATTGTTTTTGTTTACTCTTGTGGATGTAATTTTTGTAGGAAGTAGCAAGCAAGGTGATGCTGTTATCCACCTTAACACAAGGTGCAGCAATAAGGCTATTATTCACAAATGAAATTGGATAGACATAAATGTTTATTGAGGAAACAAACGCAATCTTATGAGCCATTTGACTTTGCAGGAAATAAAAAGCATCTTAATCGTGTTTTGGTGTTTATACCCAGTTTGCATATAATCTTGTCCTCTTCTTAAAATCCCCACCAAACTTGAGAATGCGATAAACTCATGCATTGTTCATGGGAGTGCTTTGGCTTTGAGAGCATAATGACTTCTCCTGGCTTTTTTTGCAGATCTCTCTCAGTGGAAGAAGTACCAGCTGTCACCTGCAATTACTGTCGAGAGAGCGAGAAAGAGAGAGCGCAACAGAAAGAGAATAGTTCTTTCTTTTGCGGCCTGCCATTAAGCTTTTCAGTCTCATTGCTGCTCTTTATCTTTCCTCCAAGCACATTTCCATGGCCATAGCTCCATGCAGTAAATTTAGGATTTTCAATTGTAGCATCTTGAATTGGCCTGGCAAATTGCATGCCCTGCAATTAATCAAGTGTACGCAAACCTCCCCCTGCTGCCGAGTACGCCTCAACCTACAAGTGATTAAACATTAAAGATAGCTTGCATTTTTTCCCACTGACCTTTTTGTCAGCTCTAACAATAAAATGAAAAGAGAATTACATGACGAAGGAAAGAGGATTGCATTGGGGGGGGGTAAGGGAAGCGCGGCAGCGTCTGGGTTTTTAAAAAAAAAAAATAACACAAAAGACAAGAGAATAACGAGAAACTAATTATATCTGAGTGGCCAGATGATGGTGGCAGTGTTGGAAGTGTTTAATCAAACTCATAAAGCATGCAGAAGAGCCCAAACAAGTTGGTGGGGAGCATATTAATGTGCGCACGTTATCGCAGTGGCCCTGCGTTATTGTTGATTGCATCAGTCATTTTGTAGCACGTAATAACAGTGAGGGAGCTCGGGGAGGGGAATGATGAAATTGATCTTGCATTGAGTCTTGTGCTGTCATGCTTACACACATTAACATGCATCTGTATGCAGACGTCCTGTGCAGACTACATAATAATGCGTTTTCTTTGTTTAAAGGAGTCCAGCAATAATTTTATCACTCATGATTATGTCATTGTGTGTTGTAACATTACACTGGTCATAACATTTACTCAGTTGGGTACTACAGTTAAAATGAGATACAGTACCTACTGATATACTTTGCACTGTACAATAGCTCATTGATTAAATGTGAAGGATTTTTTCTTTCTGGATTAACTTCAAATTCCTCGAGTTATTGTTCTACCCCTAGTGGCAGAAAGCACGCCTTTAAACTGAAAGTGAAAGTAGCAATATTGTACAATATTGTTTGTTGCATTTTGTTCTCTTTAGTTTTTAATCTTTGGTATTGTTTTGTTAATTTTGGTATAGGTGTCCAGCAGAGAAATCTGTTACCTCCCTGAAAAATATTTATGATTTTCTTGAAATCTGTTGTGTTTTCAGATGTATCAGGATAAATGTCTGAATAGTGACAGGGACAATTTCATTTGGTATTTTGACTTTAAATTTGTTATCATCCTCCTAGGTGGTCTTGCCTGCTGTTTTTGTGTGCCTGTCTCTGATATTCTCACTCATCGTCCCACCATTCACTGAATTTCCGAGTCTGGAGCTGCAACCCTGGATGTACGGTCTGCCTCAAACCACCTTTTACAGGTAACCACAGTGTGATATAGCCTAGAATTATTTGTCACTTTTTCTTTTGTTAGTTATTATGGCATTTTAACTCAGTTCAGCACAGATTTTAATTTAGATTTGACTGTTAACAACGTGTGACATTTATTTTTTAGAAAACTGTTACATATCCCTCTCTGTTGCTATTACCCTGAAGCAACGTGATTTTTTTTTCCAGGGAAAAAGCCTCTAGCAAAAGCTGTCAATGGTTATCAGAGGCAGAGGCAGTGTGTGCGTGTGCGTGTGCGTGTGAACAATAATACGAAATGGGTAGTTATAGTAGCACGAGCAACAACAGCAAACAAAGCCGAGTAGATGAACAATAAGACACTTGTACTTCAAAGACAGAAAACGAAGGAAAAACTTGTCACAGTACTGCTCACGCTGTACGATTGCCAAGAGATTTCTGCATTGCTGAGGTCATTAATCTGGACACTGTCCCCTCCTTGGCAGCAGCTTGCTATTCTGTCATTGAGAGTCACAGACATACTTAGCGACAAGGCACGGCCTTGGTGGACTGAGAACAAACTTGACTTATTGTAGAGGATGTGAACACATATCATAAAAACAACACACAGATATCCACCACTGTAATGGCTTGTTTAGAAGAACCTCACCTTATTAAGTATTGCACATAATAATAAACAATTAAGAAAGACACATACGTCTCTATTTTCACGTGCATATGTACCTTATATGACACGTTAAGACGTAGCTGAAAAGTTACAGAAAGGATTTGTGCAGGTATAGGTAAAATCTGTCCGTACTCCCACCAGGACGCTCAACATTGCTGCAACATGCCCTATGCTTCTCTGTAACAACAAAAGTGCTGTAGAAATTCCAATTGAATTCTAATATGCATAACTAGTTAGTTACAGCATCTGTCCAAACCATCAAGCTAATCTTGGCGCTGTATTCATAATCTGTTCTTGTGACATGAAGCTGTCGTTGCTTATCCTCCCTGCAGGTATTTCATTCCCCCTGGCAGCACTTTGTAGGAAGTCACTTTGAAGATGTCAAGACACAGTTAGCTGTAAACTGAAACTGGTTTATTTAAGATGCAATCTTAGCTCAGAGTGAGACGCTACACCTTTTGTGTTTGTTGACGTATTTATACACTTTTGTTAGATAGGCTCTAATATATCTAATATAATAATAATTTTATTTTTTAGTCCAGACACAGAGACCAAAAACTTTGATTAATAATTTCATTATATCTTACTTTAACATGGTGGTAAACATTTTTTAATGCTTTCCTTGGTATTTACAGTAGAATTATCAAGTCATAATGCTTTATACAATTACAAATGGCAACCACTTCTTGAATATTTAGTACATGTATTTGGTCATATCCACACAGTACCAGTCCACTACATTGATAACTAACAGTGTGCTTGCTGAATGACTCATATCTGGCATTACTTATTTTCATGCTACTTCTTTCGCTGGACTTTACACAAACTTTATTGCATTGAATAAGCTTTTGAGTACTTTTTGTTCTTGAAAAATGCTGTGCTTTTCTTTTCAGACTTTTACTCTGCTTTCATTCCAACAACGCAACTGAATCATTTAAATACAATTTTTTCTCTCACCACAGCGCTATAGCATAACAAATTCTGTGTGAGTGCCTCTCTGTCGACAGTGCTGAAACATTGACAATGGTTTGTCTCTCTCCGTGGTGCTGAAACATTCAAATGCAGTCTATTTGCTGTTACTACTTCTACTACTATTATTACTTCCTCTGTGACCACTGCCTGCTTACATGGAGTCAACCATCTCGTCGTGCAGCAGCCATACACTATCAAATACTCCGAAATAACGGCCACCATCCTTTCATTGTGGTAGCACAATCTTTCTTGGTGTTTTTTATAAGACAAAACCTTTACATGATAGTGTGGTAATAAATCTCCTTTGCAGCTGACACTAAACATTTGATGTTTCTTTTCTTATTAGAGGGTTAGGGATCTCTTCTTTAATTCAACACAATACAGCATTCGACAAGTAGAAATAAAATCCTGGCTCACAAGCAAGGGTTCAAGATTCATTCATGAAGCCAAAACAGCACATTCAGTTTTCTTGGCAATTCCTGGGCATCGTTCTTGTATGATACATTCTAAAACTGGAGTGTTCTTAACTTCTCTGACATTCCCGCTGGCCAATTATTAAATATTTTCTTTTCTCTTGAGTGACTTAAAAATATCCTGCTTGATGATGACTGTGATTAAATGTAGTTTGCGTTGCAGTACTATATACATCATAAATTCCAATGATGCATTTTAGATTAGAGTGATTGAAGATAATCATTGATCTCATTTTGAAGTTCAAGGGGCTTTGAACCCTGCTCACTAGTGAATGATGTATAACTGTTGGCAATAATGTGGATTAGTTTCCCTCTGAAATTGGAATTAGATATCACAATATGGAAGGTAATATTTACACTCCAAATAATAGATCTTGGTTTCATATTCTCCAAAGGGGCTATTCCAGCAATATAAAGTAGCTTTCTTCTGACTTTCTTCTATTATTGTCTCAGTTCTTACTTGTTTGATGTTTCATTTGGACTAGGTGAGCTCTTCATTAGTTCCGCTGTTTCTGTGTATATGCACAAGGCTTCATTTCGGAGCTATCCAATAGTTTTACTATCTTGAATAACGTGGTAACCCAGCCATTGTTAATTGCAAAACCGATGGCTGAACATAATCCATTTTTACATTCGGACCACTTCAATTGCGCTCACTGGTGGCCAAGCGAATGACCGCATGACCTTCATGGAGACACCTCTAAATGAGACAATGAACACTGTATTAATCCAAATGGTTGGCTGGGCTGTGGCCACTGCTGGCAGAAAGCCATCACAGTGGTCCTTGTGAAAAACTGTGTTTTAACTCCCCCGGTACCCTTAAGATAAAGGGCAGAGTATGTGTGGTTAGTAATGAGAATGAAATTGGAATGGGAAGATTGTTTAACTGAGACACAGGGCTTAGATATGTACAGGACACTCAGACAATAATGAAAGGCTGTGAGGAGCCTGTACTGTACACAGAATCTTGAACAGGTTCATATCGGTCCGTGCTTGCACATGAATACACATCAGGACAGAGCTGGACTAAAGCCATAGAGAAAAAGTGCACATCACTGTACAGTCTATACTGTTTTGGGAACTCGTGTTTTGATGTTTGGGTGAAAGAAAAGAGTTGCTAAACTCAATGATTTCTCTCTCACTCTTTATTAAGATAGCCCCACTCTCATGCAGCATTGCTCGCGTGTATTTGCTTGAAATGTACCGCATCCGATCCCCTGGTGTACATGTCTCATTTCCGTTCAGGCATTCTCGGATGTCAAGATACCTTTAAGATTAATGATCATCTAAACTCCTGCGCTTTGCCAATGTGGAAGACAGATTAGATGACTTAGAAAATCTTAATCAATTGTGACGGGAGACAGATTAGAAGACTTGTAAAATCCTAACCATTTGTGACATTTCATTGTATTCCAAACATAATGACACATTTCAGAGGTTTTTGTCTCTCAGACATCTTGATTTAGTAGAACTGCTGTAGGTATTACTCATCACTTATCACACAATGAACTGAGATTGTCCTTTTGGCTCACAATGTATCACTGACTGAAGTGATTTCAGGACCTCTAATTTGAAGATATATTTGTTGTTCAATGTGACACCAGTCAAACCAACAGTAGAGGTTTAAAAGTCAGACTTAGCTTTCTCTGCTTCACCTTGGTGTAAACTCAGCTGTTTTTGTTTTTTGGTAGTCTTCTCTTAGGGCGGGTTCACACCAGTCTTGTCTAGCCCGGTTGAACCGAACGCTGGAGCGTTTACCACCTCGGTGCTGTTCATTTGGTGAACGTTGGTCTCGAACTCTGGTGCAGACCAAACAACCGCCTCGAAAGGGTGGTCTCGAACTGCTGTCAAGTGAACTCTGAAACACTTCATTTCTGGTGTGAACACCAATCACACGAAGCTTACCATTGTATGTCATTTTATTGCTTGGAAAACCTTTTTTTTTCTTTCGCTTATGGTAACTGGTGAACTAGTAGCACGTTTGCTACCAAAATGACAAAAGTTACCTCACTGGTCCACTTTGCATGGTAAATGCAAACAACAAATGCCTGCATTATTAAAATGATTTAATACCCGCCGTTTTAAGAGAAGTTTATATGCGTGGTCCTGTTGATATGCTCTCCAGATTAACGCCAACATGAACAGAACCTGATGGTGCTCCATGATGTACAATATCCAGATAGAAATGTGGAGGGCTTCGTTGTCTTTTTACCCGCAGACTGTATGACCAATAATCTAACGACATTTCCAGCACAAGGCTTTGGTTTACAATTTCTGGGCCGTTTGAGTTTTGCCATTGTGAATGAAAACTGGACCAGTTGAAACAATGTATCATCCTCGCATTGGTTCTATTCAGGGGCCGTCCCTGAATGTGGAAATTTCCATTTTGAATGTCTAGAGGTTGTCCTCTAGTGTTGAAGCCTAATCCAAGTTCTCCTTAAACCAATCAATGCTACAGCCACGCCAAATGTCACTTCACATTTTAGCCGGTAACTTCCTGTTTTTCCAATTCCAGTGTTATTTCTAGTAAGGACAGTTATACCATGGCCCTACTAAAAGGGGCCATGGTCCAAGCTTTTCCTTTTTGGTTTACTTCTATGCTTGTGTCAGAGCATAAGACCCAATTAATGCTTTTTCCTCTGTTTTATTGACATTGTGACAAATGGCCTGTGTACCAACTGTGAGGGATTAAATTGAAAACCTTATTGCACACTGAAATGTTTCAAAGTTTAATGTATTCATTATATTTACAGCAATGACGGGCCAGAGAATGTGGAGGTGTCTCGGGTGGTGGAAACCTTGGTGAACAATCCTGGCTTTGGAACTCGCTGCATGAATGGAGACCCAATACTGTAAGTGTTTGTTAGTACACAAAACATGCCAAAAGAATAGCTTTAGTGTGTGCACATGCATTAATGCCAAATAGTACTTATAAAGTGTTAAGCTTTGCAAGATATGTACGTGTGTCTGGTAGTCACACACCTGTGTATACACGTGTGCGAACATGCATGTATGTGCCTCCTTCAACAAATCCTGCAGCAGAAATAGAACGAGATGTAAGAAAGCCAAGTAAGTCAGAGCGTTGGAAAGGAATGCTCGGCATGATTTTAAAAAGAATCCTCCTGATCAGAATAAGTCGAATAATGTATACCTCCTTAAACGTAAAAATGAAATGGATTTATTACTGAGCTTAGAGCCCACATAGTTCACGAGCGCTTGTGTATCACAAAGGCCGTGAGCAGCCTACTTTGCTTAAGTTCCGCAAACACAGACCACACATATTTTAATTCAGAGGTATTATCCGGCAGTATTTAAAAAATATCTTACGCGTGACTCATGTTGTTTATACTAAGTCTAACATAATATCTATAATATCTTAGATATTATAGTATTCACTCTTACTATTTTGATTCTCCTTTCCCTGTCCCTTTCCCGCCTCACTACTTATCAAGATTTACTGCTTTCCTGACTTATCACAAGTTTTTTTTAGCATGCCACACAACAGATACAATCGTGGTTAAGATTAGAAAGCATGTTGTGCATATGTTTTTCAGCAGATGTGTTTGGCCGGAGTCAACTATTACCACTCGTATTTCCTCCGTTGTTTTCTCTTAGGAAGCTACCGTGTTCTTCTAGTGGCTCTAAATGGGTGACTCCATCTGTGGATCAGTCTGTCACTGACATCTTCCTCAACGGGAACTGGAGCATGTCTAACCCCTCCCCCTCCTGCCAGTGCAGCACGCCAAAACGGACGATCATATTACCTGACTGTCCACTCGGTGCAGGAGGACTCCCTTCACCTCAGGTTGGTCTCCTACGCTGGAGCTTGAGCCTTTTGGTGGAAAGTTGGTGTGGCAGTCGGACACACCGTTATGTGACTTTAAGGTCATAGATTTTATGCCCTGCAACAGCCACTGGGTCCCTTGAGCAAGACCGTTAAACCCTCCCTGAACCAGGGGCACTGGGTATGGAGTTCTCCTGTTTGCCCGTGGACAGTGGTAAAATGTGTATGTGTGTCACAGTGGGATATACTGCAGCAAGAGAGTGGAATGGAATGGTAAATCTAAGAAATAAAAAATAAATCAGTGACACAACAGTACAATAAAAAATGGATTCTCATGGGAGCTTTTGGGTTGCAGTGTGAAAGTCCCAGTCAGCATCATTTTGATTTGGAAATGTAAAGGTGCTTACTAACAAGGAATTTGCATTGCATTGCAAAATGTAAATCAGCCTTTTGTGCTGCCTCCCTTTTGTGAACTAGCATGCATGCATGAAAGTAGAGCCAAAATTGATTCCACTGAAAATACCTGAATTGGCCATTGCCAATGATTTAGCTTGTTACCGGCTAAAGATTCAGTTCAAATATACCCAAAGTGTCATTTTACTCTTTCAGTTATATGCCAACCTTTCACCTTGTAGCATCTTTTAGAACATTTTATTGCATGCAGTGCCAGCATAGACTTTGCAAAGGACCTCACCTTTTTCTGCTCACATCACGAGTCCTGGGAGGTTTGCATGTCTCATCCTCCAGGAGTCAATACTCACCCTTTATAGGCCATTACTTTAACAATATACATGGCCAAATGCAGCTAGGGCAAATTTTGCACGGTGTGACCTGAATAGGCTTGTTAAAGGCTGGGATCGATGGGCAAGTTAGAGACCCAGCATCCCTGCCACCAGCTACCACCTGCAGACTGAACCAATCACAATGCAGCGAGATAGTAGTGTAGGGCTAAATGGTTTGAAAAATCTAAGCTTGAGAAAGAATAGACGGAGAAGCTGCCACCTCCACTACATTGTCATTTTAGTAGATGGTTTTGTCTGTTTATTTGAATGTCTTATGCCTAACCCCACATAAAATCTGCCTTCTTTTGTCTCTTGGAGTCTTACAGTGGTTGAGAATTTGTTTGTCATAGTTTACCCCAGATGAAGGGAGACAAGGAGCAGGGGAGTTGTGATGTCTGAACCCTGAGATTTGGCTGCAAAACACCAATGCATTTATAGCTAACTCGCAATTTTACACTTTCAGCTTCATTTTCATACAGACTAGCTGTCTCTGCTGATTGGTCCTGCAAGACCTACAGCTGATTTCTTTTTTGAAATAATGCGGATGATCCTATGGCAGTCCTGTGATATTGCACAACAACATTGTGCAGGTTGGATAACTTTCTGTTCACATGCAATGGCATGCCAGACAAACTGCTAGTTGGCAACTGTTCGTAAATCATAACAGATGTCTTTGTCACACTAAAACAGCATTTCCGTAATATATTTCAAGAACTTTTAATCAGCACTCAAAAATGATTTGGGGACATGAGGTGATAACTCACACAGACTGGAATGTGGGCTGGTGGACAGCCTTGGTATAACTGGATTGCAGGAGTGGGAGAGTGTGGCATCAAATCCTGTGTGTGTAGGTAGAAAACTAAATAGGAGAAATTGTGTTTTATAACATGGATGACGAGAGTAATGCCTGCACACTGATTCCTAACTTTTCAAATAGTTTTATTAAGTTTTTCTTATTAAAAAAGTGCCAGGTGCAAGGTAAATTATTTATGATTATACAACACACTGTTGTACAATGAAATAAAGTTAGTAGTCCCTTCCCTACAGTTATTTGCATATATACATACACGTTTACACCCAGGAAATAATTCAGTGCATTTTTTGAATTTGCTTTTGCGCCCAGTACCCCTTAACTATGTCCATATCCTTATCAAGCACCCTGCTGGCCAAACAGACAAGGACTACATACAGTAGGAAAAATGTAGACATACACTAACAGTCGTGTCCTCGTGAAATTACAATGTTAAAATAAGTGTACAATAGCCAGAAAGTTTCATATGTAACACAAACCCCAACAGAGATACCTAACATGTCATGTAGATATAATACAGCAGATCGGTCTGTATATACAGCCTCTCAGACAAGGCACAGTGAGTGCACACTGACTTCAAACCATCATTTTATTTAGATGGACAATATTTCCAGCAGGATTTTTATAAGGTGAAAATCTTTTCACTAGCATTGTCCCGACATGTCATAAATGGACTGTACTTGTATAGCGCCTGAACCTCACAAGGGTAAGATGGAGCTTTGGTTGAAGTATTAAAATGTTCCAGTAACAGTAATAAAAGTGCGTTATAGTAATATGGATATTATTTCACACATGATCCAGTAACTGAAACTTAGTGGTTTTGACTTTTCATTGACACAGTTTGACAAAGCTGAATCTTTTTGTTACTTTAATTCAACATAATCATCCAAATTAAAATAGAGCAACATGGCCTAAATCCTTAAGAGTAAATATAGTTTAAGTCAGATCACAATGGGATTTTTGGAGTTGGAATCAAACTTAATGTGCTACTCAATAAAAAAAAATTAACTTTGCAGTGGGAAATGTAATTACACAATGGCCAGTTATTAAGTCATGCTTTACTGTGGTTGAAAATGCCTTACAAGTGTACAAGTGTCTGCTCTTATATGTCTATGATATAAGTTTAAACAGTCATTGTAACTTCAATTTGCAAAGCGGTTATGAAGTAGCAATGGTTCTTTCAGCGTCGGTTCTTAAGGGAAGTGAGGGAGTGTTAAAAAGAGATATGCTGGCCCAATTAAGAAAATACTCACACAGCCACATGCAGATATATATCTAAAATGATTTTGTCTCATAATTGCCTTGGCATTTCCCCCTTCAATATTTGACTTACTTGGGAGATGTCATCTTGGAAGGACAAATGAGACATCCATAAAAAAAAAGGGAGACTCCGCAAAGTCATTGGCTTCCAATAAGCAGGACATGAAATGACACAGTTTGAAACTGCAGGGCTCATTTGCCACTCTTTTATTTTCCTTCCAATCCCCCTATGCCTCCCCTATACAGTGATCCACGCTATGTAATGTGCCATTTCACACCCTCCAAAGATCTGTAATGCATCGTTGAACTTGTGTGAGTCTTGCTATGTGCTCCTTCCTGTGACAAGCCCATCCAGGGCCACATTAAAGGAGCAACTGTCCAGGTATCATGTTATAGGATGATTGTTGAGACAGTCAAACAAGAGAAGTGCCCTTTCTGTAACCTTTTCCTTTCCCTGTCATTCGGTCCTAGCTTATGACAGCACTGTCAAGGAGTCCCCCATTTGATGAGGCACTGCTTGTATCTTTGTATCTTCCCGGTACCCCTCTAGGCCACCAAGGTCTTTCTTTCCAACCCTCTTTTATGTTGTTCTTTTCCCCCACTCCACAGGCGTATTCCATTTAAAACAGCCTCACTCTTCCTTTTCATTATAGGTGGCCTTCTCGGCCTGAATCTTTGTCTGTTATTTTATAAATTGCTAATACTTTGCTACTTTACCGGATTTCTACTTTATTGCGCCATACTGTAAGTGGCTAGTACTTTTAGTACACTTAGCCTCGGTATAAAGACCATTTACAAAGGCCAATTCTTGCCGAGATCTTGTTACATTCACTTGGATCATTTCTCCTTTATTTAAAACATCTTATTTGTTCCAATCCAGATCCTGTAAAAGGGTATTAAATGGACTCTCATTTTTGCATGGAAACAACCTTGAGGACATTGAGTTATAACCATGCAACAAGATTATTGCCAGTTATAGTCCCACTGTGGCTAAAGGAATTTTAAATTTAGGATAAGAAGCCCCTACAAGAGGAGAACATAGAAGAAGACAAGTGAGGGGAGGAGAACATTTATGTGCAACACACATGCTGTTAACACTGACATTTCTCTGTTCATCCGCTTCTTTTTGCATAATGCAACACTTTATTTATTTGGCAGGGGTCAGTCTGTGTAACACAGTAAGCCAAGCAAGCAGTGCAGCCTTTTATTTCATCATCTGAAATCTTGAAAGATTTATACCACTGTGTGTTCATATGGTAGAGTTTGAGGTGAACTGGTTGATCAGGGTCCTGTTTTAAATCTTAGTGAAAAGACCCTTCTTTGCCAGCATACTAGTCTAGTTTCTTTTATAAATGGCAGTGAATGAAAGTATGTAACTGTAACCCTCCATCCCTCTCCAACCCTCTTTGCCTCCCTGCTGTTAACTGCAGTCCACCAGTGGGCCATAACCCATAGTTTAACAGTTTGAAATGTAGTGTAGTTCATTAGGTCGAGAGATAGAAACATGTATAGTGTTGGATAGTGTGGCCATCACGCTCATTTTCACAGTATGAACTCTGAATAATCTTTGCAGATTGACAGAAGCGTTGCTCGTGGTGAGGAAGGATAAATATTATAACAGATATAATAAGTGAATATGACATGCAGCTAAACGCACATATGCATTTATCGTCATTGTTGCTTTGCTTACCTGTAGACTGTGCTCCATCGCAGGGGGCCATAAATTAATGAAAGTCCAAGGCAGAGACCGCCCACAGAAGCCGAGCACATTGTGAGGATGTATTCCCTTTGACCTGAAAGCTTCTCCTGTTGAATAAATCATGACAAAGTGTACCAGCTTCACGCTAGTTTTTCTTTTTTATCTTTTGTCCTGCCCATCCTCCGAATATGCCCTTGAGAAACTACAGAAAAGACGAGAGAGGAAAAAACATGGACAAATCACTACGGGAGGTAGTGTGAAATCATTGTTTCCATGGAAATGGCAGGCAACAGTAAGCCCATTATCAATTCTGAGGTATTGACTCTCATTCACTGGTGATATTTAACCTTCATAGATGAATAGGCCATCAAGCGTGCAGAGGAATTGAAAAAGCCACCACGTTCACCGAATTACGATTGATGTCTTTATCATTTGGAGACTAGCCTAACTACAGCTTGCTTGCAAATTACTCTCCTTGGCCTCATCTATCAGGCTATTGAAGTTACCATTTGTGTGGGGGGGAAGAAAAAAAGAGTTCTGCATGGGAAATGCATCGACACGTTGCATACACGTGTGGCCTATTCATTTAAATTTAGAACATAAAATCAGCAGGACTGACATATTATTGCTATCTTATGTTATAATTTATTCATGTCAATGAAGCCATAATGAATCTGTAAACTTTACGTCTGAGGGCAGGTTTTTCTTCTGCAACAACAGCTGTTGGCAAAGAACAAGTCCAGCTAAGTGCAGATCAGCTCCAAACCTCGCCAGGCCTGGCACGCACAACAGGCTGACACATCCTTTCTCTGCTGGGCCCTGTAGATTTGTCACTTTGAATCCCAACACCCGGAGATCCATTTTGGTGTAAAACGACCTGTCCAGAGCGACCCTCTCAGCAGAAGGCAAGAGATGCTCGAAAACAAAAGCAGAACAGCCATTGAGGCAAATGCTGGATGAGGCAGAGGTTTCCCTTTGTTGTGGCTAAACAGAATCTGCAACTCAATCTCTCGTGAACTGGGACAAAATAGCCAGAGCAGCTATTTGTTGTGGGTTGTAACGTCCTGTTTGGAACCAAGCGAGTGCTTCACACACATACTCCAGCTCTAATCTAATGGTATTGTTTGGCTCAGTTTAAAATGATTGTTGTGATGTGATCATATCGGACATAATCACACAACACAATGAAATGCACTGAACTGAAGAGCAGCTCCTGAAACACACAATTACACAGTAGGCCAAGTAGGTAAAATGATTTCAAAAGAACTTTGCATGTGCAGAATCATAATGTTTTGCATGAAAACACAATTTACCTGATCGTCACATGCAAAACTTCAAGTCAAAGGACAAGTGACGGTACACCTTAACATGTTTAATTATAGAAGATTCTTTGTGCACACTAGATAAAACTTGCATTTTACCTTAGAGGTAGAGCTGGATATAAACAGTGCCAAGATTAATATGAACACAGCAGAGTCTCTTATCTCGCCAGCGCTCGAGTGTGCCAGCTCATTCAACAGATTTGATTACTCCTTAGTTTACATTTCCCTCACCCCTGTTTGCATCTCCAGCTATCAAGCCACCGATGTGTGGTGGGGAACTGATGTTACGTACAGAATGCGAAGCACACTGAAGCTGTTCCCAGGTAATGAACAAGAGATGCAGGCCCAGGTATTGCACAATCACGTAATGTTCCCATTTCAGTCTTTTTGATGGGGGATATGGACCGAGGCCAAAGTAATTAGACCCACACTGACTGTATGCTCGGGTATAAACTCATTGTACACACAGCAGAGTGTAAAAGCTCTTCTTTTTGGTTTTGTTTGTTTCCGAGTTCCTGTGGCTTTTCGAAAAAGAGAAGCATGTTTGTTCAGAGATAAGCCAAGGTTGCTGTGCCGTTCGTCCTCCTTATCTCTGATTCATAAGCCAGATGGGTCCTCTTCTTCCTCTCCTTTCTCCTTCTGTTTGCTCTTTGCCTTGTGATTCGGTTTCCCCTCCTCTTCTTCTCTTTCCTCCTGTGTGCTCTTTTAACTTATGTTTCTGTCCTCTATCCACTCCTGCTCTGCTCTCTTCTCTTATTTGTTTTTTAGCGACTTCTTTAATCTCGATTCTAATCTCTCTTTATTCTTCCCCTCCTTGTTTTACCTCAACTTATCCTCATCTCCTCTTCCCTTTACTGCTACTTCTATAGCCCACGGAACAACACTACCATGTACTGTAAAACCCAAGCAGAGTGATTTATATCTAAAGGGAGTTTTGGACCCAGGAATGAAAGGGATGCGGGGAAAAAAGGTCCTTCCAACTGATACCTGAACATCTACTCCGTCATAGACATCTACTGTATGTTATAAGTGAGAAAGACACACAAAGGTAATTGACACACAGGGGTACCGATTAAACAACACACCATGTGTACCCAAAGCTTGCACATCAAGCTGTTTGTACAGACGGTTAGATAACCAGCGTAACTAGGGGCTACGTTGGTAAATTGTGTTGCAGTCGGGGGTCTCAATTGCACTTTATCAAGGATCACTCTGCTAATTAACATTGTGTTACCTCTCGAAAAAAGCAGGGCTAAAGCAGCTTGGTGTCGGCGTGTGTGTGTGTACTGGAAAGTATCACTCTGTACACATCGTGGAGTGTATTCATGGCGGTTTGTCGCACCCTCCCTTAATTGGACGTTTGAATGTACCCATTTATCCACAGAAGGGCATCTAATTAGGGTCCTTTGACATTAGACACAGCTTTTGCAGCTTTGGCGGGGGTCTAGTTTTCAGCCAGGCTTCCCGTAGCCAGGCTTAATTGACTATTATGATAAGGGTAGAGGGAATGTGTTCCACGGTGCTGTGAACAGATATCACCTGCAAAATTCTTCTTGCTCTTAAGTTTTGTTGATTTTGCATCAAATGGATGAGTTTTAATGGGTGGCTGAGCAGTTGTGCCTGCTGGAGTCTGTCTGTGGTCAGCCCTTCTGCTCATCATGCTGCACTACACACAGACACAGTTAAGTGCTACATGCAAAAGTTTTAAATCCTTCCATAAGTAAAAGAAAAGGCACTGCACGTCCTGAAACTCACATATCCCCAAACATTAGCTTCAGATTAACCTTGAATTTTTTGAATTACACAAGTGGTTTGAAAAGCTTTTCTGCGTCTTAAACTTAAAGCTGCTCTAAGCAATACTTTTGTATGAACACTGGACGACTTGACTATGTTTAATGTGAAAGGCATCACTCATAGTGACAAACTCACAGAAAATGATCACCAAGCTACAGTTCCCCTCAGCTCTGCGGACCATTTTGACATTTCAGCTCATTGTTTTGGTTTCAAGGTCCGCAACTCTACTGTTTCTCATCAGCTATTCCAGCAGCAGGAGGCAGCTGTTTTCAGCGAAAAAGCTCTGATAAACCCACTGTATGGTACCTGCACAGCACCAATAGCAGACACAATTTGCGACTAGCGGTTAAACAAAGTGTAGCATTTAGCAGCTTAAGAACCAGATAGTATTTTTCTCTGGAGTTGGTAAAAACCAAAAGAGAGTGAACATTTACCAGGTGGCCAGAAACATGACTCCAAATGAATGCCAGTGTTGCTCCGTATATGCTGGATGTGTAAATAGGCAACTGTTTACTAGCATGTTCACCATATCAACTTCATGAGGTGATAATATGCCAGTATTGTGTCTAGCTTGTTGTGCTGCCCCCCAAGTGGCCAATGCAGGTCCCTAAAACACAAATAACAAATGGCAAGCCAACAGTGTGTATTTACTCTACGAGTGCTAACATTTCGCCGCTTTTTCTCTTTTTAACAGAGGATTCAGAACACAACAGACACACTGTTGGATTTAACTGGACGGAACATGACGGACTTCTTGGTCAAGACTTTTGAACACTCGGGTAAAACAAGGTAATGCATGTCAGCGCGAATGTTGTAAATATCGACATCCAATAGTGTTTTTTGAAAATGCTGCAGAATGTAATGGGTTTTTGAATCAGGCTATCACAATGCATTCACATATCTGGTTGCCCTTTAGAGACTAGTGACTTTCCTCAGGTGCTTTGGTTTTGGCCACAGATTTCTTTTTTCTTCTGACACAAAGAGAACAAAATTACTACCTGGGCTGCTGCTGTTGTGGTGTTGGTGCATCCACTTTTAGAAGGTCAGTTGAGTATAATACGAATGAAAGGACATAATCCTGCACACTGTGCTTCCATTTCCATCTCTACATGTTATGCAGTTGTCATGCTATGACAAATCCTGCTGGGCCTCTCGTTGATACGCATCCCTTACCCTGTCATTTTACTGTATGAAAACATTTAGAGAAAACTGTCAAAGAGAGAAATGATTCATTGAAAACATTAGGTTGATGTGTTTGTCCAACCCTGTGAATTTTTGGTCATGTGTACAGGACATGTTCATGTCCATATTGCCCCTGTAATATCTGCTTTTACTGTAAATCTTTCTGCTTTTTTCTGCCACTCCAGGTACGGAGGGATCTCTGTTGGAGCGGTCAACTCCCAAGTCCGTCTGACCGAGGGAGCAATCAAAGCTGTATTCAGTGATCTGAAAGACCTTTTTATTTCATTCCAGGTATGTAATAAATATTGGCATTCACAGAGTCAAACCTGTTGATAGCACAGGATTGTTTGAATAGCCCCAAGGCATCTACAAAGTCTTTGTGTGGGCTTTGTAAATACGGTCAAATGGTTCCTAATGTCTGAAACCAGATTGACACATCAAAAACGAATCCACATTTTAGCAAAATATTGTTTCTCAAACCAGATAATACAACTTTTTCAGTATCAAGTTTTGAAATTGAAATTAAATTTTTTCAGCCATGCTAGCACCTCAAGGGATGTCGGTTGTTTGGTCAGTCTGCCACTTTGGTCCCGACTGAAAAACCTCAAAAGGTATTGGATGGATAGCGATGAAATTTGGCACAGACATTCATGGTCCCGAGAGGATGAATGACTTTGGGGATCCTCGGACTTTTTCCATAGCGCCACTATCAAGTTGACGTTTTTGGTTTTGAGTGAAATGTCTCAACAAATATTTCATGGCTTGCCATGACGTTTAGTACAGACATTCATGTTCCCCTCTTCTTCATGTATTGTAAAATGTGGTTTTTTTTAATCCGGCATCATCATCAGGTCAAAATTTTAATTTGTCAAATATTTAGTTTTATGAAGAAATACCTGTAAAACTAATGACATTATTAGTTAGTATTAGAAGATGTTTTACTGTTACAAATGCTAGCATGCTAACTTATATAACTAAGATGTGTTAACGTTTAGCTCAACGCAACACTATGTCCTACGAAGTACACCTTCACAGAGCCACTAGCATGGCTGTAGAATCTTAGTCTTTTTTAATGTGCTGCAAGTTGTTGTTAGATGCATCTATTTGTCTCCATCTGTTGTAAAATGTCACCAATTTCCTTTTACTAAGTTTGACAGTCTCAATCCTTCTGGCACTACCCTGTGATGTTACAGTATGTTGGCACTAAACTCCATGTTCTTCTTGGTAATTCAAACAGGCCTGGCTGTGCGTTGACACATATTAACCTACATTATTCATAAACATCAAACTTTGAGTCATCGTCTCAACTCTTTGTCCAATACTAAATGTTTAGACTAGTTTTATGACTGAAGAACTGGTTCAGAAACTACATGTCTCCTGTCAAGGCTGCAGCCTCTTTTGAGTGAGCTGCTTCTAATTGGAGCATGGCATTCTTTGTTCAGTTAGCTTTGTATCCTGGGTACAGGTGACGTTATTTGTCGTGGACTTTTGGACCCCACTGAATTCTTGAACAGTTGAGAAAAGAATGAAAGCAAACATGAGAGGAGGTTTAGATTCTTCAAATCCATTTTGAGTGTCCATGGCAACAAGCTAAGATTGTCTGTGCATTGCTCTGAATATATCGAGGAATCTGGGTCCTCACTGCACAAGAACACATGCATTCACACACAATCCTGCAAACCTTTTCACTCTCACTTTTACTCAAACAGTGTTTCTTGAACTTGAAATCAACTCACTTGTATCTCTCTCTCGCTCTCTCAGCCTCTCTCTTGCATGCACACAGTCTCTCATTAACATTTCAGAATTTGGACGTTCAAACTACTTTGAGATCAGCACATTGCTTTGCCCTCAGGCGTCTCCGGTCTCATCCCTTCCCAGGCTCCCTTCTCTGTCTCCGGGATCTCGACGCTAATGTGACTTTAATTCGTGCAGCGGTGGTGATGTAACCCTAATGGCCGGGCATTAGCCGTTCCAGCTCTGCATTCCTTGTTATTAAAGTGCTACACTGTCCTTGGGAAATGTCTGGCTCTCTACTGCTTGCCAGGCATTGTGATGTGAGACGTTAACGGGAAGTAGCATGTTTTTGCACTCAGAGCCACCTGCGCAGACTGGAAATTGGGCTTTGAAAGTTCAGTTTAATTGCACTTCCTGTATCTAGCAGGTAGAAATAGGGTTCGGTGTTGCAAGAGATGACGGGAACGATGAGAACAAGAAAGCGTATGTGCTGGAAATAGTTTAATTAAGCCAAATAAAAAGTATCTCAGATAGCACAGTGTCTTATGTAGATAGTGTTAATCACTACTGTTCTCTGAAATGTTTACTTAACCTTCTCAAACAACATTTTGTTTTATTATTTATATTATTCAGAGAAATAAGCCGCTGATTTAACAAACCATGAACTCCTTCCTGGCAAGTTCTCAACACACACACACACTCTCTCTCTCACACACACAGACACATATTAACACACTGTCCCACAGACCATTTGACCACACTGTCGCGCAGACATTTGATCGCTGAACTGTGCAGGCCACTTTGGAATACTAGCCAAAAAAGTCACCACACACTCGAGTAGCTTTATTGCTGTGTCGTTAGCCGTGGCACTGGCAGGTCCGTTGGCCAAACCAGCCTTGTCATTGTCCTTGAGCGGGGAGGAGTTTGTCAAGGATTAGACCCAGGCAGCTGCAGGCCCACTTCTCATCTCGTTTCAGCCACCGCTAATCCTCAGGATAGCCTCCTATTGGTGCTGTCCGTTGCTGCTTGGCACGATGCAAACCAGAGTGAAGTAAAAACACAATACTGTAAAGATTCCCTTGCTTTTGCTGGAGGAAGCATTACAGACAAGACTAGGAGTCGTGTTCTCCGGTGTATGAATAGGTAATGACGTGGAACAGAGGGGATGTTATTTAACACAAATACTCCTGATAAGGGCCTTTTTTTCTTTCACTCTGTGATATGAAAAGAGATGAAGAGTTCATGCTGCGTTACTGAAATGATATGTAAGCATTTTGTTATGCCATAGGAGCAGCACTGATTAAATTCTTGAAATGTTTCCAAATTCCTGAGAATGTCACAATGTGGTGTAAGATTGGCCAAGTGAAGGATTGCGGGATAGGAAAAAAACAAGAACAGAAGTGCTGTGATCTCCGCAGTCCCTTGTCCTTGTGTAACTGTCTTAGGTGCTCAAGATATCTTTTTTCAGTCTATTCCTTTCCACACTCCCTCTTTCAGAGCAGACAAGCACTTGCACCTGAGCACACACTTGCATTCTTGGGATGTCTTTCTTGATTTTTCTCCTCTTACTTTTTCTTACTTTCTACCCCCCACCTCTCTCTCCAGTTGTCACCTGCACTTTTCCTCCACCGACCTCTCCTCACTCCATTCCACATCCACTCTCCCCCCTTTTCCCCTCCTCTCCTCTGCTATAGCCCTATGATGAAGGCAGGGTCCAACAGGAGGCCCATTTGCATTTATATCACACATGTAATGTGCTCAGTGCTGGGCTGAACAGCATGGTATCGACATGACACTTTGGAAATCGCATGCCTGTCATCTCAAGCCCTCATCCCAAGGCTCATTTCACATGAAACACGAGTAGAGAAGAGCAGATTTTTAATGCAACCTGTCCAGTCTACCTCCGCCATTTTCATCTCCTCACCTCACCACAAAACCCAGCAGACCCCTCTCTACTCTGTGGGAAATACTTTATTTGCTGTTATTTTCATTTCTATGTGAATATGAACACATACAAACCACTCATACTACTTAAATCCTATTGGTGCATTAGGTAATCAGGCAATTTCTGTTACTTGTGAATCTTTGTTTCATGTTCCTCTCCTCATGACTTTAATTATTTCGCACTATTTAATAAAACAGAAACGTCAGAAGAGGAAGAAACTCGCTAGCAGCCAAAATAACAGGGGACACATTTTTCCCCACGTCTGTGGGAAATAAGTGGCTCAGCACACCCAAATGCCCTCCACAAGTCTTAATTCTTGTCTCCCTCTGCCTCATGTTTTGCATTTCAAAGAGCAGTAGTGGTTTTCCAAGTGTATCCAATTAAGTCTCCAATTCAGTTTTTTTTTCTTGTTTTCCTCATCTTCATTAGGATAATGTTACTGATCAGATCTTCCAGAAGGCTGAGACGCTGCTGAAGAAGCTTGGAACCAGGGACAACGTGAAGGTATTATATTAATTGCCGTGTGCTGAGACAGTGGAAGGGAAAACCATTCTAAAAACTTTTTTATACTTGTGCAGTTTACTTATTTATAAATGATGAGGTCATAAATTCCTAAAATCATTTTTGTAGCATCAAACCTATGTAATCTATCTTGACAAAAGTCAGGGGGAGACGGGCTGATAATAACACCTTAGGTTATGAGTAGATTGCAATAAAGTTAGAGTATGGCATGATGGTTCAGATGATGGTACAATTAATTAATATACAGCCTGAAAGGTAAGTATATAGTTTAAATTGACTACATCAGTGGTGTAACGAAGTACTCAGATCCTTTAGTTATGTAAAAGTACCAATACAACAGACTAAAATTACGCAATTACAAGTAAATGTCCTGCCTTCAAATTCCTGCTTTTGTAAAAGTACAGTATTATCAGCAAAGTGTCCTTAAAGTATCAAAGTAAAAGTGTTTTTCAAAGTAAAAATGGCTCATGTGATGGCTCCTGTAATATATTATTATATACAATATTATATATATAACCTACTGATGCATCAATGTGTTCAGGTCATATTTTACTACTGTAGCTGGTCCCAATGGAGCTAGTTTTAACTACTTTATACACAGTTTGGGAGTTTACTGCAGTAATTCCCAACCAAAAGGATCAGAAGGTAAAGGTTGTGAGCTGACTAATCCTTGAAGAAGGAAAAAAAATAAGTTAGAGCGAAAAAATGTTCTACACAAATCACTTTTCATTTTCTTACTTCTTCTAACTTCTTTCTTTTTTGTAAAGCTTCCCTCTTCTTTGTAAACTTACCTCTTACCTCTGAAACCATCTTAGAGGTTCAATTCAATTTTATTTATATAGCCCAATACCACAAATCCCAATTGTCTCTCGTAGGGCTTTACAATCTGTACAACATATCACACCCTCTGTCCTTAGAACCTCGATTAGAATAAGTAAAAACTACCCAAAAGAAAATGATAGAAACCTCAGGAAGAGCAACAGAGGAGGGATCCCTCTCCCAGGACGGACAGACATGCAATAGATTCACAACAGAAGATCATAGTATACACAGGTATAATTACAAAATGTAGGTTGTAAAAGACACAGCAGCAGTGTTCCAGCAGGTGGCCCGCAATCACAGATCCAGACTCCTTATCTCCAGAGGCAGAAATACCTGCTGAAAGTGACAGTAAGAGAGAAGATAGAGACAAGAAAGCGCAAAACTATGGGAGAGAGAAGATGTCTAGTTAGTAACTTGTTAGCATTAATGGGATAAGAATCCGTACAGATCAAGAGAGAGAGGAGGAGACAGGTGCATCATGGGAAGTCTCCCGGCAGTCTAGGCCTATAGCAGCATAACTAAGGGACAGCTCAGGACTCACCTGAGCCACCCCTAACTGTAAGTTTTATCGAAGAGGAAAGTCTTAAGCCTACTCTTAAATGTGGAGATGGTGTCTGCCTCCTGAACCCGAACTGGGATCTGATTCCACAGGAGAGGAGCTTGATAGCTGAGCGCTCTGGCTCCCATTCTACTTTTGGAGACTCTAGGAACCACAAGTAACCCTGCATTCTGAGAGCGCAGTGCTCTAGTGGGGTAATAAGGTACTATGAGCTGTTTAAGATACGATGGTGCCTGACCATTAAGAGCTTTGTAGGTGAGGAGAAGGATTTTAAATTCTATTCTGGATATTACAGGGAGCCAGTGCAGAGAAGCTAATATTGGAGAAATATGATCTCTTTTCCTAGTTCTTGTCAGTACACATGGCACAGCATTCTGGACTGGAGAGTCTTATGGGATTTTCCGGGCAGCCTGATAATAAGGAATTGCTGTAATCCAGCCTAGAAGTAACAAATGCATGGATTACTTTTTCTGCATCATTTTGAGACAGGAAGTGTCTGATTTTTTAAATGTTACGTTGGTGAAAGAAGGCAGTCCTTGAAGTTTTCTTCATGTGGGAGTTGAAAAATCCTGATGAAAGATAACTCCGAGATTCCTTACGGTGGTGCTGGAGGCCAGGGCAATGCCATCTAGAGTAACTGTATCTCCTGATAATGTGTCTCGGCAGTGTTTGGGGCCAAGTACAATAACTTATGTCTTTGAGGCATGCTTGAAGTTTACAGTAGCTAATTGATTAATTTCATGTGGCTTGATCGATAGATATAATTGGGTATCATCCACATAACAATGAAACTTTATGGAGTGTTTCCTAATAATATTGCCTAAAGGAAGCATATATTATGTAAATAGAATTGGTCCAGGCACAGAACCTTGTGGAACTTCGTGACTAACTTTGGCGTTAACATGTATAAACGGAGATCGGTCTGATAGATAGGATTTAAACCAGCTTAGTGTGGTTCCTTTAATGTCTGTAATAGGATGTGATGGTCAATGGTGTCAAATGCAATACTAAGATCTAACAATACAGAGAGGTCCAACAATAGTCTAACAATACAAGTCCATTGTCTGATGCGCTTAAAAGGTCATTTCTAATCTTCACCAGTGCTGTCTCTGTGCTACGATGCACTCTAAATCCTGACATAAAATCCACAAATACTATTGATATTTAGAAAGTCACATAACTGATTGGCAACTGTTTTCTCAAGGATCTTAGAGAGAAAGAGAAGGTTAGGTATAGGTGTATAGTTGGCTACAACCCCTGGATCAAGGGTGGGCTTTTTAAGAAGAGGTTTAATTACAGCTACTTTAAAAGACTGTGCTACATAGCCTGTTAATAAAGACAGATTGATCATATCTAGTAAAGAAGTGCTAACTAGGGGTAAATGATCAAAAGCAAAAGCAGCAATTTGTTCTCACAAAGCAAAAAGGTTGGTTTAATTTTAAACCATGGATTGTCTGTTATTAACTTATTACGTGATTGTTTTATGTAGGAACTTACTCTGAAAACTAGTAACAATAGCTGTCAAATAAGTGTAGCGGAGGAAGAAGTACATACTAGCAGAAAAAATAAATATTCAAGTAAAGTACACAAGCTCCAACAACATCCTCAAATTGTATTTAAGTGCAGTACTTGTGTACTTACACTACATTTGTATTTAATGTTGAAGTTAATATCTCATACAAATATCTCATTCTATAGTTTAGCGCCTCCTCAAGTTGATGTTTAAATTAATTTCAGAAGGGGAAATGCAAATGTGGCTTGTCATCTACTCTCATATTTTTCACTCCCTCTATATCACCCAAGCTTGTACGTTTTACTATCTGTTACCTTGAGTACATCAAATGATATTTAAGATGCAGACCTTTCAGAAACTACAGAATGAAGAAATATTATAGTATAAATAATATCAGTTATTCTGTGTGTCTTAAGTGAGAACAGAGAGAGGAAGAGAGCCGAAAACAGGCAGAAAAAGACAAGAGCATGTGTGTGCGTGCACATCTGCGTGTGTACTCGTGTTTCTCCATATCATCCTCTGTGACGCGATGTTATGTTGGGCTGACACTCAAACACCATCCACTCTTAATTAGCACTGCACTATCAGCGGGGAGTCCTCTCTCACTCCCGCTCTCTTTCATCCATTCTTTTTCTTCTACACCCCAGCAGCCACAGACTCAGAGAATCACTTACATTTAAAAAAAAAAAAGTGTGAAAGAATGTTTTTTACTCTATCTCTGCAGCTAGCATGCTTCGCCACATCGGGATTTGGCAGTGAGTGCAGGCCGTTAACTTCTATTAAATGAAAATGTTTGTCAGCTTTATTGCTTATTCTTATAGAACAGTATGTTTCCCCAAAACAATGTTTGAGAGATTGAGAGATCAGAGCGCCTTTTGTGCACTAAGTGGAAAGAAATTGATTGTATTTCTTACTGCATTCTAGCCATCATAAGACACAATATATGTAAACACACACATACACAGATATAAGCACACAAAAACACAGAATAGAAAAATTATATATATGGGAACGTGCTCATTAGCCCAAAAGTAACACATTACTGTACTTTACATTTCACTGTGTTTCACAAAGATCCTTAGTGCATCTTCAAATGACAACAGCATCTCATTGTCGCTGTCAATGCAAGGGTTTATAAGTGATTACATACTTTCTTCACAACAGCGGATTATGAAAACTCAGCTGTTAATGCACAACAAGCACACAGATTCTGTCTTATCATTGTTTTGTACCTTTCTTTGCCACTTTTTTGGCAAGTTAGCTTGCTAACAAAGCCAAAATAAAGACAGAAATTTCCTTTAGTAAACTGGGATGACACAAGTTGCGACTGAGAAATGCTACAAATGGGACAAGACAGGGCAAGCCCAGATGTCTTGGTAACCTTTTTGAAAAAGAAATTAATTTCAGAATAAGGGGAGGGGCAACTGGTCCACATGCAGTACGTATACCTTTCTGAAATGTCTCTCCTTCCATAATCTGCAGATTTCTCCTTCATTATTTGTCCAAGACCAAACGGACTGACCCTGGCGGTTGCCAGATGTTGTTGCTAGGAGACATCTGAAGCAACTGCAAAGCCTCTACGTGCTGTTCTCAGTGCTAATGCTTGTCTGTACCTTGGCAGGTGTGGTTCTACAACCAGGCATGGCACGGCATAGTGTCCTTCCTGAGTGTGGCCAACAACGCCATCCTGAGGGGAAATCTGCCGGCAGGACAGGATCCCCGCAAGTACGGCATCTCTGTGTCCAATCATCCCCTCAACCTCACCAAGGAGCAGCTCTCCTCTGTTGCCATGTGAGTCATCGGTCCAAAAAAAGGGTAAAGGGTAGATGCTGCTGTGTTTTAGCTTTGTGGAGCAAGGGTGCAACTTGAAAATTCCTTGCTGTTAGTCATTATTACAGCCTATGTGCGCCATATTGGTCCAGGGCAGGAATGTGACCTCTAAAATGTAAAATATAGTGTTATTTAGAAATTTAACCAAGCTTGTTAGCCTAAGATGCTGACAGCATACTTTATGTACAACTTTATATTTCAAATCCATATGGGTAACACATTTCACAGTGATTTGAGGATGTAAACACATTAAAAGAAATGTTCTGTTAGTGTTTACAGTGCATGGTGCAATTAGTTTCCCCCTCAGAATTTCAACATGTATTTTCTATTGTTGGAAGCCACGATTTTGAATTTTCTGACAATGTATCATGAGCTGCAGAAGAGAGAGACTAGTGGTGAGAGGAACTGAGAGATACAGCGGAGTGAGAGGGACAGAGCAAGAGAAAGAAAAGCGGAGACAGCATAGACAAAGGGAGAACAGATGAGTAAAAGACAATAGAATAGAAAGCGTAAGACAGACAGATAGATAGATGAGGGTTTTGTTTGACTATGCACAGATTTGGAGGCCAATGGGAGCCCCCTGAGAGGATATACCATTTTTCCTCATGCCTTGTCCCAGGGCTAGCAAGCTAGCAGCTCCCCATGAGAGTGAGAGATTAATGACGTGCTAAATCAGAACATATGGATCTAACTGCTCTCTGTGTACCATGTACTGCTTTGTTTAGTGATTATGAGCAGTGATTGTGACCTGCTGTGCATTCCTCAACATTATCTGATGTTGATATTTTGCATTTTGTCTGTTCAGCGACATCAATGTGATCAACCCTTTTAATGGACAGTAGTATGGGAATACATCCTACTTCACCAAATTACCATGTAGTGCCATAACCACAACTCCTGGCATTATACAGGCAATTCATTGGCTGCTTCCAATCACCACATAGTAGCAGTTTTATTCCACACTCCGCCGCTGCCCCAGACCAATCCTCAGTCAGGTATTTATGTAGTGATCAGGTGCTGACGACAGCCCTGAGTTACAGAGGGAGACTGTACCAGGGTTAGGAGATAATTAGGATGCAGGATAAGCCTCTTTTCCTCTCTGCCTCTCTGTTGCAGAGTGTGACAACTACAATTTATGAACTATGATTTCCAGATTAGCTTGGACACTACTTCATTGTTGAATAAGTGTGCAGGTTGCAGACAAGAATTGGGGGGGGGGGGTTTGGGGGTGGGGTGCAGAAGCTTCTTGAGCAGATGACTAAGCACTATGCAATTAGGTTGCTTAAAGCTCAACTTCAATATTTTTGAAACGAACAATGGATCAAACGACAATGTGTAATGAGAAAAATTCTAAACCCAACAAAAATTAGTAACCTACTCTGCAGTTCCTCTCAGCCCTACGGTGTTTTTTAGACTGTTTTAGCTTATTGTTTTGACTTTAAGACCAGCAAATTATAGTCCTACCAACTCAACTGCATTTTTAGCAGTGGCAGGCCAACACTCGCAACTCATCAAATACGGCAGCTTGGTCAGCTGCCCTCCGCTTCAAGCTATAACGCTCTATGTAGCCCTCTAGCGTTCATTTCGCAGTTTCGTATGTGATATAACTTAACTTAAGTACTTGAGTTAAAAAGGAGTCGATATCGACTATTGTTTTCACAAAGGAAACAAACATTGAGTGCAAGTCCTGTGTTTGACCCATCCAACCACCCCGACCTTCTGCCTATGCGGACTTTTCTTGCTCTTTATACTACGTCACCTGACTTCGACGTAGAGGGGCACCTCCAGAAATGACGCTAGAGGCGAACCTACAGCGTCATAGTTTGAAGTATACGGCCACTGACCAAGCTGCCTATTTGACATGTTGGGAGTGAGAACAGGTTGGGCAGGCATCTTTTTTTGTGTCAAAAAGCTCTAATAAAACCAGCACCAGCACCAATAAGCACACAGACAAAATTAACAACATAGAGCCAAACATCTAGCACCTAAAGACGCAGATTTTTTATGCAAGTTGGTGGAGAACAAAACAAAGCTAAAAGAAGAGTGAATATCGACTTTTGTTCATGTGGTGGCCAGAAACAGAACTCCAAATAAATGTTAATGGTGCTCTGTAATTGCTGGATGTGTAAATAGGCAAATCACGTCATAAAGTGATTACATGTCAGTTGTTATCATCATAACATTGAACGGTGAGCATGGCAAGAACGGTACTTGGTTTTATCTTAGATGTTAGATTGATTAATTTGCAGAAAATATTAGCACAATGGTCTCACTCAGAACTCAAAGTTGCAAAAGCCATTTATGTATTTATATAAAAGTTGATGAATGGTGTAATTTAAGCTAAAATGACCCACATACATTTGTTCTCAAAGTCAATGTGCTTTAAGTGGCTGTAAGTATGATTGCGAAGTCAACTGTAATTTGCTTGTCAACAGCCCAAGTAAAGTCCCTGAATTACAGAGAGCTAAGAAAGCCGCAATAACTGCCACCAATAACCAAAAGTGTCTCCCTGTGAGTGTCCTGTAAAAACTATCTGAAACGTAAGGGAACATCAGCCTTCAAATTGAATTGATATTTCTCATTGACACCTCCTTAATGTCATGGAGAGACAATTGGTAGAGCTGTTCTATTGATAATAATTCATCACTAATGACTTGTTCCCTCACCAGGTTTTGGACACCGAAATTGCACTTCACCATCTAATTTGAAGTTACACTACCCTCTCATGCACTTCTCAATCGATTTCAATGCAAGTAATGTCATGAGCCACAAAATTGAAAAGTATGCAGATGGAAAGACAGGCGATGCTTGCACCCATCGAAATTACCACTTCAATCGCGTGAGGCCTGTGTGCTTCATCTGCCTTGGCACGAAAATAGGGCCTACCAATTTTCTCTACCATCTTCAGAAATGTCAGACGTTGGCACCATTTCATTATGGAAATATATGTATCACTTCTTAATTGCTGAGGAATATCAATTTGGCAACTGACGAAGACTTCTGTTCTTGCCACTGTGTTGAATTTGATATGTAATTTTGTTGCAATCTGCAAATTAATATTATTTCTGACTCCGGCACGCTATCTGCAAAAATATCCCATTTAAAAATCACATACTGCTGCCAAATGAATTGTCATTTTCTTATATCAAAATTGAAATGGTTTTCTACATTACAACTAACAACCTGAATGTTGTGCCTGGAGCTTCAGATTTGATAATTATCTAATGCTTTCAGCCCCCTACACTTTGACATATAAGGCTGTGCCCCACAGCCCTTGTCATTAAAAAAAAAAAAAACTAAAGGAAAGCAAAACTCCCACTGCACATCTTTCTTGCTCTTCCATTATTAGTTAATTAGCAGATTGCTTGTCCTCTTCTTCACAGCAATTAGCCAGCTCCAAGCATTCAGGGTTAGATCATTCACAGCGTTGTCCCCTACATCATCTTCCCACCCACCCAGAGCACACAGCCCATGAAACCTGTTGAAATGTGGGCTGGCACCCACTGCGGTGGATGGTTGAATTTACGTGTAGCGTCTGATGGGCGATGATAAATACAGCCATGTAGCCACACGGGGTAACGTATTTAATATGCTAATTACACAACAGGATGTCTTGTGAAAGATTATCGCGGGCCGAGGGTGACGATGACGGTGTGGGTTAAAAGAATATGCCACAATTGTATCCAACGCTAATTGAGCAGACAAAACGAAGGACATTTTCAAGGCTAGAATAGCATAAATGAAGATATATGATGGTGAAATTAAGGTCAACATCTTGGAGGAGAAAGGCACAATTTATTTCCAACATGAAAGAAGGAGACTCTTACATATAAGATGTCTGGTCAAGATTGTAAAATCTGCTCCTCTTTTCTCCTTTTGACTGGGTTGCCAAGAGACCAACAGGAGCTATGAATTGAAGGTGAACCTACCATGATGGCTTCTCATGATTTCAGAAGGCTAATGATCTTAAAAAGCTTTTTTATTATGTACAAACAGCATTTTCAGTGCTTTCCATTAATGTATGTAATGCTTGTCTAATTAGGTCATCAATACTAACAAGCACACACCTGAAACATTAGTTATATAGATCATTTCTGCAGGTGCAACAAGATCTGTTCAAATGCATCCTAACATTGCAAAGTAATAAATGTTACGCTTTAAACGCATTACAGGAAATGAGCCAAATGCTTCTCCAGCATTGTTAAAGTGTCATCTGGCTCATTTCAAGTAACAAGAGTACCAACCAGAGATATGCTTTCTTTTCTTAGAATCTCTCCACTTTTATTCAGTCAAAATGCCTTTACTGTGACAAAATCACTTTTTCACAGCACAGTGTTGAGTCTGCCATTTCTAACCTTTCTCTATTCTTTTCTCATGGACGTCCATGTGGTGATTAGTAATATTTGTGGCCTTGCGAATGGTGGCAGAGGAAGTAAATATGAATGCCGTGGCATATAGTAATGACTAGTGCCCACTGAAATGGAAAATCAAGTGAACCGGTATTCCCTCAGAAAAACATTTAAATGCAGTGAGTATCACGCTAGAACTTTAATCTTTGGAAGCATGAGACCATTTAATTTAGTTTTCAATTGAGCTAAAATTCTGTATTTCATAAAGATATCTCATATTCCAAATCATGTGTTTTTACGGTTTTATTTAAAGCACCTCACAGTACCCTGAGGGGAAGGGCTTACATATCTTTAGCATATCTAGCTTAGCTCTCCAGTCAACTTCCTGTTTGCTGTGCTCTATTTCAATCACAGGGCCACAACCTCCACTGACGTGGTGGTGTCTATCTGCGTTATCTTTGCCATGTCCTTCATCCCTGCCAGCTTTGTCCTCTTCCTCATCCAAGAGAGGGTGAACAAAGCCAAGCATCTGCAATTTGTCAGTGGAGTAAACCCGGCTGTCTACTGGTTGGCCAATTTTGCGTGGGACATGGTAAGTACCAGCTTTTTTTTACACGCTGAAAGGAATCTAGGTAAAAACTATAAAAGACATGCACTAAATTTGATTCATCCAACTCAGGTTTCAGTGCCGTAGTCCTCATTTTACCCTAGTTTGATAATCTTATACTATCCTGAAGATTTTTTCCACCTAAGGCTGTATGTAAAAGAATATCCATCCACTGTAATTAATAATGCAGCTTTGACACTGCTGGTTTCTGGGAAAGGCTTTACCGGAGCAGCAGTTATTGGCTGAGGCGCAATTATCGACACTGGCTGCCTCCGCTGGTTACGCTCAACAGGCTTACCGGCAGTTTCCCTGAGGCATAATAGAAGTAAACATTTTATAAGGTACATTTGGTAAAGAAATGGCATCAGGACACTCATCATTATGGTGGATAAATGCTGTCTGAATGGAAGACAAATGTACCTAAGGAGCCAGTCTAATGATTCTAGCCTGAAGCTCTCTGCATTATCATGCGTGCTTTATCAACAATAGGGATATTACAGGGAATCCAGGTTGAAAGCGGTTTAATATTTTAGTATAAACTTTTTCTGTGGACTGTAAATAAACATGTATCATTGTAAGTTGATACATTTTATTTGTTTTATCTACAGTGCATCATTTATTCACTAGTGGAAAACTGTGGATTTGTTTTATGAAAGAGCTCTGCAGCCAAAAGGAATATTAAACCTACGAGTGAAAGCTTTTTTCCCAGCCTTGTTTTGATATTGACTGCATTTAAACCCATATTGAATAAATGTTAGTCTCTTAGTTGAACATTTTATAAAACCACACTTGTTCTGTTCAGTGTGTCATTGAGCGACCACTTGCCTCAAACCGAAGAGAATCGGATGGGTCTGTTATTCACTGGATTAATTAGAAAATTAAAGATGGATATTTTTGAGTGCTAATTAAAAAATGTCATCTACAGATTTCATAATTACACATCCTTTCAGTTTGTCTGAAAAAAATGAAAAAAGAACGTCAAAAGCAATCTTTTTATGTAGTCACTAAATCCCTGAAGAGCAGTTTCTTGACCATGCCCTGGCATGCACTTCTAGTGGTGTTAGCTGCTTATTTTTTGGTTTATGTTTGTTTTGACAGTGTAACTACATCATCCCATGCTTGATTGTGATTGGGATCTTCCTCTGCTTTCAACAAAAGGCCTATGTTTCACCCGCTAACCTGCCTGCTTTGATTCTGCTGCTTATGTTGTATGGGTAAGTGAATTAAAAACTCAATACTTCCAATATTCACCTTAATTATGCCTCTTCAAATTCTTTCCTCTTTCAACTATGGCAATACCTGCGGCCAATCACCACTTAATTTTGTTTAGTGGCCATCATGGATGTCTTTCTACCACTCTAACAAGTTTTGAAGAAAAACGACATAGTGGTTTTGTGTATGCTGGAAATGAGCCTCATGATTCTACATGTTGCTTGATTGTGCCAATCAGTGCTGCTTATGCTTTCTGATCAGCACAGTTTGATGGGGTTAGATAAATCCCTTAGGATATTTAAGGAGCAAAAAATAAGTCCTCTAGTTTGAAGACCATCACCACCAATCCAATAATTGATAGCAAGCAATTATCATACTTTTCCAGAAATAATGGGTAACATAGGGACTTGTATGACAAAATTCTATCGTTATAGTTCATCATTTATGGTTTGGAGATATTGGCCCAATTAAAGAATGTAGGGGTAACTGCTACTGTGCAGTATTTCAGGCTAAATGTGCAGCATATTCATTTCAGCTGATTCATACTGGTGATCAGAGCATTGAGTTCAATGTACCGGCTGTTGCGTCATTGTCTGAGTTCCCCTGTGAAAGCCGATGAAAATCAATATGTTAATGAGGTGTTACGTGTATAACACCCCACATGATCAGCTAAATCATAAAGCATTCAGTAATAGCCAGATAAATGAATGATCAAGCCAGATTTGGAGGCTGACCTTCAAACACTGTAGGCCTACAGATAAACCATTATTAAACATTTAAAATGATGTGGTCCATTAAAATCTTTCATTCTGCCTGCATGCCCAATAATCATTAATGAAATATTATTTTGAGATATTGAACTGTTATTTTACTACTTCAGCGAAGACTTTAAGCAGCACCTCACTTCTAACACCTCTAATACTGAACTTGAACTACTCCAAGCCGAGCGTGGGTGGCATTTATTGTTCCGTCAGCGTTTTACGGGTGACTTTCTGGACATGCAAATGATCAGAAGAGGCTGGTGATGCCATGAAACAGTACAAATGACCTGAAAATCTGTTCTTATGAATTGAAAATGGCAGAAAATTCTGCTAATATGAAACCAAACACTACTGTCACGTAAACCCATGATGTTGAGTTTATTGAGTATGGGCCACTGAAAGTAAATCCTCAGGTTATGTTTTTACTTGACTACTTTTCTACTTGAACTTTGACTGTACAGAAGTGTTGTTAAATCAGGTCAGGGGATCCTTGTTTGCTCTCTCTGTCTCTCTGTGTGACAGTGTCTTTCTGCAGGTGGTCCATCACCCCCATGATGTACCCCGCCTCCTTCATCTTCAGCGTGCCCAGCACAGCCTACGTGGTGCTGACCTGCATCAACCTCTTCATTGGTATTAACGGCAGCGTGGCCACCTTTGTCATGGAGCTCTTTGATGATGATGTAAGTGGCATTCACACGCAAACACACACACACACACACACACACATTCTGGAATGGATGGAAAAATAAGAGACTGCATATATGCACAATTTTAACACCCTGAAATACACAGCTCCTGTGAAACAGCAGGCACAGACATCCAGGCTCCCAGAGTTGCATAAAAAATATATTTGGACGATATAGGAGTCGATGGCTAATTGACTTGAATCATAGATAAACGCTCTGTGTTTTCAAAGCAGAGGCGGGTGGAATGTGGACCCACCTGGTATAACTTTTAATATATTTCCTTTATCCTCTCAAGGATTTTTCAAAGGAGTTATTTTCCCTACTCTCTTTAATGTTTAATCGTTTGGTGAGAATTGGGTCTTCGGAGAACTTTCCTCATCCATCTTTCAGCAAGTGTTCATTTTAACTGCAAGCCGCTTCAGTCTCAGGGGAATCAAAAGACAAAGACACCAAAAAAGAATTGCATAAGAAATGGAGAGCTTAGGAAGAGAGCGATATTGACTGTCAGTCATTTTACTTTTGATTATAATTTAAGTCACATTTCATAAAAAAAAACGAGAAATTGGCCTATTCTGACTATACAACGTGTGCATCAGCCAGAACTCTCAGTAACAGGACCTCAGTTCCTTAACAGGTGGGGATGATTGAGACAACGATCCGCTTTTCTTGATGTCTTTTTCATTTGTTGTCTGAACTAAATAAGTCCAATTTGATTTGTAGACTCTATTGTTATTTGCGTGATTAGCATACATCACCCACACTTTGGATTTTTTTCACTTCATATTTTTAGCCTCGTGCTGATCAGTCATTCAACGGCAATTCACTCTCTGACAAGCTGCTTATGCATCTGATGCTTCATCAGAATGCCTCCCACAGTTCTGATCCGACACTTCAGACGGAGCGTAATGTTGTCTGAAAGACTTTGCCTGTGCACACTCTGTCCCTTCTGACACGGCTGCCTCTCACTTGATGTTTCCTCTGGCGCCGCTCTGCGATGGCACTGGATGTTTCCTGTCTCCTAACGAGGCTAACTCATTTGCATTGTGATTTCATTATCACCAGCATTCATTATCAATTTGTATTTTTCGGCTGGCACGTTTCTCCTCAGAGAAGGTTGTTGCCATTTTGTTGTCTCTGCATTCACTTTATTTATTGAAACAGTGTTAGTGGAGCGCATTACTCATAAAGGGTGACATTGGTGATAATTTAATGGACAGCATGTTGCCCACTGGCAGTGTAAAGGGACAGATTTATTGCGGTCTTTTCTTGTCCAAGGCATTAGGGACAGAGATAGTGTTTCTCTGAGACTTGACAGGAACAGGGGTCCATGATAATTCTGCTAATCTGACTTGATTTCACTGCTGATAGGAGAACCTGATGGTTCGACATCAATCAGCAAACGTTACAACTCTCCGGGTTTCCATGTGTCCCCTGTTCAGAGCGGATATCTCTACGGAACAGGCTCTTCACAAAATAGCTAACGTCGACACGACAGTGCCCCGGTGTGCCCCAGATAGGCAGAAAGGGTAGATCTCACACCTGACAGCTCAATCCAGTCTTCTCCTTTTGCGACTTCTGCTGTTTCAAAGCTTCGTCTCAACATTTTTAGACTCCTCAGCGGTGGCATTAGTTAAACAATGTCGCTCAAAAGTAAAGCTACAGGCTTCAATCTGTTATGTGTTCAAGCACAGGGTGAATCTAGATCCCTTTTGGGCATAGCACCATTTTTCCAAGAGAAAGCATAGCGGAGTGAGAAAGCAGGGCTGCAGTGTTACAGACTCGGTGCCCCAGTTTTGAATCGAGACCAATGGGAGATTTTTCTTCCCCTCAGGACTGTCCAGCTCCCTGTGGATTGCATCAATCCCAGCCTGCCTTGTATGCTTGAAGCAGTGTCTGAGTCAATACCTCCACCACGTGCCACTCAGAGATAACCACAGGCACAGAGAGATATTCCAGGATAAATGTAAAGGTGTGGCAGTGTGGCCAGGTACTGCCTTCCTCGTGTAGTGTCATCGGAGTGCTTTGTATGAAGTCCATCAGCCTTTATTGACAGGATGTTTAAAAATAGGCATTAAAGGCATTTGTTTTATATTGTGTATTCTTCATAACAGAACCATGGGCTCCTGCTGACTAAGTCCAGATTTCTCTCCACCCCCTTTTAAAAAATTAGCTGGTTGGTAGCACCCCCACCTTTCCACAAGATTTACAGTAGCTCAAAAAAACATGAGTATCATCTCCAGAAAATATCTAACTAGACTCTTTGAGCCATATATTGTATCTGTCTGCTCTCATTGTGATTCCCAGCATTATGAATGAAGCCGTGCAGTGGGAATAAGCACAAGTAGCGATATGGGTCAGATAAGCGCCTCGCAGACTATACCACCTTCAAAACCATTTGAAAATGATTTATGGGCATATAGCACAAACATAAGGGAGAAAATTGTCCAGCATTTCATCATCCCTGACTAAGAACCTCTTAGATCTCCTTGATGAACACCCAGTCAAGAGAAGATGTGTTATTTCATGTATTGATCTCAAATTAGGTCTCTTCACATTCCTCCGCCAGACAGATGGGCCGCATTCAGCCAAGGTCATAGCAGTTGCTTATTTATTTGACTTTCTTTATCTCTGTATAAGCTTAGTGTTGAATGTAAAGAAGAGCGGTGCCTTTAGCAAATCCCAAGATGTGTGTGTGTACATTTCGAAATTTACATACATTAGCAAACAACTGGGGGATAAGAAATATGTTTGTCATTAAATGTTTGCAAACAATAAGGAAATATAGTGTTAATGTCAAAAGTCGACCTAAAAAACAGTTTCAAGAAATACACTTAAGAGTAAACTGTTCATTGGAATAGCTAAAATAAAATAATGCCCACCTCTGCTCCCGTTCTCCCCTTAGTATTAGCCATTACAAGAATTAGTCACAAAAATCAGTACTTTAACATTCACAGTTGTGCTTTCTTGGTATGATCTGCAACATATTATTCTGAATGTTGTGAATACTGATGTATTGATTGATGAAAGGGATACATTTTTCAAATGACCACCCTCCCGCATTTACAGTGGATTTTACTCTTAGCTATGAATTGCGACTGCAGTTCTTTGTACCCTTTATTCTTCAAACAAATGTGTAAGTGTAGATAAAAAGGAATGATGAATTATTGTTTAACACATTGCTGAACATCTGAAGGTTTGCTTTGACATCATGATCAATGAGGCCTTTTCAACACGCTCTCATATCTGCCTTGGAAAAAACTAGGCCACTGACCACCTACTCACGCAATGAAAATCATCTCACATGTGCATACTTTTGATCTTGAAAATTACTGTATGTTTTGCCACAAGGGGAGATGATTAAGTTTGATTGCTCTCTTCTTTATGACCTGGTATGATGCCCTTGAATGATGTGTTAAGAACAATGATAAACACATTAAGAAAGACAAGATTATTCCTCATACAACAGTGACTGTTTTTAAATTGTTTTATCGCATAAATGTTAACTTTTGAGTGAGCCAAATGACTTTGCATACAAGAAATTAGTGTAGCTCTTCAGCTTGAATTTTGAGCTACTGTAAAGTAGTAGCTTTGTCACCTTTCAGGATCAGATTTGGCCTTCTTCCTCTTCCATGATCCTGTGGAAGAAGAGAGGAAAGCAAGTACGCCAAGGAATAGTTCCACATTTTAGCATTAAGACTGGAAACAGCTAGCCTGGCTCAGTCCAACGGAAACAAAATCCCCCATCCAGCACCTCTAAAGCTCACCTATTCACACGTTATATCTTGGGGGGTTTTTTATGTACAAAAACTGAGGTGTAACAACGACAGTTAGCCATTTCATTTAATCTTTATGATAGGTTAAGTTTAGGTTGCTGGATCTTACTACATATGTACTGTACGGACATGATAGTGGTATCAATCTTCTCATCTAACTCTCTGCATGAAAGCAAATAAGCATATCGCCCGATATGTCGAACTAGTCCTTTAAAAAGTAGACCGATAGCCAGTAAACTTAGTTGACAAAAATATCTTTAAGTCTGGCATTTGGATTGTTTGTTTGTTTTTTTAAGGCTGACAGACTCTTAAGGCTTTATGCAGCCAACCTCAGTTGCCAGTTGAAAGCTTACTCAGGGAAACTAATAAATCACGGAGCAGTTACACACATCCATGAATAAATTCTGCGACAATATTGGCCATCATCTGGAAATCTTGCACACAGCTGTAACAAAATGCACTGCCACCCCCGCCCCACCTACTCTTTGCTCGGGCTCGCCCAAAAATCAGAAATGATGAATTTATAGTCTCCCTCCATGTATGCAAGAGCTTTGAAGACTATGCTGCAATGAAGCAGTATGCATAATGCATGAACTTGCTTTCGAACGCTATGCTGCACCAAACGTAGTAATATTTTGTCTTCCCTCGCTCTGCCTTTTCCTCTCTCACCCCTTCCTCCCTGACTTACTGTAGGGAGAAAGGGACAGTACAGTTTTGGGGAGAAAGACAAGTTCTAGCTAGGAAATACCCTGTCAAGATAAGACTAGCTTTTTATGTGGGCCTTGTGAAACAGTAAAAGAATATGCTTTGGCTTTGTGTTTGAGTGTATCTGTCTCTTTGTTCTTGTGTGCAGCATCAGGAGAAAGAAAAGAGGTAGACACACAGAGAGTGCCTGTACGTGTTTTCACACTTTCTGTCATTTTTCAGCTGTGGCTTTTTGGTCTCTGGGTGCTCCGTCTACCCTTAGTTATGATTTGAAGGATGAACATCTGCTTACCTGAGCACCATCTCATCAGTTTGTGTTTACACGTACTGTTCTGTGTGCTACCTCACAGATCACACAGTATGCTCCGTGCTCCTCCAGCTTGCCATTTGGAGCCCCGCAACAAAAGAGCGCTCAGCATGCAAATGGAGCGCAGGATGTTTGTTAATTATCCACACTTGCGTCAGGGCGCGACACACTGTCTTCCAAACCTCTCACGCCGCTGGCCCTGCTGATTCAAGTCAGCGAGTCATCACGTTGGGCTTGTGCTTGCTAATTCCAGTCAGGGCTTAAATATCCAAAGCTTTTATATGCCACCAATTGGTACCTTGTGTGTGTGTTTGTGTGCATTTTCCTCAACAGAATGTCTCCCGCATCAACGACATAGTGAAGCAGGTGCTGCTGATATTCCCACATTTCTGTCTGGGCAGAGGGCTAATTGACATGGCCAAGAACCAGGCAATGGCCACCCTCTTCAGCAGTTTTGGTAAGAGGCCACAGCCACTGTCAGAATAACTAATCCTCATGATTACTTAATGATTACTTTTGTGTGACATTAAGTTCTAAGATTATATTTTCCTCAAACAAAAGTGAAAACATCTGTCAGGTGGGTGAGATAATACGATTTCAACAGAATGTGAATGTAAAGGTCTGTACTTAAAGGTGCCCTGTGGAGTTTTCGTGTAAACAAACAAAGTTTCTGTTTACATTCAGTGTTGTTCACCAAAACACATGAGGGGATATTTACTAAGCCGGTTGCAAATCACCATAGGGGAATATGTATCTTTGCAATTTTACAATTTAGCGGGGTATTTACTGAGACCACGGATGTAAATGATCCCGCCTTAGTTCATCTGATTTGCATTAAATGCTGCTAAAGACCCGATGCCGTGCTATTTTCTGCTGAAGAAAAAACGCTTTTGGTGCATGCTTACGTGTCCAGAAATATTACATTTTTCATCCTGCAAGAGGAAGGCTGTCTGTGAGGAAATATTAATGAAATGTCCTGATGTTGTTAGCTAAAAAAACCCATCAGTGATTGCATGAGTCGTGAAAAACAAGGGGGGGAGATTTTGACTAAAACTTTTAAACTCCTTTGACGAGATTATTTCTGTAAACAGATAAAATGAGCTAATATACTTAATAAGTATTACGGGCTGCTTGAGTCATATCACACTGGAACGGAGCTGATCTGAGCCATTGAAATAAGCCAATGAGAAAAAACGCAAAGGTAAAGTTGTGTGAAAATAACAGGTTGTTGCATTCCTGCTCTTTTGCCTTGTGTTGTGGTGCTGAGCGAAAGCCTCTGGGTAAAGTAACTTTATAATGCATCTTTTAATAATAATTTCAACCCTGGTAGTCTCTCACCCTGTGTCCGATAATGAAGTGCAGCCGCCATTCCCTCCTCCTGTATTTTGTGCCTCTAAACAGAAATGCATTTAAAAATACATTTCACATGAGCACAAAAACCCAATTTTCAGCAGTGCCTGTTTTCTTTCATTTTGGCAGCACAAAACCTCAGTGCTGCTCTTCAGAAAATAAGGATGCAGTTTGACTATGTAGCGCATAAAAAGGACCAGAAACCCTTAGTAAATATTAGGAAATAATTGCTTGTATTTCTTTGCAAGAAAACACTTGCAAAGCCAATATTTGGAACATTTTAAACCTGCGTTGTTTACATCGGTGTTTATTGCTAGCAGTCTTCTTCGCCACTTATCCTGGTGTATTCCTGCGTTTCTTGCTGCATTACCACCCTCTTTCCTGTAAAGTGGCACTGTGCTATTTCATTCATTCAAAATGCTAGTTCTTCATCCCACCAGCAGGCAAACATGTTTGACCAGTGACAGCTCCCACACCTCCTTCAGAGCTCTTCTACATGTGTTACATTTAAACGAGAGAAAGGGAGAAGAGGGGAACAGGGTTGTTCAGGTGGAGTCGGGGGTTGGGAGGGCCATCAAGAGGCAAAGAGGGACATCAAAGAGGAAGAGGAGTCTTATCTGTAGACAGATGGAGGAGCAAATAGTGGTTTGAGGAATCACTTGCGGTGGTGGCAGAAAGCAGGAAGAGAAAAGCAATCGCACCCTAAAAGAGCTAGTGTGGAGAGGGGCTGTTTACAGGAGAATGAGACTGAAAGCGCTTTAGTTTTCCTTGTCTCCTTACTCTGCCCCCTCAGGCTCATGGGTTGTAGAAGCTGAGAGAGCGAGGAAAGCGAGAGAGAGAATTGACAATGATTAGAGTAGGGGGCTGTCACCGGTTTGCCTACGAGTTCATTAGCCAAAAGAGGCTTCAACAGTAAAAGTACAGGATATCGGTGATTTGCTCACATGCCATAGGTGACAGCAATTTTTATTTTTATTTTTTAAGGCTAAGTGGCATTTAAAACTGCTGGCTTTCCCCGATGAATATGTCTCAGAAAACACTTCAAAGACCTGACATATTTCAGCTCTCCACTAACTTTTGACAAAGATGTATTTGGCTGTCCATGAAAGAGACCACATATCTGGCAATTCCTTTTTGTTTTGACATTGTTTCTGCTAAATCATCCCCTGAGCTTGTAGATAAGGGCTGGAAATGAACACGAAATGACACAGTAATAATGCATTTAATTACTTATCTTTTCTGTGTGTGTTGACTTTGTTCATTACCATATATTTTTTCTGTTTTTCACTCGTGTTTTTTACTTACTTTATCAGGGGAAGACCGTTTCAAGGACCCACTCAGCTGGGAAATGGTGGGAAAGAACCTTTGTGCCATGTTCATCCAGGGTGTTGTCATGTTTGCCATCACAATCCTCATCCAGTATAAGTTCTTCTGCAAACCAAGGTAAAATGTCAGAGTGAATTAACTCAAAACACTGGCCAAAAAAAGTTTCTGTCCACCTGAAAGTGACCTTCAACACCACTTAGTCAGTCTTTCTTACTGTTCTTGTCCATTTTTTTTAAGAAAGATGTGTATTTTCATCCAGTATTTGTTTCAGTCAGATAAACCATTCCCTCCGTTACTCCCCCATTTAAATTAGTAATGTACTTCATATTCATTTCATATAAAACATCTGTTGCACCGTGAATCTGTTTGGCAAATACTACCCGGTTTCCTTTTTTATTTTTTGGCCCGAGTGTTTACTTACTCCAAGAGCGAGGTTGCCATGGAAACTAATGCCTGTGGCTCCTGCTATTTATGAAACTTGCAGAGATTATTTCACTGAGCTTAAACTTTGACCAGGATAATTTGTCATCTGAGTTCATGTTAATTTTAATGAAGGGTGGTATGCCAACTGTGGTTGACTTCTCTCTGCCAGGCTTATTTCGGGGAAGTCTATATCTGCTGAGGAAGAGGATATCGATGTTGCTCAGGAACGTACGCGGGTGTATGAAGGCAAGGCCCACAACGACCTTCTGAGGATCTGTGACCTCACTAAGGTATTGTGCAGTGTTTTGTTTTTAGCTCTTTCTGAAGTATTGCTCTGATTGTAGTGCATTGTGGATACACTTTTTACTGCTTCGTCATTCAGACATTTCTTTTATGTTCTTTTGGTCAGAAGACTTAAATTGTTTTTTGTCACCTTAATCTTTTATAAAATGTGAGGTTGTTTTTAATTGTTCATGGCAATAAGCCACGAGTCCAATGCGGGTGGTGAGCTCTGTCCTCTGACCTCTGTATTCCCTTGGCCTCGTCTTGCCCTCTGTCAATCCTTTGCTCTGCCCTTCACATTTGCATATATTTGTCCTCCAGCATCTGCAAAGTTTTGTGACATATGTAGATTTAACATTTTTATATATTGAAAAATTGCACAACCCACCTACACACCAGGTCAATCTACACTTGTATTTTAAGACCTATTTTTTATCTTATCTTGATATTCTATCCTTTATTTATATTTTCAAGCCTTATTTTTACTCTTATCGTTATCCTTCTTATTCTTAATTACACGCTAACCTTTTCAGGGCAGTGTGCAAGACAAAACAAGGCAAACAACGCTGTTTCTCGTGCAATTAACCTCTCTGATCAGACCTAATTTTATTATTTTCTGACATTATCCAGTAATAACCCACACTGTTAAAAAACATCATCTGTGCATGTGGATGTGTGTGGGTTGGAGGAGTTTAGTTTCCTCCACTTGCACCTTATTTTTCAGTTTGCAAGGCATGTGGGAATGGCAGGTTGCTAGTCTGCAGCTGTGAACTTATACAAACATCATAAGTGGGCATGAGAACCCAAGGAAGATTGCATTTTTAGGGGTGTAAAGGTCTGCACTCCTATACAGCTCTGGCCCCTCCCTACTTTGCAGTAGGTGAAGTCGAGCGTTCTGTGATGGTGCGTGCCTAAACACCGCTGAGATTAACGCTTCATCCATCGGCAGATGTTCCCTCCCTGCGGGCTGTGAGGCAGCAGGAAGTGTCACCACAGCAGCCTGCTTTGCAGCTCCAGTGCCGACAGCTGGACGATCTAACAGCCTTTTGCTTCTTACCACCCATCTTCACTCCTTTACTCCCTCAGTCTTCTCAGTCCCACTATACTTAATCTTTTGCTCATTGCTCACGGACACAGACGTTCACCACACTCCCTAGGGTAATTACTGAACAAGCACTGGGCAAAACAGCTGGATGGGTAATGTATTGCAAATCATCTCGCAAGGTGAAAAGGTGGAGAGGTAGTTCCTTTTTCTGCTTAAACCTATAGAGATAATGCACTATAAAGATATGAAAACACATACAGCTTTAATACTGTGTCAATTTTGAGATATTAGATTAGATTTGATGAAAGTTGTCTGCTGTTGACAAGCAGCCATTGTTCACGCACACCTTCAAGGTTGACAATATTTCTCTGAGATGAGACACAGTGGCCCATCAACACACAAAAACAGCCGTGCAGTGGCAGAAGGCATCAGGATTCTTCCTGCAGTGCCCTTATTGACTCCCACCACAGCTGTGCCCCATCCATTTGGGGTGTAGATAACAAATTGATCAATGAGTGCATGGCTTCGGTGGCCATGCGCCACAGGCTGAGCCCTGTCATAAATCTAAGCATGCCTCTGAAGCGATCGACAGGCCATCAATCATGTGTCAAATTCCTGCTCCTCCCCTTCCTTTTCCTGCTGCTCTAAACAGGAGCATTTTGCTATGCGCCCCACCTGCTAGCCTCCACTTAGCTGCTGCATTAGCGTGGGCACCGTAATCGATGGGGACTGTAATGGAAGTGTGTCCGTCTGTGAGCATTTTCCAGGCCCAGTGCTGTCAGTTTAACCTTCCAGTCACTCGCTAAGTTGACAGAGAAAGTTTTAAAGAACCTTGTGACAGCTGTTTGAATTTAGGGGACTAATGAGTGATGAGTGGCACCTTGGCATACTTCAAGTGAGCTCATGTGATAATATGCACTCTGGGCATATAAGTGGTTCAGATGAGACTCATTTGACAAGAGCACTGTGCTGTATGGTTACAGACAAAAAAGAAAATGTACATCCTTGCAAAACCTTGGCTTATTATATATTTTTTAATTTAATTTGTGATTTTTTTCTTTCTCACAATTGAATTTGTATCCTTTTGTATTTTTTCTTGTCATTCCCTTATCAAAATGTTATCAATCCATTTTGACAACCAGGGGTACTTCTCTAGAGCTTCTTGGCTCAGTTCATTTCAAAAAGTAGAAATTACATGATTTGGTAAAGACAGAAATATATATACAGTATATCCAAATCTTTGTATGTAGGGGGAAGATAAACACACAAATCAGATTATAAATTGATATGAGGCTGATCTTTAGTATGCTGTCTTAATGCTGTCATAAGAACCAACAAAATACTAAACTAAAGTATGCCGTTTGCACATGTTGCACCGCTCTGTCTGAATCAGTTGTAACAACTTAAGACCAGGTGCTTCAATTAGGAGTGTGTTAGCGAGTGAACAGAGAAGTGAAATATAAATAGTTAAACGTAATTTGCTAAATGGTTGAAAGGCCTCTGCCACGCCAAGTAGTAGGAGTGCAAACTTGACCTAAGTTATTGAAATTAAGAGTCCCAGCCAAAACATAAACTATTTAAGCAAAATGTGTTGTATAAAAAAAATGCAACAATATCCACTTGTATACAATTACAAGTGTTAAATAATGTCCAGTTTAAAATCAGTTTAAATGAAAACATTTGGAGCTGTGGGGTTTCATCAGACGAAAAAGGCCAGGAACCGAAGCGTTGAGTCATTTGTGGAATGAATGGACCATATATTGGGGGAGTCTTTTTTTTAATAAAGCAGTGTCGGTGTCAAGATTTACTACCTCTAGCATTCAGCTATAGCGTTCAGCGTTTGAAGCTTGTGATTTTCCAACCTAAATCTATATTTTAAGTTTGCACAACTGCTGCCTTCACATTCTCGCAACTGTCTCATCTGATTAGACGTCGGCCTTCTTATCATGACAGTTGCTGTGGCGCCCAAGTCAGAGGGGAATTATCCTTTAATTGCCTTCCCCCTTACATGTATCTGCTGCTTTGATGTAGCTTTAGCACCGCAAACTATCACTAAAAGTAGTATGTGTAATCCAGGTTGATAAGTACTGAGTGCAGCTGCCAGATGGCACTGAAAGAATGGCGGATCTATGCTTTTTGATGTGCCAACTGTGAAATAAACGCAATGTCATTGTTTGTCAGATTTGAAGTGGCAGGTCTAAATTTGCATTTGCCTGGTATCATTCTGACTACAACTGGGACAGCTGACTCTTTTTAATGGTGGATATTTGGTTGGGAGAGATTCTATACAGGAAATGTATCCTTTATACGCTGTCACTTTTCTGTTTTAATGAACGTTCACAGTTTCAGTCTCTGACACTCACATAGAGGCCCGTAAACACACAGAACGCTCATCGAGAACTATGTTGTCAACTTTTAAAAAACGAAAAAACAGCCAACAGTAGTCACTTTTTCATAACTCAAAGGGGCACAGTGCTGTCCTTGGTTTTGAATGCTAAATGTCTTTACTGTCACACTCAGCGACAACAACAAAGGCCTTGTCTTGTCTTTTCGTGCTAGAGCAAGACAGCGCTGCTTTCAAACCACTTTGAAAACATATCAAACTCTAACATAGTCTTGGATGTGGAAAAAAGCCTCATGCACTAAATACCTCATTTTGTCGAATTTTTGCCTGCTGTATTTTTTATTTGTTTTAGATTGTAACAAATCGTGTTTGCTTCAAGTGGGGGTTTCTTTGCCTCCTCTGGTGAGATTTTCTGACAATGCAGACTTGAAAGCAAGTGTGCATGGATGAGGCTGGTCAGCGGGGGAGGATGTGGATGAAGCATGGAAAGTTTTCAAGTGAGATGTGAAAAACATCAACCACCACCTTCTCATTTCCAGTGTCGCAACATGATCTTAGCAGGATACTGACTCACAATCAGAATGTGAGAAGTTTCATTCTCTTCTTTGTCCATAGAGATTGGATTCTGCATCTCATGGGGTCTAGGTTTCCTTTTTAGCCATGTAATGAGGTATAGGGATGGCTTCATTGCCATGAAATTTGCTATAGATATTCATGTCACCAGACCAGTGTTGGAAATGAACTTTTTTGTCCACCTGCCACTGTGGCTGGTGGATTCCTAAATATACCAACCACTCGATTTTTTTACTGCTACTTAGTGCTTCTGCGCATGTACATGACCCCCAGTCTCCCTGAAATCTTAAATAGAGATATTATAATATAGTATACTGTTTTATTTCATAAGGGGATTTTTTAAACTCTTACAGAAAATACAGATATTCTCTTTCTCACTCACACACACACACACAAACACAGTAGGTGTAGTGCTGTTTGTTCAAGTACCGGAGCGCACCTGTGATTAACCGTGCGCGTGCACATGTGTGCGAAGGTTACCGCTGCTCCTACGGTGGTAAGTTTACATACCTAGTTATAGTCAACTATAACTGACCACATGCTGTTAGACTGACTTAATCAATAGTTTCATCGTGTTGATAAATATTACTTGTCAGTCAGCCAAACATCTAGCAGTATTAAGCGATACCATGATACCGGATGCACTAGGTTGTAATTAGCGGCATTAAGCAGTAACTTATAGGCAAATGAACACTTGCAGTTTGTGTTTTGAATGATTTAATATACTTACTTGTGCCGAGCAAATGCAGCCGCATTGGAAACATCCATTCTGAGGAAAAACGTTGCAGTGCAGGCAGAGGTCAAGCTCATCTAATAGGCTAGGCTCTGAAAACGTAGCTGAGCAAGCTTTCATGTCCTGCAGGCGTTGTGGACGCAGCTCAAGCTGGCCAAGTTTAACAGGCTGCTTTGTAATGTTTCTTTGCAAATGCATCACAAATAAAGAAACCGTCAGAGGAGTGAATGATGAATGGAAGGATGATTTGCTGCTTTTTCATCTATACTATTTAGCGTTAGCTAGCCACAGACTCCCGCTTAAAGGCTACCGGCGACTTTTAACGTGGAATTTGTTTTGCACGTTACTCAATGCATGAGTTGATGTCGTGAATCACTCACCATCTTAAATTTGAACCCCTGCGATGAAACGCCACGTTGTTTTTTCTATGTCTCCTCATTAATGAAGCAGACTCACGATTCAATCTGCGTTGTGGAAAGTCACAAATCTCTCTATGCTTTTATTATTTACCCGCCATCGTGGCTGGTAGGTTTATCAAATTCACCCGCCACTACACAAAATCACTGGCATTTGGCGGGTGGTGGTTGCTATTTTCCAACCCTGCACCAGACGTTGTATCTTCATGACTTGGGTGATTCCAAAACTATTCATGTAGCAACACCAAAAAGTCAAAAGTTGACCTTGTCCAACACTTCAGTTTATTTATAACACAATATTTCTCAAATTGACAAAAGTCACATCATTTTGTATTTTTATGAGCGCTAACATAGAATGCAATCTAAATATTGAAAGCAAAATATCAACATATTAAAATGCATTAGTTATTAAAACTGCACTCATCAATATTTTTATATTAATAAACGGGTGTAATGTGAAAGAGGACACTTGTGGTGACCGAACCAAAGCGGCAGTTCCCCTCGACCTTGGAGAGCATTTTAGGCTCTTTCAGCTCATTGTTTTGGTTTTTCTGCTCTTTACTTTAGTGTTTTGATTCACTCTTACCGCTCTTACCAGTGTTTTCAGCAAAAATGCTCTGATAAACCCACTGTACGCTACCTGCGCAGCACCAAATGTCAGACAGACAAAGTTAGCGATTACCTTGTGAATGAACATAAGGGAGCATTTAGTAGCTAATGAGCCAGATATGCCCCTCAGGAGTTGCTGGAGACCAAAGCAGAGCTAAAAGGAGAGTGAATATTGGAATTACATTCATCAGACACACGATTCCATAAAATATTGGTGAGTATGAATGAATGGTGAGTGTGTTGAAGGTTATTGAGAGTTCTGAAGTGGTCCTCAAAGTGGAGACACTTTTCCTCATGAATACTGTCACTGCAGTCACAAATACTAATGTTCACATCCTCTTCTTCTACCCCCTGTGTAAGTGCCTAACGTTTTTAAATACCTTTTCCCATCTGGCCGGCTGTAAATGTTGCAAATGATCCCTTCTTGTTAAGATTTGTTTCCTTCACTTTCTCCCACCCTCCTTTTTCCACTTCCATCTCTGCTCTTCCCTGTTGCTCTGGTCTATCGCTCTGTATTTTCTCATGCTGTCTTTCCCTCTATCTGCTCCCCACCCTTCCCTCTCTCCACCTTCTCTGGCTGGCTGGTTGATTCATTTTATTGTCTGCTCCCTGCAGGTATACCCTCGGAAGAGCGCCCCTGCTGTGGACAGGCTATGTGTGGGCGTACCTGCTGCAGAGGTGAGCCAATTGCTGCTGAAAAACACAGGCACCTTTTCAAGTCTATAGTCTGTTTGTTTTTGTCCATGTTAGAGGAATGTCTTGCATTTACACATTTGATTACTTTTTAGAATTCACCAGAAAAACCCATATGGGAGAAATCATTTCATTCTGTGTTGCCTGTGAAGATACAATTTGGATATGAATTGACTAAATTAAACACATTCAACTAAATTTGAATAATAATGATAATATTTACAAAATAATGACACATAGGAGCAGGGAGCAATGAGCAGAGATTCTCTTTCTGGGCTTTGGTTTACAGTTTACAATTATTTCTTGAAGATTTGAATTGGTGTTTGGCTCTGTCTTGTCTTTTACTGAGTCGAATCAAAATATATTCCAAACGCTGCTTAGAGAAGGCGTTAGGAGGAACACTAATCTCCTTATCGGGTTTGTTTTCTGCCATTGTGCTACTGCCAAGCATGTGTGTGCTAAAAACACACAAGCAGGCTAGTAGAAGAGCATTGCTAGAGCAACAGAGTCTGTGAAGCGAAGGCATGAGGGCCCAGTGATGTTTACATACACAATACACTTGTAAATTAGCAGTGGAACACTAAATCATCCAAATATAACAAAGTCAACTTTTACACAGTTTCTGACAAAATAACTTTTGTGTAAAATTGGTGTACTGCGAGTGTAAAGCATCCTTACTCATTATAACATGTTATACATTACACATACCCCTACACATACCCACTGTCACACACACTGTACCGCTCGAAACATGATTTTAAAATAAGCTCAAATGCTGACAGGTATTCGTGTTTGGTGGGCTTTCCGGTGGTATCCATCCTCTCTGCCACTGTTTACTCAAAGCCCAATGTAAATGCCAGTGGAATATTGTCATTCAAAGGGATCTGCTGATCACACACTGCATTTCCATGCATTATTTACATCGGGCTTAGCCCGCCTCTATGCATTCACAAGCACGGGTCACAAACAAGCACGGATCAATGAATGACAGAAATCAAATATTTATGCCGGATCCAGAGCACCTAAGGCGGGTCACATGACCGCTGGGCTCCGATGAGACAACTTCCTGCCGCTTGCCCTCCAGAGGGAAGTAAAATCAGCAGCATCAAGGAGAAAAGACAGAGAAAAGGGTAGTGTTTCTTGTAGAAATGTACACAGGCAAAAAGAAATGCTGTTTTTACATTATTTGTTTCTGCGTGCCTGCCGTGTTGATTTAGTGTTTGTTTGTGTACAGAAACATATAACTTTCCTTATTTTGCAAAACACTGAACCAGTCATGCATACTCCATAAATTGTCGTTCCAATAGTATGCAGTGAAGAAATATTTACACAGTCTATAGGACATCTTCATTAAGGGAGTTAATGGAACACATTTATTCACAAGAAAGCTCATCTACATACACAATATTTGAAATGTCATCCAGCACCATTGTGTCCTGTTTGTTTTCCAATGAGGCTTGCATCTACAAAACGCAGTTTTCCTAATGGAGGCCTCTCCATTGTCTCCATCAGTGTTTCGGCTTGCTGGGAATCAACGGGGCTGGGAAAACCACCACGTTCAAGATGCTGACAGGAGACATCCCAGTCTCCAGTGGAGAGGCCTTCCTAAATGGATACAGGTGAGGCGCTAACTCCCACTAGTGCACCAAGGTACTCATCATAATTTGCCACCCAAGATGGCTGCTCAGATGGGGATCGAGGCGAAGTGTTTTTTTTATAGCTCACACCCTTTCTCAGCTTCTCTTGTTATGTATAACACAGCTTTCTATTTTTCTATCTCTCTTACGCTCCATCTTTGTTTTTTCGTGGCTAGGTAGTTTTGATGTCTCTTATACATTCTGCCTTTTCAACTTTGGTTCTCTCATGTCTACTCCCTGCGAATATTCTCAGAAATGCTGAAGACTCTGCTCTCTCTTTCTTCCTGCCTCTTGCACATATTTCATTCCTTTTCACATTCTCGCCCTGTACCTTGTTTTTTGTCTCTGCCTTACAGAATCAGTCATGTGAAATCTTTGTACATGCCCAAAAAAACCCTTGACACCAGCAATATGAGACTCAAGCACTTGAGCGAAGGAAGGCTCACTCTTCCTTATTTTTAGGAACAAACAACAAGGCAGCACATCGGAGCATGGCTGAGTGTAAGCTGCTGTGGGTTTTGCGTCACAACGGTTGCTATAGGTGTTCATTTATACATCTGGTAATTGACTTTGTGTTCAACAAAGAACGAGAGCTGAATACAGCAAGGCCTAACACAGCAGTGTTAATGTTGATTAATGTGGGTAACAGAGATCAAAGAAAAATCCCAGAGACCTTTAGGGGAAACAATAACTGAAAAGAGAGAAAAACAGATGCGAGTACACCCACACTTCTGTTTTCAGCTCATTACGCTTCCTGTGCATTGGCAAGAAAAATGATCGTCAGAAAAGAAGAAGCAGCATCTCTTAAATGGAAGTTCTGGCTCTCCTGACAGTTGTCTCTCTTATCTGAGATTGTGCGCTCACAACACAATAGCAAGCAATAGCTTGCACAAGCTAGCCTGCTAACAGCCATTAGTGGCTTATTGGCCTTGCCCTCTTGTTGTGGAAGACCAAGAAGAAAATGACATTAGCAGTGGACTTCCTCAGCTGTGATTGTGTTTAATGAATTTTAAAACTATGTTTGTGTGTGTGTGTGTAGTGGCCTCTCAGCTTCACCCACTAATTTAACATAATTGTTTTTCTTAAAGGAGTAGTTCAAAATATTGGGAAATACGCTTATTCACTCTCTTTCCAAGAGTTAGAGGAGAAGATCGATACCAGTCTCATGTCTGTACGCTAAATATGAAGGCACAGCCAGCTGGCGTGGGTAAAAACGACTAGCCTAGGCAAAGGTAAAGGAGTCTGCCCTCCAGCACCTCTAAAGCTCCCTAATTAACTATACAGCACATAAAGCCACAACTTGTGTTTTTCACCTTTACCTTTGGACAGAGCCAGGCTAGCTATTTCCCCCTGCTTCCAGTGTTTATGCTAAGCTAAGCATTTAAGTCTTGGCAAGAAAGCAAATAAGCATATTTCGCAAAGAATGTCAAACTATTCCTTTAAATAGACCATTCTGTGATGCAGGGTATCAACGCCACACTTGTTGCCACCGAACATTTCACAATTGAATGGAAACATTCACAAAACAAACTTTCTTGACATACTAATGTGTTTAGCAAATTTAGTATGTACCGTATGCTTTTGGCTGTTATTAGCTGTTTGGCTAAAAGGATACATGCTAATAGCATACAGAATGTTAGCCAAACAGATGACATTCCTATGTTAAAGCTCTCACTTCACTATGGCCTTGTTGCGATCCAGAAGCCTCTGGAAACATCAAATCTCATTAGACACCCTCCCTAGCCTCCCTATGCTGCTCTGTTAGTTTCGCACAGGTCTTGACTCTCTCAGCTCTGATTTTCCTCTTTCTTATCAAGGTATTGTGAATATTTGATGAATCCTTTCAAGTAAGTCAAATGTAATCTTAAATCTCTTTGAAATACAATAGGAAACATAAATGAAGTGTGTGCTTCTTGGCCTTCTGACTATTCTCATTGTATATTTTATATCATATTCTCTATCTTGCTAAGGCATTTAATATAATCTTTAGATCTGCGATCTCCAACATTAATGGCATCCATTATCAAAGCTCTAATTTGTTCTTTTCCCCAGCATACGAACAGAAATGAGAGACGTGCACCAGAACATGGGCTATTGTCCCCAGTTTGATGCTATTGATGACCTGCTGAATGGACGAGAGCATCTGGAGTTTTACGCCAGGTTACGAGGGGTACCAGAGAAAGAGGTCACCATGGTAACAGTTACATCTTTTCATGCATCTTGTCTTTGTGCATTTAAAAACTGAGTTAACCGTTCTACGTTAATGGCTGATGTTGGGAAGCACTATATCTTTAACATAAATAGCCGATGTGGATTAGTTGTGAAGCTTCTGTAACTGAGATATCAAACAAATGTGAAAAACCTCAAATGTACAACAAGAAGTGTTCATTTCCTTTCAAAGTGTTTTTATTTTATTTTTACCATCAAAATACTTTTCAACTAGAAGGCATGTAGGGCAAGTTGAGGTACATGTCAATGTGATGGATAACCTCAATGGGAGAAGCCATACATAATGAAAAATGGCCGGTGGTAGAAAAGCAGCAGCAATGGGTTATGGCTCTACATTATTCACCATGCCCAGTGGTGTGGCCGGCCCTGTGCAGCCTCCCTGCACTCCTCTTGCACCGCCCGCTTCTACAATAGTAAGATCAAAAGAAGGAGAGGCTGGCGGCCACCATAGGTCTCAGACCCGGCGCCAGGGCTTTGATGTCTTAGCTGCAGTGTAAAGGGACTCAGTTCTGCGCTGCTAGCATAATTCTATTCATTTTACTGTGGCCCATTGTGATATGCCTTTTGCGGTGGCAATTGTCGATCCAGTTTGAGCCCTTGTGTAGTCATATTTGCAAAATTGGTAAACAGAAATGTCCACATGTATGTTCAAGAAGTGTACGGTAAGTGAAATGCAGGTCCCACAGCCTGAATTTTATTGTGACACCTAAACTTGTCCTTTGAGACGTGGTGCTATTGTGCACTTTGGCGGTGTTTGTGATTGCTGGTATTTGACGAGACGTTGTTTAAATAGCAAGGAGAACGCTAAAGTACCTCAGCAGCCTGTAATTAAGGTCTTACAGTGATGCCAGCTGCCATGTCTTGGCCTTGAAAACCACAACATAAATACATTGGAGAACATTCATCATGAGTGTCGTCATGTCACTATGGTGGTGGGGCACTCCTCTTGACACCACAGTGGGTTTGGTCACTTTGACTTGTCTCTTCAAAAGGTGGCCGAGTGGGGGATCCAGAAGTTGGGGCTGGTCAAATATTCCAACAAGTCAGCGGGAACGTACAGCGGTGGGAACAAACGCAAACTTTCTACAGCGATAGCCCTGATCGGTTGTCCTCCTGTGATTTTCCTGGTGAGATATTTCTTTATGGATGTGTTTTATGTGGTGAAAATGTGATACACTGCTGTTTTATTTAGACTTAAGAGTGCGATACTTCAAATCAATATTGATGCTGTGCAGATGTTTGGATTACAGCAGATCAGTTCTTTTTCTCTTTGCAAGCACACAGAGAGTCGACTGTAGTAAGAAGGTGATAGAGTATAGGAATTTGGGGTAAGGTATGCTTTCAAAAACGAGGGCTTAGAAAAAACAAGATTTGGATCAATCTAGTAAATACTTACTGAATTTCCCAAAGGATTACATGTACATTACTTGTGGATGAGAAGGGTGTATATTTAGGGGTCAGTCGCTGGTCATGTCATAATTCATTTTTTTCCTTTTTTTAAGAAAGAACCGATTCCTTTAGCACAGCGTAGAGCACACAGAGCTGTTTGCACGTATTAAACTCCTATTCATCAGGACTTAAAACTGAGCACAAAAGCATTTTCTCACTGATGGAAGATTAATGAAGGCTTGACTCAGAATACAGTGCATCACATGCTTTCAATTAAGCGGCTTTAATGTGCATTAGGAAGTTGTGCCTGCGTTATTATGAGGGACAAACTTTAATGGCCTCAAATCACACTGGGGGCTCACCAAAGTGTACATTTTCATTAGGATTATTGCAAATTTTCATTATAATCCCATGTCCCACCCACCACATCACATGATCTAATAAAGCAGGAATAATGTTTTATTTAAAAAGATGTTTGTCAGTTTATGCTGTTTAATTTACCTGTAAACTGTAATAAATGCATTACTTTGCAGGATTTAAAGCAATCCATCAGATTATGCTGCTAATAACAGTTTAATGAGTAATCAGTCAGGTAATGAGCAGTCCATAATCAATTACATTTACAGAATGATCTCGCCAACCGTTTCTGTTTTCTTAGCCTATCGAGCTGCACTATTCCAAACCTACTTATTAACTCGCCTGAGCTGGGCTCGCCTTCACTCTGAGGCAGTGGGATAATGTGTTGTCAGTGTCTGTGTCACTTTCAGTATTTTGTGCTAGCCCAGGGAGCCCAGGCGGCCTTGAGGCAGTGCCACGTAGGGTTTGCACAGGGACACATTGGGCATGGTGATGGAAATACCCCTTGGGATTTGTAGGATTCTGCTAGTGAGGGAGAACCAGGCCTGGAACGAAACCAGCCAATGGACTGAGTACTGTCACTCTCTAATCATGCATGGACAGACTGGCCCTGAGGAAAAAGAAACAACAAGCCACTGAGACTGTGTTTGTGTGTGTTGTGCTATGTTGGAGAGTGCCTCAGTATGTGTCAACATTATGTGTAAATGGGTATACTCAGGATTCACCCAGACCTTACCTATGTATGTCCGTGTTTTTATATGTCGCCTGTTTTTGCCGTACTGTTCTGCCCCTCCTTTCCTTATGTGTGTGTTTACATACACATACTGTATGGGTGGCAAATTAAAGGGAACATCATCATGAAGTGTCTTATTAATGTGTTGGGTCTGCACGAGCCACCAGAACAGCTTCTTTGCACTTTCTTTGCACTGGATGGATGGAGCGCCGTTCTTCCAAAACATTTTTCGTCTTTTGGTGTTTTGTTGATGGTGCTGGGGAGAGCTGTCTTACATGTCAGTCCAAAAATCCATAGTTCAATTGTTCAATTGAGTTGAGATGTGATTGCTGCTCATTAGGTTTCTCCTCTCGTTTATTCCGTTTTTTCCTTTTATTTCTCACCCATCCGTATGTCTATTCACAAACATATCATTAAATGATCTGTTAAAAGTAGGTTTTTGCTCTAAATGGTATACCTTGACATCAAATTTCTTAAATGATGCGCTGAGGTGGAATATAATGGTAATCGTTTTAAAGAGGTTACTTTTATTGCAGGATGAGCCAACCACTGGGATGGACCCCAAAGCCCGGCGCTTCCTCTGGGACTGCATCCTGAGTATCATCAAAGAGGGACGCTCAGTCATTCTCACATCACACAGGTGCAACATCACTCTTCATCTATTGATTTTCTCTGATGGATTCACACTTCACCCTCTAAGACGAAGCCAAAATATTTTGACTCTTCACCAAGCAGATCAACCAAATTGTCCATGAAAAAGAATGTGAGCCGTAAATATTGTAATTATAATTGATTGGAGTTACACTTTAGCTGAAAGGTATTGTTTCCTGGGTGGCACTTAATATTGGCTGCCAGAAACACACTGGCTGCTATAATGCTTTCATGAAGCATGAGGCCATATTGACTGACTGCCGTTTTTTTCCTCCATGAGAGAAACTGTCAATATCAGTGCTGGAGTCTTTTCATTATCCAAGACTTCCTGGAGCAAAGTTTTTTTTCCCCAACTTTGTCTTCTGTAGTGTTGGCCAGTTTTGGACATGGGAAAAAAAATTTAAACGCCTCATTTTTTGTGAAACTTACAACTTGATGGCCCAAGTCGATATGGAACATTTAACAATTCACATGCCTCTTCATTTCACCATTTGCCAAATTGCCTGGGTTTTTGAATCGTTTCGTTGAATCCTGGCAATGCATGTGAATAATCTGTGCTGCTGTTTCATTTGAAATATATTATCCCCATTTCATGTGTTGCCTTCATGGAGAAATAAAAGCATTTGTTGTTGTCCCAGGCAATGTGGCTGAGCTGCATCCAATCGTCCGTGGCATGACCAGGTGGTTGTGTTTTGTTAAGTGGCAGATTCACCAGGTTTTACAAAGTCATAATCCTAATTGCACCATTCCTCAGAAAGGCTTCACAGGTTTAGCCTCAACTACAAATGACTCCTGCTGCAGCCCAACACCGAAACAGAAAAAATGAGATAATAAGAACTACAGATGGTCCCTTCCTCTCCCTCTAATTACCAAATTTGTCGTCCATTTAAGGTGTCATGGTAGACATGTAAAAATGCTCTAACCCAAACTTTAACTGTAAATGAGATGAAAAAGTTTCTGTAAATCAGTAGCAGTAAAGATCTATATCAGCAAAATAATGGGAATTGACACAGTCTAAAATGTATTGACTTTAACCTCCCCCCCCACCCCCCCCCCCCCCCCCCCCTCTCCCCCCCCCCCCCCCCCCCCTCTCTCCCCCCCCGCCCCCGCCGCCACCC
>CM022475.1:9801737-9864237 GCA_011952105.1 Coreoperca whiteheadi
ATGATGTTAGAGGGAATAAGGAGGGAGGAGGGCTGGTCCGCCGCGGGGGGGGGGGGGGGGGGGGGGGGGGGGGGGGGGGGGTGGCGACAGCGATAGAGGCAGGTGGTGTCACATGGCGTGAGCGGCTGACCTGCAACGCTGGAGGTGCCGCTCCTTCCCCCTGCCTCCCCCCAACCCCCAACATCTCCATCTCTTTCTCATCACAAGCCCCTGAAAGGAGTGCAGATTCTCACCGCGGGGGAAGCTCTCACATTTTGACCCCCTATTGCTCACACTCCCACATTCGCAGCCCTCACTCCCCCCATCGCCTTCTCTCCTTCAAAAACATCTCACCATATTATCCTTATTTATTCCTCCCTGTGCTGCTCTCAGGTGGCATGGCTTCCAACCTAGCCAGCCAAGTGCTTGTTAGTGCTGCCCCCTTTAGTTCAGTAGTGACCCTTTCTTTATCACCGAGATGCCCTTCTGCTGCTTCAACCACCCTGCCTCTGTGTATCAATCAAGCCCCAAATGAGTCAAAATAGCCCATTTAAATTGCTATGGAGATGGTCAGCATGTGAGAGGGGCTGAAGATTTGGTTTGGGCAGTGGATTCTGAACAGTAAGTCGGCCATTTTAAAAAAGCCCCTTCATTATCTTCCTCCCTGGCTGTTAAAAACACCCTCCTTACTTGTCCTGATATTGAGACCGTCAAATCAATCACACTTCTAGGAATTTATGAAAGGCTGACGGAGAAGGGGGAAAATAAATAAGTAAAAAAAAATGTGCAAGAGGCTGTAAATAGTGCTTTAGTACAACAGTGTGCTGGTATGAAAGCTCCCAGGTGTTAAGTAAACCCAAATGAAGTGGAGGAACCAATAAAGAGAGCTTCAAAGCTCCCCTATAATCTTGTCAGTTAGGAAGGACACCCACTAGCCGATGCAGGATTTTTCACTGATTGATATCATTCATATCCCCTCTTCATAGAGTACCTGCAGTAAGTACACGCCACAGCCTGGAGTCTTATTTTCTCCTTGCTTAAAGCACGTCATGATATAAAAGTGGGGGGGTAAAGTGCCTTTAATGCATTAAGGTAATGCGGTGTGGGCTCTGTAGAGATTTTACAAGAGTGGTGTCTAAAAGTTTGGACCAATCCCCTGAAGTTGACGTTGTGAAGTCCAATAAACTCCTTCCCAGTCACTCTGCGTCAGCTCTGCAGGTGCGCCATTAACTAAATAGTTTACAGCTTTTAAGTGCGTGTCACCAGTGGAGATGGATGACAAAATAATTCTCTTTACGGTTTACAATGCATCAGCAATGTAGGTGTAATTAAGACTGCTAAAACACTGACAGACACAGATGGTGTACTGTGGACGTACTGTATGTGTCTGAGAGCTGTCTGCCCTCAACATATACAACATCTTTAACCTCGATAGTTGGTGAGAATGTTAATTTATGTTGGATTGTGGTTCTTGTACAGGAGTTTTATGCTTACAAGCAAGGCAAGCATCTACATTTGATCCTTCAAGGTCTGCAGAAATTGCTACATGGCTCTAAGTATTTTATTATGTCCTTGTGGAACTATGCATGTTTGAAAATCCTGCAGTAATAACTTTTACAGGCCAGATGATGGCCTTCGTGTAAGATTACTTTTGAAACACAATATTGCAATCAAACAGCTTGTAAATATGTCTTTGCATAGAAGCAGACTGTCGCTAGTAATCACTGAAAACTATCACTAAGGATTTAGATGAAACCGTTTTATTTGAACACAATAATCTCAACTCAGTGTTCAATTACAACCTTTTATCTGAAGCTTTCAGTTGCATCCTATGGTGGACCTCGAGTTAAGATTAATTTGTCAAAGTACTATTTCCAATATCAAGACTGAACTTCATGCTCAATGTCCATTCTAAGTAACTGCTCATATTGTCACTTCTAAACGTCATCATTACTTGAAGGCCAAGTTTTGGGCTGCTTTACGCCACACTTTCCACTCCAACCACACTGAACATTTTTCCATTGCCAGAGACTCCCAGTTAGCAAGCATTTGACCATCATTAGCTAGTTTTCACGCATTCATTTTAGATAAATTTACACTATTAATCAACTTTCTGCATGTGTTTAGTGTGTAATGGGTTGTAATGTACAGTACATTGTGATATGTATATTTGATATATGAATTGTAAACAAACAGTATTTTTTTAATCAACACATTGTTCAACGACTCCTTACATTGCCAAAGTTTCCTTTTCTGATTGGACAAATATTATCTATCCGTCCATTCATCCATCCGTCCATCCCTGCCTGTGGCGCTCTGTTAGCTCCCCCTCCAGGAACTTAGGAAGTTTTTTGGATGACTTCCTGCCTGATCAAAGCACCAGACCACCCAAGCCACACTGTGACCTCTTGCCCCGCGTCTGCCCTCCCCCCTGCGGACTCAAATACAAGGTTTGGCAGTGGTGAGGGTGACCTTTCTAGACTCCCTCAGATGAAGGAAGGCAGCAGAATTATTTTCTGCCTGTCATGCCCTTATCTGTGTCTGGCTGTTTGTTTTAAATTACATGGAAGAACGACTTTGCAGCGGACCAGGGTGGAGGAGAGGATTGAGGCAGAATAATGAAAATGAAGAAGAGAGAATTGCAGCGCAGACATTACAGAGTCTCTGACATGCTGTGTTGAGCTGCTGTATCATATCTCTAATGTAAAATATTATGAAAGGATTAGTTGTGACAATGTGGTGCAGTCATGTCTTTAAACATAGTCTATTCATTGTTTTCTCTAAGGCTGGATTCAACCCCAAATTGCAAATATCTCGCTTTTAGCTTTTATATCACCAGTTAAAAGCAAATTAATTGTTTCGAGAATGCCGCGCTTTTGTTATGAACATGCAGGCTTTGTTTAAACATATAGAAACCTACCTTTCCCTACACAGGCAGAGTTTATTTGAGGAGAGCCAAGACGGCTAGTGTATCAAAGATGAAAGAACTTGTTTTGTTGTGCATACAGAGACAGTAAAAATGATGAATATGACAGAAAGATATTTTTCCCAAAGTGCTACCTAAAGCCCCTGTGTAGCTGCAGAAAGAAACGGAATAAAAGTAAGGTAGGCAGGGAGAGAGAGAGAGTGAGGAGAAGCTAATTGATAAGCCCTTTTACTTTGACAAGCAGCATTTCATTACCCACATACGCCCCAAACCATTTCGCCAAAGCCTTTCGCCACAATGCTTCCTGGCCTTATTGGATTTTTGCAAAATGTTTTTGCATCTTGGCCGAGCTTGGCAATCCTTGGACAAAGCACATTTCCTGAGCCGGCAGCTATAATAAACACAAGGGGATTATGGTCAGAGTCTTGATTGGATGATGAATTAAGCTTGATGTGTGGGGATGGCTGTGATGTTGTGGTGGTGGTGGTGGTGTCTGATTACAGAATGTGTAGTCTGTTGCATCTTACAAAAATCATCAAAAATGATGCGGCTTTACACAATGACAGATGTGTTCTGCCTGTACTTGATATAGAATATGTGCTTTACTCGTTGAAGATGGTGCTGTGTGTGCAAATCAGAGCAAAATTATGCATTGTTAAAGGGAGAGGTGAACACTTTATACAGGTATAGTGTCTTTGCATTTCACGCAAACAGCTTAGAACAGCTCACACACAGCATGTAGTGTGATATGCTGTAATATATGTCTTTTGGTGATCATATTTAACAGAGAAGCCATGCATTAAAGAAATATTTTGTTGTATTATTTTATTTTTTTCTATAGCCCAGTTATTCACAACAACATATACATCGGTCTAAGATTTACACCTCTTCAAAGTCTTTAAGCGTAGAGAGCACAATGATGTCAAGTCACACATGATTGAACTTTGTTTACATCCAGAGGACTCTCAACACTGCACAGGATTCCACTGTACCTTACAAAGTGCCAGTTGGCAAATTTCAGTAACGTACAATATTTTAACAGGAGATTTGGGAAATAAATTCATATTTACAGTCTTTTGGACTGAGCACCTGACCAAGCTAGATGTGCATGTGTTTTCACACTGATTTGTAAGTACTAAACACTACATTTTATTCATGGACCTTTCATACTGAAAATAGCCAAATGAGCACATTACATGAGCACAGTACTCATTAACAATTACCAAGTCCTACTGTATAATATCTCTGATTATTTTCGTCCTTTCGTGCCTAAGTTCATTGGCAAATATGAACCATTATCTTATCCCGATGGAATGTAGCCATGAAAATAACAAATTAAAGAGTTTGAATAGTAACTGAAGAGAGCTTCTTAAAGAGGGACAAAACAGTGCTACTGTGGTATAATTAGTTTTATGCTATAATACCAGAGTCGTCTTTGAGACTCCTGTTCCTCTGATGATCATGATGATCCTGCTTTTCCTTAGCTAATGAAGCCTTATGTGCTCAGTGAACGCCTAGCAAAAGAACAGTATTTCATAGCAGGGTTTCGCAGGGCTAAGGTCAGTATGGAGTATAATTTGAAACAGTTGAAGGGCTGTCTGAGGGGCAGATGCTTAATTAAGTGCGCATACTTGCAGGGCTCCCATAGTTGTATCTACATACTACATAATATGTCTTTGAGTTTCATGGGATTGCTTTTTATCACCTGTGGTGTGCAGCTTCTGAGGAGATCACAGTGCAGGCACAGTTCTCAGATCCTCCATATACACTAGGCTTGACACAGATGTGGTTGTGGAAGGACAGCATGCCACGTGGTCTGTTACATCATAGAATGGCAAATAGTCCTGTCATTGCTGCACATTGTCTGCATTCTTGTGAGTCAATTCTGGCTTGCCCATTCGTAAAGCAAGAACATTCCAGTCAAGGAGGGTTCAGACCTGCCAGTCAATGTGTCTTGGCATGATCCGATTCTAAAAGTTGCATTAAAAAGACACTTATGCATTCTTAATTGAAATTAATTTTAAAGAAGCATACCCATACACAATTTATGCAAAGTTTCTATCACTACTATTCTTGCACTGCAACTCTTCAACTTCAAGCATTCTTGTTTTAAGTAAAGGGACTCTGCTACCCATGGAGTCCATTCATTGTGCTTCCCAGAACCAGTACAGAGCATCACTTCCCCTCTCACTTCCTTTGGGATCGTGTGGGCCTGCAGTTTATTTACCATATCTCTAATTGCCACTAAGGGAGCCTCTGTCTCTCATTGCATGTAGCTCTGTACTGGTCCACAATGGACATTTCCGTGAGTAAATCCAACATTAGGGAATTAATTAGGCAGAAAACAATGGGTCATAAGAGTGCTAACGACAGAATAACAAGGCACAGAGTCTTCTTTGGTGCTCACCAGACGTAGCATACAACCTGGAAGATGCAGAATGCTAATTAGTTTTAGAGCTTAGCAATGGCCCATTTTCATCTGTGACAATATTTTATGTCCATGGTGTTGTTTATGTTGTAAAGTTTTACCAGTAGACCGTGTTGACATGTTTTCAGAACCCTGGCCGTTGAATGAAGCAAGCGCTTTATATGCACTCTGCATTGCTTATCATATACTACGAATAATTTAGGTAGTTCAGATCATTAATGCAGCAATTATTTTTTGCCTCTTGAGGGCTGCAGAGTAAGCTGTCAACACATCGACACATTTTCACCTTATCATTGTTAGCCAACAGTTGGGTATTTACACATCCAGCAGACACTGAGCAACATTAATACTGATTTGGAGTCGTCTCTCTGGCAGCTTGTCAAACAGAGCTAAAAGGAGAGTCAATATTGGTAAATATTTGCTCTCCCTTTAGCTCTGTTTTAGTCTCCACCAACATCTGAGGGAAATAGCTGGCTCTTTAGCTGCTAAATTCTCCAATCTGTTCACCGGCTAGTGGCCAAATGTGTCTGTCTGCCGTTTGATGCTGGGCAGGTAGCGCATAATGGGGTTTATCAGATATTTTTTGCTGAACAAGGTTGATGAGAGGATTGGGACTGAACCAAAACAGCTAAGTAAAACCAAACCAATGAGCTAAAAGACGCATTTTAGCTCGGTGAGGCTAAAACACTCCATATACCTGGGAGGAACTGCTGAGTTTGGGGGTAATTCTCTGTGGGTTAATCACTACTAGCGACTCCTTTCACATCACACATAATCATTTGATCCATTGTTTATGTAAATATCTTTAGTGCCTCTTTAATGTGGAAACCATAAGGTTCCATAGGTTGTCGGACCTTCACGGTAGCAATAGGCATTGTAAATGGCATTTATATTAAATAAATGGCAGAGGATTTACATTTCTGGATGTTTAGCATCCTTGCCAGCATCACAGGACATTTCCATTCCACACATTATTCAAAATGCAATCGCCAGCACAAACTCTACCTCTGTTTAGTGATCTCACATATTTATTGGTTGCCAAGTAAAGCAAGTGGTTAGCACGCCTAAATAATTATTTCATTACTTATCCAAAATAAAATGCATTGTCTTTGAATCCTTTTTTCCTTTAGTTGTTTTCAACAATGCGTAGGCTTCTTAACTAATATCCCCCCTTGTCTAAAAGCAATTTCTGTCTCATCTCTTTTGGCTTTTCCGCTTGACTCACATTGATGCTTTCTTTTACATTTGGTGCAGAAGGTTGTGTTGAAACCTACTATTACTTGAAAAAATTGAAAAGTTTATCCATTAGCCACTTTGTTATACTGTTGCTTTGGCTCGCAGCTGCTTGTGACTCACCTGCTCCTCCAGCTCACCGCATCCAGGAAGCTTGAAATGGTGGGGAAATATGAGACCAATTATATTTTTCATCTCTTTTGCTTTCCGTCTTGTCTCTTTCTCACCGTACACCACCCTGTTATCCATCACACTGTGCCGTGACCACAGGAGAAAAGAAAAGTTCATTTTAGATGACCAGCCGTGAGCAATTTGGCACGGGCATGCTTGTTTGCAGTTCTTTTTTTGTACTGACTGCTTAATTGTGGCCTCTTGCTCTAGATTTGGTGATGGCTACACAGTGATTGTGAGGGTCGGTGGCTCTCCTCCTGCATTGACGCCAGTCGAGGACTTCGTCCAGCAGACCTTCCCAGGCAGCGTCCTGAAGGAGAAGCATCACAACACACTGCAGTATCAGCTCCCATACACGCAGGGAGCTTTGGCCAACATCTTCAGCCAGTTCACCATCCATCAGCAGCGTCTGGGTGTGGAAGATTACTCTGTGTCCCAGACCACTCTGGATCAGGTAAGGCCCAAAAAATTGGATAAGCGCGAGGACTTTTTTCCCCTGAGCCTTGTTATTCTTACATTTGTGACAAATTTCATTTCATAGTTTCCTTTCAGCAGTTTGACTGGTGCAACACCAAGGATTTATTTGTTAATTAGTTTTAAAAACCACCGTCATGTTTAAGAAAACTGCACAAAGAAACCACAGTCTGATATGATTTGTTGGTTTGGGCAAGCTACTTGGAAATTGTCGTGAGCTAAGCTAACAGTTACTCTACGTTAAATGAAGCTTCACTACACTGAAGCTTCCTCCCAAAGAAATGTAGCAGCTCGGCGACAGCAACATGGCAAAAGTAGCTTAACTAAATTGAAGCAATTTTTTTTATTTTTACATTGAACGAACTTCACTCCAAGCCAGCGCTATCTCAGTGATCAATACAACTGTCAATAAGCTGTGCTGTCTGCTGTCACTGCTCCAAAACCAGCCATTCTTAATTTGATTTTGTAGTTGTAGCTAGCTAGTGGTTAGCTGTTAACACATTGCAGGCTGGTGTTTGCAGACTGCACTGAATTGTGATGGTTAGCTTGGTTGGCGATGGTTGTGTTGGCCAATTCAGAAATCCCCTGAATGTGTAAAGTCCAGCTTGTGTGTCTGTTTTTCTGCTTCGGCAGAGAGGTCGTCGGCATTAGACCAAGATTTGATGCGTGATGTCACCATCATACTGAATTGTTTCTGTCGGCTATACATACACGTCCGTTAGCAGTTTTATTTCAGACTGCAGGAGAAATCTCAGTTGCGCTTGATCTTAAGAAATGCTCACGTTTACTCCAATACTTTGGTAAATGTAATGCTACTGAAAAGCTATTTGAATCAGAAAACAGTGACGCTACCACCAAGCTACTGAGAAATGAAGTTAAACTACTTGTAGAGCCGCTACTGCCCAACTCTGCTTTTAAGAAGAATTGAAGATCCAATTGCAAACAATAGTTTTGGTTCGCAAAACATTTTCTTAAAAAGTCCTACAAATTATACAGGAATAAACAAGTGTTTCCATTACTTACTATAGTAAAGCATGTATATAAGTTATTAAAGCCTAGGTACAATACAGGTGCAGAGTGAACACAATACAGTATAGATAACCTAAGCTTAACTTCAATTTAGATTGATTTAGTCTGCCGAGATACCCCTATATCATTTGCCCTGACATTTGTTAGTGAAAGGATGTCATACAGCACTTTGAGGCCTGTAGATATTCAGGGTCTAATATACATTTCTGGCTATTATGGAGAAATTATGCTTTAGACTTTAGTCTATGTATCAGGCCTTTTCAGCTGAATTTATATGACTTCACCTCTTGTTTTTCATCATTACATTTTTGGACATTTAAGTTTTGCAGACTTCTTTAAAAAAGAACTTGAAGGCAGGTTTTTCAAATCTAAGCACTTACCATCTGCAGGAGAGCTGATACATTGTAAAGCCATAGACTAACCAAATTATTAATGTTTAATTAATGTTAATGTATGATGGAGAGATGTGAATATACTGTACCTTTGGTCAATATTCCACAGTATCATTCTCCAAGGTAAAGGTAAAAAGGAATCAACTGAGATACCTTCGTCTCCGTCCATTGGTACGACTACAGAAATGAATTCCAATCTCTCAATATTCATCTGTTCCATCAGAAATTGTAGCAATATATTTGCAAAAAACATATTCACAAGGCTTTGCCCACACAGAGTCCGTGATTTTTTGACTTGTACACATGCTTTGCCCATTTGTGGCTGTGCACTGGGAAAGCACATGTTTCTTATATTACCTGGCAGGCTCTGAAAAGAGTAAAAACAAAAACCATGCGCAACCAAAGCAATTACATACAGGCTCCACAATCTGTGAAACATTTCTGCTTTGCCTTGGGTATTTGTGGTCTGAATTGTGGAAACTTGCTTATTTCCAAAGATTTGTTCAAGGCACAGACTTGGTGATGAATCATTTTCCCTTATCTAAATAAAGTATAATCGATGGTTGAGTCCCACTGAATCTAGCTGTTCTGTATTTTGATTAAAAAGTGGTGTTGAGCATGGAAGTGGAGTTGTTCAATAATTTCCGTGATTATTCTTAAGAGCACACTGTCCGTTTTAGCCGGTTTCAGCTTGTATAGTAGCAGGAGATGCACAATTTGGCTCAAAAGCTCCCTTTTGACTTCGGCTGACTGTAGAGTATCTGGGGACATTTTCTATTGTCCTGCTGTCCTACTGTAATTCTGTGGAGTGCCACCTGAGTTTAACAGATCATTAGGTCATCAGTCAATACATTCAGCATTTGAAATGCTCTCAGTTAATGCAAGTCTGCTCAGTAAGGGATAAGATTTAAAGATCTATCATTACCTACACATTGTCTTCTTCCATTAAGGCTTTGAGAATGAGCAATGAGGACTAACCTGAGTTTGTGTAGCCAGGACAGTTCAGCTGCCAGGTCCCAGTATTGATCAAGAATCTGGACTGAGTTTTTTATGTATATATCATACCTTTTTTTTATTTCAGCCCTAGCACACTAGCTAAACCCCCTGATTGGTGAGATAAACTGAGCCCTGCATGTTATGGACTGGCTTCACCTTGTGTTTTCCAAATGGCCCCGGGGACCTGATGCAATGAATGTGTCTGGTCTTGCAAGCCCGCCATTAGCTCAGCAGCAAATGACCAGGTGGGAGGTGAGCGGTCCAGAAAGGTCATCGGTCCACTCCACTACGCGGGGGGGGGGGGGAAGCATCAGTTGTTTCACCTCTTCTTGGATTTTACAAAATCCAGACAGAGATGTGAATGAGTGACTAAGTGAGTTGTCTGCACATTTGTTTGTACCGTGGCAGTGTTATAACAAGTGTGATATAAAGAATACTACAGGGATGCTAAGCATTTTATTATCAACATGATCCCCTTCTGGATAACCCCTAATTCAAAATAAACCCATCTTTTTGCAGCATTATGTGAAATATGCCCTTTAGGGGGCAATTAGCCTACCACTATGACAGGAATGAAATTCATGAAAAACTAAATGGTTTAACTTAGGGTGGGTTACAGTCAGATTTGGTTTCTCCTAAACGATGTTTAGCGGAATCTGGTTTCTGCTTCACAGATCATTGGTGCTCAGCCACACTGCTACCTCCAACCTTGCGTAATTTCTATTTTAACGTTTTCGTCATCTTGCCCCACATTCTGCACTGGTCAATATTTACCAGATCAGAGGCAGTAAATAAATCATACTTGTACCAGGAGGTCATAGTATTGAAACACAGAGGGGAGGACTAGAGGACCAGTGGAGACCCAGACTGTCACCTTTCAGCTGGTGATTTATAGAGAAGAGCCTTGACCTATAGTATAACACCCAACTTGCACTACAATTAATATTGATCCACACAGACTGGTACTCAGGCGTTAACGCTGATGGCCAAGACAGTGCCGAGCAGATGGAGCATTTGAAAGGAAAATGTGACTTTCCAAACAGCAAACAACTTTTAGAAGCAGATTGTGTGGTAGGAATGTGATGTATTTGCTAATATGTGTGTGGAAAATGGTTCACATTTAACCTTGTTACTACTGCACCCACTGAAGCAGATCACCTTTTAGTTTCATAATAAATGTATTTGCACTTTCCTGTATGCTTATGTTTAACTCAAATGGTATTTAATTTGGATATATTTGGCAAACATTTAAGTTTCATTACACATAATATGATAAAAATATGTAAACTAATCTGACCTCTTAAGAAACACTAGTGCCCTTCTCACCACAGAGTTAACACAAACCCTTCCTGTCTATTACTGTATTAAATACTCCTATGTGTTTTGCTTTTCTGACTAGAGAACAGCCCTATTTGAATTCCTTGCCCCCATTATAAACTAACCTGCTCTCACACACTGACTATTGTATAGGGAATTTACAGTCCATCCTATTATCTCTTAATTATAATAAAATTAGACACAGCCCATTTATAGATGTCTAAATAATACATTTTTTAGATAATGAGTTATCCAAATATCAATTATGGATACATGATCATGTGTACTGATGTTTACAAGCCAATGTTAATGTCTAATGATACTTGAATGATTTATAAAAGCATTTAACTACAGGTAGTGTACATCAGTTGCAACTTTGTAAAAGAACGATGTGAATTAATTTGTTCTAGCATCTTTCAGCTAATTGTTTCGGGTTTACGGTCTGCAACTTTGCTGTTTTGGTTCACTGTCAGTGTGAAACAGATATGTCACGGTTTGTGTACAGGACTCAAGAGCAGACGGAGTTATAAGGCAAAGTTGTTTATTAACACAAATAGAATGAGCAGTGGGCTGATGGGGAATGGGTTGGTGTGGGGTAGAGTTCAGTTTCCTTCCGGAATGATGGCGGGCAGGAGAACGAGGCAGGCAGATCTGGCAGTCTGAGCACGAACTGAGGTTTCCAAGTTGAGGACAGCGTCCTACAGGCAAAAACAACTTGGTTGGACGGGCAGGTAAAGATTCAACTAAGCAAATGTCAGAGCAGAACGGAGAGCTGGCGTGTGGCATACTCAGAGGACACAACGATCCGGCGGGGAACTGCTCCCTGGTCTGGTCTTAAATACTGGTGATGATTGGAGGGAATGTGGATCAGGAACGTGTGAGTCCAAGCAGCCAGAGAACCAGACCACGCCCAGCAATGAAGGAGGAAACAGAACACAGATAGACATACAAAAACCACACCAAGCGCCCAACACACCATGAAAAACAAGAAAATAAAAAAACATAAACACACTCATGCACACACACATTTCCCTCAGGAGTTTGTGGAGACCTTAATATTTACTGTCAAAGGAGAGTGAATATTGGACTTAGATTTGTCAGGTGTCCTGGAACACGACTCCAAATGAATGATATTTTGGCTTCATATTTGCATGTAAAAAGCCAACTCTTTGCTAACATGTTAGCCCTTTCAAATGTTTAAGATTATAATATGTAAAAGTTGTATTTACAGATTACTGCACTGCCCCCAAATAAAATCTTAAAAAATCTATTATTGCCAGTTTAAATTGTACACCGTAATAATTACTTTCATTCCTAGTAAGCGATACCTAAATACCTTAGACTAACAGACTAAAGCAATATCTTCCACTGCTGAAGAACATTTCAAAGTCGGATAAAGTATCATGGCAGAGCATGAACATGTGGATGACACATTTTTAAAAATAGCCATTGTACATTCTGCATGGACTCGTTTGATATAGAGGAGAGGTTACTTGAGGGATTCACGTCCTTCCCCTCCTCTGCCTCAACGGGCATCAAACAATCACCCAAATGTATCCTCTGTAATGTAATTAATGCCTGTATCCATCTCTTACTAAGAAAATGCTGCTCAACAGCACTGGTGCATGATGTTCAGGTCATAAATGGATGGTTGGCTGAATACAGTAAGTGTGCATTGCAGGAAAGTCACAAAGCTGGGGATGAATTTACCATGGTCAACTCAGTCAGGAATGCTTTATCATGCTAGTATTCTTACAGAAAGTTAAATACAAACAGTACTTACAAATTCTATTGCAAAACTATACAGCCTTGAGTATGAATATGAAATGCTGTGCATGCCTCAGCACATCAAGCCAATATCAGCCAGTGGCAGGGTCAGAGGCCGAGAGAGATGGGCGGAGGGTGTATTTGGTGCTACTGTCATTCTTATCCTCTTACTCATTCTACCCTGATAAGATGCCTTGACAACTGTGACCTTGATACACACTGCTGATGGTCTGAAGTCACACACACAGAAGCAAACTTTAGCCTCGGGCGTTCTGCAGGCGTAGCTTGCTCCTCAGTTACAAGGTAGTCTGCTGTTTTGCTTTTTCTTTACCCAACTAGCCATCAGCTCCATGAGCTTTAAGGTCACGAAGCTTGTTTAGGTACCATATTCCAATAAAATGATAGTTGAACAAACAGTGTTTTTTGAATAAGAATTGTTGCTTGGGCTTTGGAAATACAGTATATGAAGTTTCAAAAGACTGTTTTACCTCGGAGTGAACAAAGGACCATAATCGGCACTTGTAGAATTACAATTTCCCCCTGGAAGCATAACAATTTGATTCCATGAAATCCCATATTTAGACAGTTTGAACAGGTCGGAATAGCAAACGAGCACTGCTCTTGTCCTGCCCTTGAGCAAGGCATTTTACCCCCAACTGCTTTAGCTGCTCTGATATACATGTACAGTGAGGCTATGTTTGTACTAGGTTGCTTCCGAGAGGAAATTAGTATTTAGGCTCTGTAAACTTATCTTGGATAAAGGAAAAAGAAAATTAGGATATATCAGCTGCAGTTTCTGAAGGCACTAGAACCATAAAATCTTGGTTGCGAGGAAAACTGTACATAGTAACACTTCCACCCATGCACTCAAGATGTGCTTGTGTAAAATGACATTATTGTTCAAATGGTTTAAATGATGTGGTTCCATATTAAAGGAACAGTTCAACATTTTAGTAATTATGCTTATCCATGTTCTTGCTGAGCATTAGATGAGAAGATCGAAACCATTCTCATGTCTGTGTGCTAAGTACTGCGCTAGAGCCACGAGGCAATTGGCCTAACTTAGCATAAAGACTTGAAGTGGGGGGGCGAACTGTTCTGCCCAAAGGTAAGAAAGCTGTCTACCAGCACCTCTAAAACTTATTTAAATTGTGTATCTTGTTTTTTTTTTGTTTTTTTATGGAAATAGAAATGTAAAAACAACAATTTGTTGTTTTACAAGGAGCTGCGCTAAGCTCAGTGTTACTTAATGCACAGACGTGAGTGGCATTTATCTTCTCAGCTAATTCTCAGCAAAATGTCAAACTATTTATTAAAGGTTTCAATGTATATAAAGTACTACAGCCTATTACATGAGCAATGGAAATGCCTCCTGTCCACATTTTCAGTACCAAAGACATAAGATATTACACCATAGTGACAAAGTAAATACATCAGAGTAACTGGCAAACCTCTTCCTTTGTTCAAAAAGTGAGAGTTGTCAATAGGACCTCTCCATATCATAAACATTAAATTATCGCTGGTACTGATTATATAAATTGGCTAATGAAAAGCTGAAGCCTCGAAGGCTGACAGGATAGATCTTTATTATTCATTTATTTATTGGTGAGGATTTAATTCACAGGGAGTCTGAGTAGTTTCTGATGGAATTGGTCTGAAAGATTTTTTATGTCTTTTTTTTCCATTGAGATTTTAAATACAATCTAGTAATTCACATGTCCTTTTATGTTCACACAGCCACTGAAAATCTTGTAATGAAAAAGCAATGCTCTTATCATTTTATATGATCCTCTTTGATGCTTTTTTCTGTTGAGTAAAAATCCTTGTGTGTAGCTTTACCGCAACAGACAGCTAATGCAAAGAGAATAAAAAGCCTGGACTACAGTGATGTTTACAGCACAATGAAATACACACAGCCTTTTATGAACGCCATAGGATTGATTTCTTCTGACATTAAATGGGCATCACAGAGAGAAGAATGATTGTTTTATTCACTTTCTCAGCTGGTCAAAGATGTCAAACTGACATTCACTGTGTGAGCCTAGACGCTTACTTGATGCTTCATAGCCCTTGTCTGGCAACTCATTCACATGCGCCCCATTGTCTGTACCGCTATTTCTGTTTGTTTTAGAAGCAGAGGGTGGAGAGCAAAAATGAGATGGGCAGAGAAATGTCCACAGGCCTTTTAGTATTGTGTGTATTATACGTTTTTTAACTTGCATTTGCCTTTAAGTACCTTCTTTTCCCCATTGATATTCCAGGTCTTTGTGAATTTTGCAAGGCACCAGCATGGGGAGAAGGACTCTCAGGCCTATGACAACCCAGTGGACACTTCAGACGAGCTGCCATTGGAGTCTGTGAAAACCTCCCAAGAAGCAGAGAAGGTGTAATGCACTCATAGGAAAAGCATAACACATTGCACTTACAGTGGGCCAGCAATATACCTTAAACTGGTTTGAATGGCTGTGATTTGCACTGGCAGTAGTGCAGTATTTGGCTGTAATCACCATATTGCATGCAGGCTGGCCTTCCAAACTTGTCAAACTTTTTGCACAGCCTTGTTCAGTGCCCAAGCACACAAATTCCTGGTATTGGTCAACAATGAAATGTATTTTTTTGTGTTGTCTTCCATTACCATTTTTACCCATGCTTAACCATCCCTAACGTAACTGATCTAAACCTGTTAAACTATGAATGTCTAAAATGTAGAATTAAATGACTAGATCTTGAGTTACAGTGAGTGCACACTGCAAAAACTGTCACGTTATTTCTGTCTCTAATCAAATACTAAACATTTTATTTTCTTAAAACAAGTAAGTCTAATAGAAATATTCTATTTTATCTAAAAGAAAACAATGTAACGTTCAACAACTGACACAAGGCCAGTTCAATTTTGTTTTGAGTATATTGCTGACCTTCCCTCATGAGAGGGAAAGGAACCGATGATCCTCTGAAAGCATCATACATTACACAGCATTTAGGATACCTCAGGATTGAACTTCAAATTATATTTGCTTCGATTTGCTGTTGGCTATAATTGATGATATGTTGCGCTGTAAAAACTATATAAAAGAGAAGAGCTTACACTGCTTAAAAGTTGGATCACTTGTGTTTGACATTTATAGACATATCAAAGAATATCAACAAGCGACTAACGTAGGAGTATTTTGTCAACACAAATCATAAAAAACATTCAACCATAGTTAGTTCCAGCCTCACATTGTGATTCGCCGACAGGCACTTAAATGATTGCCACTGATAAGAAATTAATAATAACAACTCTGTCAGATGTGTTGACTTTGAATGTCTGAATGAGCCTGCAAACAGCTGTAGGTGGTGTTTGATGAAAGACATTGAGGTTACAGCAGTGGGACAATGCCAAGTCAGTCAGAGTCAAGCAGCTGTCAAACATTTCTGCAAGAAGGACAACATGTCCGTGTGTGCACAGCCGCAGCTTACAGACAACTGCATCTGCATTCGATGCATTCCTCATGTGTCTCCATTTATATCATGGCTGTAAGTGGACACACATCAGAAACATCTCTCAAGAATTACTTAATCAGTGTATGAGCAGGAATACATTTAAATTTGATGAGCTTTTCATCCATTGTCTTGTCACTTCTATCTATTTTATTAATCAGAGTCTAAATAAACTATTACTGAGATTTTTTTGTCATATGGCATGCTGGTAAAACGGCACTGGTGTGTTCATCTATGACCACCAGAGACCTGTGTCTCAGAATATAGCACTCCGTCTCAGGCACAGACCTCTGCAGTTAAAGTGAATACTTTTTTTTTTTTTTTTACAATGTGCCTTTTTGAACACTTTGATAGCTTTGAAACCAGCATGCTTTATTTACACTGACAAAAAATGTTTTTAAACTGTAAAATGGCTTTTCTGCCATTCATATTTGAATGAAATTACACGGCAAGCTGTAATAGTACTGTAAATGTACTGTACTACAAACTTTGGACAAACAAAATCTAAAATCTGTTAAATGGTCTATACTGTATCTCAGGAATGTTTCATGTGCAATTTTGACTCAGGAATGTCTACATGTAAATGGAAAGAGTTATTTATAGCTACATTCTTATTATTTTCAACATTCTGGACTGTACTGAACAACACTGGAAGATTGTAAGTGTCCTAACGATTAAAAACCCTAAAGCTTTTTACTTATGCAGTTTACATGACTTGGCACTTACTTCAGAATGTAAATACTTCTTCAATTCACCCCCCTGGTTTACTTTGAGAGCTTGACATAATTGGTATGCTGCTCTAAGACCTCACATTACTATCTTGCCTGTTGCAAAGCATAATGAATCCTATTTGTACTGAATATTGCTTCATGCCAAGACAAATAATTAAACATTTACACAAATTGTAATGCGTCTCTGACTTGAATGTTTGCACATTGCTGTATTTGTCCACTGATTCATTGGGTTCCAGTTTGAAAGTCTCTTTAGTTCAACTTTCTAGATGTCCTTTTCTGTTTCCCTTCATGTCTTTCACTTTGAGTGTAGCTTTCAGTTGCAGGCTCACATTTGTTGAGTCTCTCATGCGTCCATCCTTTAATTGAGACCATAGGATGCCAGAATACAGACCGTAGCAGAGTGGGTAAGGCATTTCATTTCACATTTAGTGGAGTAGCTCCTTCTCAATGGGGAAGAGACGTTTTGTCTGCCAGATGCCTGAGAATAAATTCATTTTCTTGTCAAACTATCACACAGACCTTTAGTGTGTGCGCTTTCTTTTTATCTATTTCACTTTTTATCCGCAGCAACTTCAAAGCTAGTATGCCTTAAGGTTAAACCTATTGTTTTCTCAAAATCACTGCAGTTTCACAAAATATGCAGCTCTTGGTTTGGAACAACCTGTCCTCCAATAATTCATTATGACGTCTAATATTGATGTCATTCTAAAGAGATTTCCAACACTAAATTTCCTGTTTTTGCCCATCTGGATTAGACCATCAAACCTCGAATGATCTGTGTAAGTGTCTGCTTGACTTTTCAGTCTAAATGATAGAGATGAATGTATATGGATTTTTATATTTTGATACCTTCTCTCTCAGGTGCAAATGTAGTGGTTTGTTTTTGCTTGTGAGTGGCACTCACATGGAGCTGCAGTCCTGTACGTTTCTGCGGTCTCTCCCATGGGTGAAGCATTTGTTGTGTATCTTCTGGGCCCCCACAAACATTTGATGTTGTCTCTAATCCTACAAAAAAAATACTTCCAGCGTACCGGGGGACATGTTAATCCATAGAAATGTATCAACAACAATTTTGATAGTGGATTTTATTGTCATTTATAAATCAAAAATGCCAATTAGTTGGCGGTTTGCAGCTTTTCTGTTTTGTATCACAGAGATTCAATCTTTGGGCTTTGCATTTCTAGTTGGACCAATTGAGCAATGTGAAGATGTCACCTTGGGTTCTGTGAAGCTATAATTGCTATTGATATCTGACAAGATATGACATTTTATTGACTAAAAGACAAATTGATTAATTGAAAAAAGAAAGATCACTGATCACTGACTTACAGCCATACTTTGATTAGTTTAGTTAGGTACATATGTATGTGTATGCAATCTCCATTCTGAATGGGGGAAAAATATACTGTAGACTGTATATTTAATGAATTTTGTTTTGCGATTATCTTAGTGAAGATGTGGGTCAATTACCTGCCTGTAAGAATGGCTCTAATATCCCCTTTATAGTTCCTCATTGGTTCCCTCCAGTCCACCAGACAACTCATATTTCCCACATACAGTAAGAAGGCTTAATCTTGGCAAACTTGCTTGAACCCGGGTGTCTTGAGTTAATGTTTGGGCTTTCTGCATGTGTCACACCTCTCGTCTTCGTTTACTCATTAGAACGCCGAGCTCTGGGGCACGCTGCCAGAGGCAATCAGTCAGGTGGGAACTTCACAGAGGCGATAAAACTCGAGTCTTAAGGTGGGATTACTTGTCACATTCCACCATTATTCCCTTGCACTTTTCGTCCCAGTCTAATACTTGGGAGGTTTATGAGCAGGGGTTACATTACAGATCAGGAGAGTTGGGTGTGCAGGACTGAGCATGCAGGCTGTACAATTAGTTTGAGCCACTGATTCATCTATAAATATATATATTTAAACATGCATAGCCACACCTGATTTTCCCATGTAGACCAAACTATTAGAGGCCTTTCATTACATTTTTACTTAGTTGTCCTCCTCCAACATGGCGATCGCGTTTAAATGAAATGCCCACTTTCCGTGCAGTAGTAAGCATTATTAGTTGGCATGAAGTGATAGAGAGTGCAGAAATACACCCAGGATAACCAGGTAACAACACATAAAAGGTATTTTCCATTGCAGGGAATTGAATGCTGCACCCGTATCTTTTGAGGGAAATTTGTCATTAACATGTCTCTAAAAAGTAAATAAGATCCCTGGCCGTGCATCCTCATTTTATCATCAAATTGTTAAGCTTCGGGTGTAGTTTAGCTTTTGTAAAATCAGTGAGCTTGTGCTTTTAGATGATAAGTTCATAAACATATTACTCTATAATAGGATTTTATCACACACGCATTACATACAATGCGCTTTCCCGCGACTTGACCTTTTCTCGATCTCGGTGTCAAGTGCAAGAATACAATAAAAGGCATTGTCAGTCAGCACGGGAAGATTACAGGAGTTAGAGGAGATTCAATGATCTGCTCGACAGGCGAGCTTTACAGAAAGCTCCTGCCACCCTTTCAGACTGTAATCAGCCCCTGTGCCCTGAGTTTGCTGTTCTTGCTTCGGGGTACTTGTTATAGGCTGTCCAGAATAGGTAGTAATTGGTACAAAGTCTCTGTTCATCTCACTGCAGTCGACTACAGACGCTATAGAGGAACGTGTACTTTTTTCTGTTCAGAGTGATTTTTAAAATGATCTTGTATTTTTATTTTTAATGATTGTGTTTTCGTGCTCATTACTTTTCTTTGTCATAGTCTTTGGGTTTATAGTAAAACGTGAACTCAACTGAACTTTCGTCCGTCATTAGAAAGATGTATGTCATCATTTTTTTAAATCATTTTTGATCTTGCAAAATGTTGAAATGCTTTGTTTTACAGTCGAAATATGGAGACCTAAAATGTTCAATATTCAACAAATAAATTAGACATTATGGAAGATGAAATTGTATTAATAAACACAGACAAAATATATAACATAACCATCAAATTGTCAAATCAAATCTACATGTTTTCAAAAGTCAAATCAACTATAACAAACAATTTAATTCCAGCAGTGTTTATTTCAAAGTTCCAAAGTTATTATTGCACCAAATCATTTTCCTAATAACCGTTGTATTTCCATCACACAGTCTTCATTTGTCAGTCATGACAAACAGGTCAGAGCCGGTTGCTTTGATTGTCAGCCTGCTCATTCAGACCAAAGCTAATCCCAGAGAAATAATGTGTTTACTTATTTTGTTGTCTTCCGCGTTGTTAAACGGACTGGCACAGAGATTAAAATGGTGGCACTGCCCATCATTTGGTAAATGTACATTTTATAGCACACGGCATGTATTTCTTTACATATACAGTGTATTTGCTGCATTTAAATGCTACACTTTTTCTCTTGAAGCACTGTACATTCTGAAAAACACCTTGACGATCATACTGGCAGTCCCTGAACTGATTGCATGTGCAGTCATTTAAAAAAGTATATATGAAAGCTTCTCTTCTGTTCATTAACTGAAAGGTCTCCACAGTGCCAGCAGTGGGCCGATAATGTCCCACCAGGCCTCATGCTGTTACAGATTAAAGTGGCAAGCAGACGGATTTGTTCTAGAGGATTTTGGACGAAAACATTACATAGTTCAATAATGTTGTGAAACTGACTCGGATTTTTAAAGTAATAGACTGAATGCAATATCCAGATGGAAAATCATTGCAGGCTACAGTACTAAACCATTTTTAAAATCTTCACTAAATTAAAATATAGAACACATATGCAATTCACATGGTTGACATTTGGGGATTAGTAGCACAAGTGCCCCAAATCTGAGTGCTTGAAAAATTGCCCTTTTAAAGCCTTTGTTGTGATCGGAAAAGCTATTTTAAAACCTAATGATGGTTCTGAGTTGCTTTATTTTTTTAACTTTGAACTTTAGGTATTTGTTTGTTTGATGTTTTGTTAGTTACTGTATGTAGGAAATGATTTATTTACTTCTTCATCTCCATGAAAGTGTGTAGGTTTTCTCCTGCAGGAGGGAGGTAGGCCTGTGCAAACAATCCAGTTAGGAAATGCTGGTATTGGTCAACATGGTCTCATGAAATGTCTTAACGTCGTGATTTTCTTCTTGACAAATAACAACACGCAATTATGTGCAAGCACATTCAAAGACACAAGGTAACATCACAGGAAATATCATGAGAGCTTTAATGAGCAGCACATACACCACTGAGCTGCACATGGACATTCAAACTATGTTGGAGTGCTGAAATATGCAGATATACAAATCCAAGGTACATAACATTTCAGTAGGGATGCAACAGACCCATTAAGTTATCCTCTACAGTGGTAGACTCAAGTCTATTATCTAAGTTGTTGTTCCAAACTTTACATTTGCAGAAAGACAAAAAAGTCACGTTGCCTGCCTGCCGTGTTGCAAATTCAGCCGTCAGTCTAGGCCAAACATTCTTATCACTCTACCGTCGTTCATTTTCTCTCTCCCAAAAATGAAAGGTGTTGACGAGAAGGAAAACAACTGATAAACATTTGAGGTAGAGAACATAGTTTGTGTTTCAGAAACACCTATAGAGCAGAAGGTTTGACAGGTCACAGTAGGAAAAGCCCGTTCAGGGTCCCGGTGCATTCTGGCCTCACATTCACACTGCACAGTCTTACTGGGACATCTGAATACAACTGAGCTGTCGTTAATACTTTTAGCAACACCTGTGCTTTTCCTAGTGTGACAGGTCAAAATGTCTGCTGTGGAAAATGTGTTGCTTTTAACTCTGTGCGGAGTAACAGGCATCTAAACAGTCAATTAATGAATGTGTGCATGCAGTCGCTCAAAAATGAATCAATGCATATTTCTGATCATTTTTGGCCAATGTAGCATCATCAACCCTGATCCTGAACATTTTGAATCTTAATTAATTAAAAGAATTAGGCTTTTCTCAAACCTGGCTTATAAGTCATAAACCAGGCCTGTCTAGAGAGCTGACAAGCTTCCTCCAGCAACCTCCTCTGTCCCATGACCTTTGCCGGACTCAGGTCACTAATGGAAGGTTGAATGACAATTTCTCGATTTATTGCGGCCTGCAAAGGCTCACACGCATGAAGAACCTAAGCCAGTCTAGTAAATTATAACCTACTCTACCTGACCAGTGCATAACACAATGTGACACCACCCTCTTTTAAGGAACATCTCACGATCTCTGGTCTTCATCAAGTGAGACCAGGACATGTCAAGCTAAGATTAAAGGAATAAAGGGAAAATGACGTTGCCATGCAGAATCAATCGTATTTATCAGTGTGTTACATTAAGTAACAATATAAGAAGAGTGATGTTGTCATGCTGATGACACTAGACCCTGTCAAGAAAAACTGTTCTTTATCTAAAGAAATGAGTATGATGTCACGCAAGTATGGCTCACCATTTTTCTGTATTAACAAAACTATTCTTTCAGGAGATCCATAATAATTTTTGGACAGCATATGTGATAATATGGGAGAGAATTTCAGTAATGTCACTCGTTGCTTGCCACTCTAAGAAAGGGATTGTGAACCTGTATCTACACAACAGTTCATTCTTTTATTATCCTGGCTTGTAATAAGAGTCCTACAGAGCTGTGTGTCTGCCAACCCTTCCTCCTCCTCTCACCCCTCTGAGAGGAGAGATAAGCAGATAGACAAAAGACATTCATGAGAATGCAAAGAGTGTGGAAATATATGCACAGCTAACTTGTGTGATGTCATTTTACTATTTCATTTACTGTTACAGATATGTGTATAACCTTTATACCTTGGTGTGTCGTCATAATAGCAGACGTCTTAACATAAAGGCCTACCACGTATGACATTAATTTAACACTGTCTGTTATTTACTTAGGGTCTAAGAGACATGGAACTCAGGGGAGTTCCATCTGGAATCGATCGGCACCGAAGGTCCAGAGAAATGGCAGCGCCTCCCCTCTCCCCTCTAACGCCTGCCCTGCTGAGCCAAACTCAGCTGAAACAACAGATACTTTTCTGTGAAACTGGGGTCGATGCTTTAGCTTAATAAGAACAATAAGTATGATAGCCTAATGACTTCAGCTTATTAACAATTCCTCCAAATAATCTCCCTTGACTCTCCAAAACGTCTCAGTTGCTGAGCAGTGCTATAGTTTAATTGGCAACAAGCCTGTTATAGTTGTCCACATAGTGGTTTCCTGCGTTTACACAAGTTACAACCGCTAACCAAACAATCATTCACTGCATCCTCTGTGTCAAATGGTCATTCATTTATTAGCCTAATTATTCATCGCTGTGTTCATATCATTCGTTCCTGCTTGTATTTATCCGCTCATTTGCGTGTCCAGTAGTGTGGTGACTACAAGAGTGTGTGTGTAGTTTAGTAGTTGTTATCCTCTGTGTGTAGTTAGTAGTTACATAAACATTGGTTATTGGATGTTTGTGTGCATGGAATGTTGCAGTCCCAAGACAAGGACTCTGTAGCAACTTCAGATTCAGACTAAATTGATAATTAAATACATTGATTATTAATTCATTCATTCATTAGTTTCTCCCTGTAAAGAAGTGGTGCCCCGTTTTAAAATAAATTTATGAGGTGAGTACTGTTATTCAATGTGGACGCTGATTTTATTCTGATAGCTGGAGGTGAGCGTAAACCTGCTCCTTCCTCTTACCAAACTTAAGATAATTCGATATGATCAGTTGAATGCATTTTAACCTTTAATCTGCTACGCCAATTTATACATTTCTAATAATGTAATATTAATGTGAGTACAAAGCTGTTTTCATTGGTTTTATGATAAACGCTTTTGAAAAAAAAAAAAAAAAACCCACCTTTAACTCAACAGGCTTAGATGCCATGCTCATGATCTTTCTGTCTGAACTAGTTACTGTGCATTTCTCACACAGCAGACCCCAGTGTGTGACCCCGTCTACAGCTGGGGTAAAATATCACATGTTTGCTTGTGTTGCCTTGTGGAAAAACCTCTCCTCTCCTCCTCTACTTTATTGCTTTTGTTGACACTTCAGTGCCTACATGCCATGCTAAACTCTTAGTCTTGTCTCCCTGGTTTGATTAAGAGGATGAAAATACCAGATTCCCTCTTTCTTCTTCCTGTCCTTTTTTTTTTTTCCAGCTCAAGATAGGACACAACAGATTCCAGAAATACTTTTTCATATCCTCTCTTTTATGGCAGCCATTACAGAGCTGAGTGTTTGTTGCTGATATTTCTGGTTTTATTAAGTTTGGGTTATTTCTTTAATCCCCATGCCCCCCTCTGACGTCGATGGAACAACGCTCACACTGAGTGGCTATTCAGTCATCAAGTTCAGCGCTTCATATTGTCCGCTATAAGTGGCTTACTGACCCCTGTAGAAGCTGGTGTTGAGGTACCAGGGTGATGTGATGGGACACCTTCTGTGACGGGGTTCAGTTTAACCGAATCTCTAATCTTTAACAGGGCAAGATTGCGTCAGAAATAGCTCTGATGACCGAGTTTTGTTGCACTTTAAGTCCAGGACTATTTAAGTTACACCAGACAGCCACCCACCTCTCTGGGGCTTCACGCTGAGGGATGATGAGGGTTCGAGCTCGCTGTGTGGGCCTCGATTCCCGTTTGATTGGTGTTCATTTAGGATCTCCCGCAGCGATGAATGCTGCAGCACCGCTGTGAAGTCAGAGACATTTCTCAGCACCTTCCAGCGATTCTTTTCCCGTCCGGCTACCATCTCCAAAGTGCTGCTTGTCTTTGAAGGCGGTGGGTGGGGTTCACTGTCACAGCACCGTCAGGCACGAACTGTCTGGTGCGCTGACTGATTATGGCCAGTTTAATAATTTAGCTTTCTTTAAGTCACCTTTGCAATCAGTGGTGAATTACTTTCCTTCCCAATTCATTACATCATGTCTCCTTTGGACTTGCTTAGCTGATACACATTGCAGTTGTTTTTGGGGGGAATTTAACTAAGTCTTCACGGATACATTTTTTTGCAATAATTAACACCCAATAAATATGATTTGGTAATTGTTTTTCCTCCATTTTATTTCACTCAAGTATTCATCAAAAAACCTGGTGGTTGGCCCGACATAAAATGCACCATACACGTACACTATAAGCGTAAGCGAATGCCAAGGCCATTTCACTTTTACTGATTTATCTAAGAAAAGCTGTTGGCGAAAGCGTTTTCTGTTCTTTATAAAACGTTGTTGAGGATGTTACATGACATTCTCAGTTTAAGCCAGGTGATGAGTCAGCTGGGTTGCAATTTTGTAATATCTTTATAACTGAATAAACCATTCCCCGCCTACTAAAAAATATGATGTTTATACTGTATACTTCTCATTTGCAGCAGCAAATGCATTTTCAAAGAAACACAATGCCACCCAGATTACGTTTTTATCAACATAATGAGGAAACATTTCATTTAGGAGACAGGCTGGAATCATCTTGATTTATTTTCTTTTTGCTGTAGTGTGAGAAAGCCTTTTTTTTCCTGCTTGTTTAAATTCACAGTGCGGCAAGTGAACAAGTGCTCAGCAACAAAACTCACATGGACTCATAATTAATTCATTTGCTGGACAGAGTTTGTGTAGCTTGTTGGCTTTGGCAGTCAGGTGAGTCAAAACAAATCTGTAACATGCATGTTGGACCTTTGTATGCTGACGTCTGAGCCAGAATACATACAGGCATTTCAGTAAATGCATATAGAGATAATAAAAAGGAATTCTATTCTTCCAAGCAGGCAGGTTTTTTGGATTTGAACAGTGTTTTGAGCGCTCAAACATGCGCTTGGAAGAGTCTTCTGACAGCCATATCTGTCCCTGTTTTTCCTCCCAGAATCCTCCTCTATCATCTAGTTGGGTTTGTTTTATCGTGTGGTCTCGTCCATTAAAGGGTACCTTGATGTCTCGGCAGTGGTTGTGACTTTTGTATGTAATCTTGTCTGGAAAGTGATGCACTCGCATGAAAGGCCACCACTGATCTTGTTGACAATAGAGGGAAAATAACGAGCAGGCTCCCACTGCCTCTTGCCACTTCAAAACCTTACTGTCTAATGGGTTGGTGAAGAGGCTCGGTTTGCCAACGAGGTTGCTGGAGGAGGGGAAGGGGAGTAAAAGAGAAGGAAAAGAAAACTGAAGGAGAGTTCACAGCCCAGACACTCTCGTGCCCGGCTGTTTCTCTTCTCTCTCTTCCTAATGCCTCCCAGCGCTTTCCAATCTGTTTTGTAGCCGGGCATGCTACTCCACTCCCAGTGTTTATCTGACATCATGAAGGGTTTCGACTTCCCCCGATCCGCTGACAGCCCAAACCCTTCAGAGTGCACACACAAGCCAACTCGGCAGATGACAAAGCGCTGCTGAGCCTGTCGGCAGAATCATGCGGCTCCCAGCATGCTTTGCCCTCAGCACGTCACCTACCTGGTCTGGCACAGACTCAGCCTCGGAGACCACCTCATTATTCATTTTGACAGGGTTTTATGACCCAGCAGCTATGCCCAGACTTGTTCTCGGAGCATGAGCAGATGCTTGAATCTGTAACTATGTCAGCGTTATCAAACTGCAACTGACTAAGGAAGCGTCTTCTACTAAACTTCTACAGTAAATGGAACTGGAAAGACAAATAGCTCAGTTGGGGTTGTGATCTGTGTTTATTTGAACAGAATCATAGTTGGTGGGTTGACACAATAGCCAAGCCAGAATTCCAAAACCGAGCCCATATAAGGGGGTAAAAAACATGGTTGAATTGTTATGCGGTGCAGTGTTGGGGGTTAAAAAGAAAGCCAAGAAAAGAACCTATTAATGCTCCACACACATCTGCCTGCAGGTGCATACTGATGAGCGAAGCTTCATTGAGCACCGGATGATTCACCCAGGCCTTTATTTTGATGGAGCGATTCAGGGCCACACTTGAAGAGACACCTTGGTCTCCCTTTGGTCGCGAGTCTCCTCATGAAACACCGGGTAGCAGCCTGTCGCTAAGGCCTGTGGCAATATGAGCCCTAAATTTTCCACAGGCAGGGGGGCATTTTTTTTTCCCGCTGTATTTTCTCCTCGCTTAAATCAAATGAGGTTTGACCTTACCCTCGTTGGAATACAAAGTAGGCAGGACAGAGGGCCCCGGTTTAAAGCCAAATCTGAATGGGGTGCCACAGCTTGGAAAGTAACAGTATCAGCACCCTGTACTCTCACAGATAAGCGCAGTCGGCTAAAAAAGAAAGAGATACATATGTTTACCATCGCTACACTTCGCTGCATCAGGGAAAAAAATGTTAAGGACACACAAAATGGCTGACCTTCAAAATGCTGCAGCAGCTGGACAAACCCCACCAATAATCCTTATTTTTATTATGAGATCACTAAAGGCATAATCTGACAGAAGCCGTCATATTGATATTTTAATAAAAGAGATCAACACATTTGAGTGTAGTATGCCATAAAGAAACTGTTGCATTAAATTACTGTATCAAAAAAGAGTATTTCTTTAGTGGGCACAAGGCTATGGAAATAAAAGGAAACATGTCAAATTTTAGAAGCAAGATGCACTCAAGATGCTACTTTTTTTGAGCCTGAACAAGAAAAGTATTCTCATTCAGTCATATTATTGTCTAGGCACAATTTCACAATAGTCCAGTCAATCTTTGGATTCTCACAGAGAAGGACACTGTTTGCAAAATGGTCTCCAATGTGGCCCACAGCTTCTAGTAAATCAAAGAAAAAAGAGCCCGTTGACCATCTGATAAATGCACCATGCCGTTCTTGTAGTCATATGTCATATGTGAGAAAACTTATATTCTTATTTTAACTTATTCCATCTTGGTAACGAGACTTTTTCAGTGTCAATTGCATAATAAAAATAGGTAGAACTGACATTGCCATGCCAACACCTTTCTTGTTCTGCATCAAACAGTAAAGAGGAAGAAATCAAGCTGCGTGGACTGCTTATATCAAGCATTTGTTCCTTGTGAAATAGTTCTACAAATCGTGCGGGTTCCCGTTCCTCCTGAGGAGTGACTGTACAGAACATAGGAAAAAATTGCGACTAACGTCAGCCATTTGGCTACATACATAATCATCATCGTATCTGTAGCTGCCTTGCCATTGTTTCCACTACACAACCTCCGCTGAGATCCTACTGAGACCGAGATGAATTAACTTGAAAATGTGATTACCTTACATTAGACGTGGTGGTGACGGTGTTGAATGGTATCGATAGCAACAAGTGTCATTGGGTTGGGTCCCTGAGCAAAGCAGGTACGGAAATAGGAAGGAAGAAGTAGGCTGCTTATTACCTACCTACAGTATCTTACATCTGTGATGTCAGTTCAGTTCCACATATTGCTGTGACTGCAGTCTTAACATTGTGATGTGTGTGTGCGCTTGCATCTGGGTCTGTTCATGCATGTATGGGCGAGAGGGAACAATGTCCTGCGTTTGTGTGTGTGTGTGTGTGTGTGTGTGTGTGTGTGTGTGTGTGTGTGTGTGTGTGTACAGTGCCAGTAAAAGGCCAGGCCAATCGATCAGCAGGGGCTTAACAGCTTTAGACAAAGAGCACATTTCGGCTTGCTGCTCTTCGCTCCGTGGGCTTTCTGTGCCGTGGTTGTTCTACTGGTGAATTCAAATGTCCAGATTCCAGATGTGCAGACTGACTGAGCCCTGCCGGACTTAGATTTAAGGGAGGTCTGAGTACGACCGTGACCGTGAGCGCTCATTGTGAATACGTGGGTTTTTCAGGGATGCAAGGCTGCTCAGAGAGGCTGAATGGGACAAGAGTAGCCTTGACGAAGGTCAAGAGTTTATAGAGGGGTTAAAGGATTTGTTTTTCCTGTCTGTGGCGATCGCATTCCCGAGAGAAATATAGTTAGTCAACACATTTTAATAGAATAAAAATACAAAAAACGAATAAATTAATAGCAACTTTCCAGACATGTTGATTGTCACCTCAACAGACCAACACCAGATGGTTGTTATTAGCTCCCTACTATTATCACCGGGAATTGAAGACAAGAACAAGCCTCTGTTACCTGATGTCCTTTATGATCATATCAGCCGAGCAGTGAACTGTGAGAAATTTCACTAGTGCAGTCTACAAGCTAGCAGACTCTGTGGAAGTCCACACAGAGCCCACACCAAATATATTCGCATGAGAGCCCTTGCAGACTAGATGAATTTTGGCAAAGGCCTGCCCTAACCCCTCTGCAAAGACCACAAGTCAGCAAGTCTGGGCGAGTGTGGACTTTTTGATTCAGCACGTCTTCTCTCTTTACCCCCTCGAGTTGTCTTACTGCATCTGAAGCTTGTAAGGAAACGAGGCCTGTGTAGAAATACTCAGCTCGAGTGAGTGACTTTAGCTTCATGCCCCAAATCCCAGCGTCAGTCGATGTGACGAACTTAATGTTTTTGTTCTTGACAGCTTGTGCCTCAGTGACTGACTTATTTGTAGAAATTACAACAAGAGAGTGAAGTGTATTTTGAGTTAGCATTTGACCTTTTTAGAAGTGAATAAAATGTCCACATATTCTGATACAACAATATCTGTAGCGTAAATACAGATATTGACGCTACCACCTGATAAAGAAAAATCTGTTTTAGTGTGTTGAGGAACAGTGAGTTGATTATTTGCGACAAAAATACTTTCTTCTGCTAATGTAGGTGCACAAAAATAGACGAAAGATGTAATTAGCAACAAATTGCTTTTAAATTATCACCAGTAATTGCTTTTCAGAGTCAGGTAATTCGTTATCAACCAAAACCACATTTTTGGCGTCATTTTACTACCTGTGCGTGTTCTTATCGTAACCTCGCTGTTAGACACTTAATTAAACCACTTTACTTATCAAAAGGATCACCGAAAACCGAGCACAATGGCTCTCGGCTCTCAGGGAAGAGAGCCTTGCAGCTGGTTGTTTGCGTTTCCAGCAGCTTTGATTACCGTGCTCCAGCCCACTTGGCGTCCCACATCACTGGAATAGACTGACAACCGAGAGGAGGAGGTGATGCTTCTCTGCACGCAGTCGTCTCCGAGGATAGAGGCCGAGTGAAGAGGGAGACGGCGAAATATGTAACGTTCATACCGTGCTCTAAAAATAAAAACACGCTGGTGGCATCATGAGGCGCAAGTCGATAGCAATGGTGACTTATTATTTTATATATTTTGCTGGTAGTTAAATATTTTTTCAGTATCACTGTGAATGAATAGGAAGCCTTATCAGAGAATTTTCCTGTGCATTAAAGAAAAAAGTCAGAATGGGCAGTCAAAGGAAGCTTTTGCTTTTTGCTTTTTCAGTGAAAAATGAATAACAGTTTGCACAGATGTTTGAGCATTTACTTTTCTCATTCTGTCCCTATATGAAACCATCATCAGATGGAAAAGAGGAGGCAAATGAGGCTCATTAGAAGATACATATAGATGAAAAATAGGAAGGCAAAGCGAAAGCCTCTTGAGAGCAGGAAGTCAGTCAGCGTAGCTCAGTCTTACCAGTGGAGTCATTACGTCAGGCCACAACGGGCCTGATTCCTGCTTCACTAGACAGAGATCTTTCCATTTTGTTTATTATGGTTGTGAAAGGAAACAGAAATGCACCAAAAAAAAAATCATCATTTCAGGGAAATAATTTCCCAGCAAATTTCCTCTACATTATCAACAGCCTAGAGGTAGTCACGCAGACAGGAACCACTATGTTTCTCAGAATTAATCTCAAAATAGTAAGAGGGATTTGTTAGTTGTTATAACTTAATGGAAAAAAAGGGCTATGCACACACGCTGTTAAGTACAGAGCTGAAGCCAGGAAGCAATTAGCCTAGCTTAGCATAAAGACTGCTGGCACAGTGACTTCCCAGTCTTGTTTTCACAGTAGGTTACCAAGCAACCAGCAGAGACGCTGCACAGATGTGCTGGGCGGACAGATGAACTTGTTTGTCAGAAACTAGTTATACTACCTGACTCCCTCTAATACCACAATTTGTCATTTTTACTACATTAAGTTATGAAGTAAACAATTAAATACATCCTGTTGGACAGATTATTGAACTTTGGACATAGCCAGACAAGCTTCCCCGCTGCTTCCAGTCTTTATGCTAAGCTAAGTTTGTTCACTACTGAACGCACACATTCAACTTTTTACCGCCTGTATGGTGTAGAAAGAAATTAGAAACGCTTGACATCACGTGTATCATATTAAATGTAACTGCCACAGAATAATTTGTGAATATTGACAAAGCTTTCAAAATCATAACAACTTCCTCCAGTATGGGCAAAAACATACATAACTGTTGTTTATGTTGACCCAATGTTAGCAGATGTGTTTTTTTTGTTTGAAAATGCGATCGTCACCGGTTGTTGTATGTGGGTTTTGGCAGGCAGATGCTGGCCCCTCTACTGTGTACCGGCACTACATCTTTTAGTTGTGCAGAGTACCAGACCGTACCGGCCTACTTTCACCCTGCAGTTTGCTTTACAAAAGGAAAATGTGTGAATTATTTTCCAGGAAACTTTTAATATTTTTGTAATTTTCCTCGATTTGTCTTAGTGAAACTTCTACAGAGCTTGCCACAAAGAAGATGAGTTGCCAGCGCAAAGCAGTTAAAGTTGGTAATCGCATGTATACCCAAAAGATACAGGGGTCTCCATGTCATTGACCAATCTTGAAATCACTATCGGATTTTTTAATCTTCTCTGTAGAGATATTGGAGGTTAAATTCTGTGCCATTTTGATCGACTTTATTCTGATTTCAGAACCCACTTCTCAGAAAGAAATGATTGTCACAAAGATTGACACTTTTAATATTTAAAGGGTGACAAGTTCTTTATGACTTGCCCCCTCAGTACCATTCAGAAGCTCCCAGTCACCCCTCGGTTGCCTCACGTGGCGATTATTTGGCTCTGCCCGTTGCTCATTCTCCTTCTCTTGCCGGACAGAAGGGGACATCTGGGATGACATTCTGAAGCAGATGCAAAGAGTCCATTACAGTTGCCCCCCAGCTCCGCAGCCATATTTCCTCTGTCAGTGTAACCACGGCAATGAGATTCTAAGGGAGGTGACCAGGAGCCTGGCCTCGTCTCCAGTGCAATCTGCTTTCAGGACGGCAGAGCAGACGCGGCGGTGGCGGAGGCATACGTGCTCACACACACACACACACACACACACACACACGCACAGAGCGCCGTGCCATATGGCCACGCCACGTAATGAGGGTCATTAATGTGTCGATGAAACGTGTGATTGACAGGTGGCGGGGTGAGCTGAGTGGCAGGTCCATCCACAATAGAAGAGATGGAGATGGTGGTGTCACGGCCGCACAGGCAGAAGCGCACCAGTACAGTTTATATTATGATGTGCCTGTGACAATGTCAAAGCTTTTACCTGGCGTGACCGAGCCACCCGAATGAGACTCCTGATGAAATTGTTTGGGTTTTTATGTAAAAGTTTAAGAAGCTTTCCTGTCCCCTTTTTTGCTGGAATATTATTGATGCCATTTTAGTCTTGTCTGTCCTCTTGGTTTGAAGTACTGTCATGGCTCGATATGATTATATTAGGCCTTTTCCGCAGCAGAGGAGAGAGCACTTTCTGAAGGCAGATACCTAGAAATATAGCAGACTTTCAAGGGACTTAGCTTTATGCACCAAAACTGTTATGACTGAGAATGTCATGAAGATGAATGGCAAAGTTAGCCTCCTTCTGAACCACAGCTTTTACTAATTGGTGTTCTTTGACAGCAGCTCATACATTATACAGGACTGTTCTTACATTAGTAAACAGGTAGAGTTACACAGCATAAACATATCGACTATTTAATCAACCTCAACGCAAAAGACTGAAAGTAGTGTAAAAGTAGCAATGACAGTTCTTGTTTTCTACTAGAATTGTTGCTGAGAAATATTTTGTTTGTACACATCTGCATTGAGATATTTTTTACCGTGTTACCGTGGGTTTTCTCTGGGTTCTCCGGCTTCCTCCCACCGTCCAAAGACATGCATGTTTAGGTTAACTGGTGACTCGAAATTGTCCCTAGTGGATGAATGCGAGTGTGAATGGTTGTCTGTCTATGAGTTTGCCACTGTCCAGGGTGTACCCGCGACCCCAAAACGGGAACAAGCGGTAGAAAATGACTGACTGACTATATAATTGTTCATTCAATCTATCCAGGTAAACTGAAAGGCTACTCCGAACTCCGAAATAACATAATCATTGGGATTTCCCTCTAAAAAGGGGCAACTGCCGGTAAGCGGGATTTGGAGCAGAATTATGTACGCGTTGTTTGGTTTATTACAAGATGAAGAGAGCATGCACGTTTTTGTAGAATGGGTTGAACTTTAAGAAACAAAATAAAACAGAATCTCTCTGGACAAATCATATATTTTTGTCAGTCAGCAAAAAGTTCAAACTTTTGTTGTGGGAACTGTTTCTTTCTTGTCCTCAGTCAAGTCCTTGGTTAGGACCTGAGAAACATTTGTATTACTTAAAGAACATTTTCCTGGTTAAACCTCCAATATTAAAATTTAATTTCTAATATTGGATGCTTGTATTTCCAGTAATAACTTTTGCACAAACATTTAGCCTTGCTGTTTATTAGAACTGCAAATCAATGTCTGTGTGAGTGTCTGGCTCCTCTACCTGGACTTATTAGGCTGTATCTGTTATGACAAGTGGCAGAGTGATGTGTTAAAATGTTTACAGATGTAGATAAAATGATGGAGCTGCAATAAATCATATTACTTTAGGCTCTATTTGGGGAAACAAATAGATGCTTCACTGATTATACACAGCCAAATTAATGTTTCTTCTTGTCAACATACAGGAAAATGGAAAAGATCATAAAAAAAAAACCCGCAGGGAAAAATCAATAACACAACAAATATTGGCCTGCATTTGGATTTGAATTATTGGACCATGTCAACTTGGCAGCCAATTTTCTCAGGTTTTACAGTGTTTTTAAGTTTAGTTTATCACCGAGGTTTGCTTTAAAAGCACTTACTTATATCTTTAAAAATGTGCAGTTAGAGAGGTGGTTTTTCAGCTTCAGCTTTTTCAGTTTTAGTCACATGTGTTGGGTTTATAAGCAGAAGAAATTCCTTGAAGAAACAGCTTCATTTAAGCCCCCCTCCCCCCAACAGACGTATAACTTTCGTGTAATGAAACGTGTAAGCTAACGTTCTCGTCGCTGTAGCTTCATAATTAACCAGCAGATATGAGAGTTGTGTCAATCTTCTCATTGAATCTTCTCTTTTTCTGCAAGAAAGCCAATAAGCGGAACATGTCAGACTACCTTTTCAGAATTGTATTTGAAGACTCAGAATAGTCTTGAAATTTACTCCTCCAAATGGCTTTTCAGAATCATTTTTTTTGTGTCAGGATTTTTCAGAACTGCAACTTTGGTGGTAGATCACTTCATCTTTGTCAGGTTTTCAAGATTCTCAAAATGATTATAATTGAATGCAGAAGTCCATTCCGATTGCCATTAGAAGAAGTGGCCTATTGAGGTGTTTGTGATTTCAAGAGAATTGCAGGGCCAAGTTAAATTGTAAAGCCCAGGTGCCAGCGTGTGGCTCCAAGGGCACATGATTGACATTTCAAAGGACCTCTGGAGCCACAGTCAGAGCCTAAAAGCTGCCGGATTTCCAGCCGTGTGAGCGACCCCCTCGAATGCCCATCAATGCTGAGGCTGCGTGTGTTCCACCCACATTAGGCATCTCCTGCTGTCAGGGAGACATTAACAAGGCAGGTTGTGCCCTGTCCTCTGCACTCAAACTCCTGGTTTTTCCTGTTGACTCTTTACTGCGTCCTCTCCATGCACTTCCTGGGAAGAGGTGACGGACATGGCATTGTTGCCTTGAGGCGCCTTTAGTGAGTCCTAACACACATTTTCGTATGTTTCTTGTGAAATGGGGTGGGTGGGTATTTTACCACCTGGTGACGGCAAGCTAGTCTTAGGTCAGTGAATTGATCGAAACACTCTGATTGGTTCCCGCTGGTTACCATATAGCACTGACAGTCATTTAGTGGATCAAGAAGCAGACCTCACCCCCGCAAAGTCACCCTGGTGCCCAAAGTCTTTTTTTGTTTTTCTCTCTTTGTCAGACAGCCTATGGGGAAATTAACTGATGAGTTCATGCTGGCAACAGGGTTGCTATAGAAACTTCACATATAAGACTTAGGCTGGAGTTTGTCACCAGAGAGACAATTGGAGAGAGAGAGAGAAAGAAAAAGAGGTGGCTGTGTTGAATGCTCACTGGAGAGGCATCAAAGGTGGAGTCATTTGCAACACAACATTAATGCCATGTTTTATTTCTTCTCCTCTGTACCGCATCCTCGCTGCAATATCCGCTGAAATCATCACATCCTTGCTGCAGGCCTGGCTGGGATACCTGAGAGGAAGGGTGTCTTTTTGTTCCAGTCGAGTAGGTCATAAATATCGTCATCGTCATCGTCATTTTTTTTCATGAGTTTATGAACAGAATTTGACAATAAATTATACTTATTACCCATCAGGAGAACAGTCTTTGCTGTCAGTGTCAGTTTGTATATTTCAAATAATCACTTTGGAAAAAGCACGGTGAACTGTCCAACTGTGAGCAGTGTCAGGGTAAATGCTTATTGTTGAAATGCTGTGTATTGATCAGATGTTCTGTTACTGGCCCCTAGTGGTTCAGGTCAGAAATAAGATTCCAGTATCACAAGTGTGGGTTTCAGTCACATTCGTACAGGACAGAAAGCTATGTATCGTGATTAGGAAAGATTATGAGACATGGTTTTAAAATATATAATCTTTATAAAATCTATCTTCTACTATTTACATTAATTTGATTGAAAGTTGTGGCAGTTATTGTTACCTGTACAGCTAATCAAACATATAAACTTTTATTCTACTGGGAAATCTATCCAGCAATTCTGCTACATAACCAATACATTAAGCTTTATGTGAAACGGATTAATGTTTATATTGCAGATGATTTAGCAAGACAAACTGTATTTACTGCACATGCCAACAAAGCAAAAAAAAAGACTTCCCATAAGGAAAGATTTTTCCCAGACAGTAGCATTCAAATCTTTCATTACTGTGATTGAAAACAAACGGATAACTCTTATCACATCTAATGGAGTGACGAAAAGAAATTGGACTATCCTTTAACAGCCTTCCTTCAAAGACATTACTGACATTCTTTATAAAATCTATTTTCCGTTTAAGGCCAATTGAGCAAAGATGTACCTGCAGAGAAGGGAGATTAAAAGTGATTAAATGGTGAAATTCATTTATAGCCGCAACACTTGCGAAGGCTCTGCTCCCTGATTTATGACTGTCGAAACCCGTCCTAATTTCAGTCTGGGTGACACATGAGATGAGCGTCAGCACTAAGTCAGGCTTCAGGCTCTGACAGGAGAGTTGCAGAACTGTCTCCCATCTCTCACTCTTTCCTCCCACCACTCTTGATCCTCCTCTTTCTATACTGCTCCTCGGTCTTTCTGTGTGACTTTTAGAGGAGAGGAGTGAGCATTGTCATGCTGAGCTAGGCTTGCACATCTCTATCACGTATCAGTGCCCCCGTGAAAAGTGTTTTAGGGAAAAGCGGAAAAAACAACATCTTTCCCCCCTGCTCACACTGCCAATGGGTACAAGTAAATGTGCGCAGGGAGCAAGTGCATGCACACAGAAACACACCGTGACACGTTCAAAGCCAGATGCTGCCGATTTGAGACTCTCGTGCAGACGCACTCTCCCCTGCTCCTTCTTCACATTGTAAACAAAGTAAACAAACACACCAAACTCTCTCCACCTCTTTTTGTAGTCAGTGTTGGCAGTGCGATGCCTCACTTGGATCCAAGCTTTCTCAGAATATCCCCTAGTTGACTGGAGTTGGAGTTCTGTGCGCGAGAGACAGAAAGTTGGAATGTCACCTTCTGCTCCTTGGCATCTCGACTGGGAGGGCCACGGAGAGTGCAATGGGGCACAGTGGGGGCCCCTCTGAACCTTAGCCTTGGGACAGATGGCAGGTTTGGACCCTTGGACCTGCTAATGAGCGGGTCGTGCCAAGCGGTGTAGGACACAGGGACATAGGTTAGGTTGCTCCATCAAAGCTGTGATCTGCTATGTGAATGGGGCGAGGCCACGCCCAGCTGCTTAGCTGGTGGTGACATACAGTACAGTAGCTAACGATGGGTTGTTGTCCAAGGCTTGTGTTCATACAGAAAATAATGACAAACAGACACTGTTTAAATGTCAAGCAGGGTCTATTTTGTAGAAATGATACGTTAGAATATGTTAAAGGATAGGAAAGTGTCTTTAAAGAGTTCTCCAGCGATTGTCAGACTCATGATGGACAGGAAATATTGTTCATATTTTTATGGCACATTTTGGTTAATATACAGATGTATTAACAATGTATAATGTATAATAACAATTATAAAGCCAAATTATGTGTTTGACAGATATCAACTTCATATTCAGTCAGTGCTTAAAAACATTCAGTAATAACAAAAAAAAAACTACAAGAAGAAAAAGAAGAAAACAGAGAGAAAGAGGCAACAAACTAAATTCAATGTGTTAAATTATCCCACCTTTCAATGGGATATAAAATTTTACAATTTTATATTTTCAGACAGTAGTTATCATCTAGTATGTAAGCTGAAGTAAGATTCATTGTTGATTCATATGAGCCAAGGGTGAAGAGTAAAGGATCTGGTTGTAGATTAGAGGTAATTATTATTATAGTACAATATCAAACATGCCAGACCAAAAATAGGTTTAATTTTAGAACACATGAAAAAACGAATGAGAAAGTTGCTTTAGCGAACTGCCATCTATCACTTTGTGGTGTGACCACCGCATAAAGCCGTCTGAAGAAGGAGAATCCTCTGTCAGCAGGTCATCCAGAGAGGAAACACGTTTTTCAAGAGTAGGTGTCAATTTCAGACAATCACAACGGTGAATTTTGTTCTAAAAAGACCCACTAAAAATACTAACTGGATTTGTCTAACTCAACTGCTGAAGCCACAGATTAGTTTCGGATGAAAAATATGTTAGAATATGAGAGAAAAAGAGTCAAATCCAGGCATGGAAGCACAAGTATGCACCACAGAACCCAGAACTTTACCTTCTACTGATCTGGATACCCCCTCGATTTTGGGAATTGGCACCATTTCTGTGTGAAAAAGGGAAAGGTGTGCATAACACCAAACGCCACAGGGAGAATCCCTGCCAGGAAACATTTTCACACCTTATAAATCTGCGTTTTACACCTTAGTCTGATGGGCCTCCAAATTGGTCACTACAGTACATTTCAAACTTTGATTGGCTCCATGTAGGTGCAGAAACACATGAGGTCACATCCAGGAAAGTATTATCAGGTTTCTAAAAAACTTAACTCTTACTCTTGTAATTGTTTCTCTTAGATAGATAGCAAACTTCTAATCTGCAATTCTTATTGGAAAATGTGAACAAATCAAGGTGGTCCAGCTAGAGCCAAAATGCTCTTTGTTTTCTTTCATTTGTGAAGCCTTTGATTTTCACAGTGAAGCAAAAATCATGATCTGCATTCATATCCATCCCAGTTATTGATCTGACCGTTGAGCTCAGATATAGAGCTGTTCTATCTGAGCAAACACTTCAGCTCCACTGTGAAGAATAGTGCGAAACGGCTGATATTGGTGGGATAGACAGGCTGCATCCTGGGAGCTCATTTGTAAAGAGTACAGGTGTAAGGAGAAAGAGAAGAGACAGGTTGGAACTGGTGATGGATGATGAGGGTCCACAGAGGACCAGTGACGGGAGAACACCAATAGTTATAGCATCAATGATGTATTGCGTTTTGTAGTTTTGCAGCACTCCGTTGAAGTTGAAAGTAGTTTGGGGATTGCAGCAGCCCACACCCAGTGCTTTGCTTTGTCATATTTAGGAGGCGTGATGTTTTTGAAATGTTATTGTCATGCATAATCAGTCATCAGCCTGCTCACTGGAGGCTTTTTTGTTCCTCCTACCAAAGAGCTGAAGGGCAGCTGATTGACAGTGCATGACAGCCCCTCACATTGTAAGCCAAAGTCCCAGGTCCTGCCTATTTGATATTTCCCTATAATGTGTGCGCGTGTTTGTGTGTGTGTTTATAACCTTAACATATCCTGTTAAGTTTTGCTCAGCATGCAAACTCCTTCACCACCAATGCCCTGCTTCACCTTCACAGACATTTCCATTTCCAAAGTTAAACTGTCCACATCAAACAGAGCCTCCTACTGTTGTCAGCGCCAAAGGAACAGGTGACCCACATGCCTTGCTCAAGGGCACCTTAACAGCCCCTTGGCATTCGGAAATAATTATTCACTTTTTGAGCGATAAAGTCCATCCATTGATTTGTGCATTGATTCTCTGACATTCCCTAATTGAAATTGTGTATTTTTAGTTACTACTCTGATTTTGCTAACTGCCTGTCATGACTATACAACTATAGTCAAGTATACATTCACCAATAGTACTTTTTTTTGTGGTGTTTCAATCGTTTTTTTTAAAGAATCAAATTGAATTACTGCTTCTATACTTTCTCTCAGATTAGAGTCGAACAGTCAAAAGAGGCATATCATATTAATTTGTATTTCATTTTTGTAAATGTGTAAGTTTTGTAAATGTCATTATTTCGAACCGGAGCACAGTCAAATAAAACAATTAATCACCTATATATATATATCAATTGAGTTATTGTTATTGTCATCTAATGTTAACATTTAATGACAGGTGTTGGAAAAAGACCACCACTACTACCACTAGACATGATAGTAGAGAGACTTTATGCAGAATAGCAAAACCATCAAAGCGACGCAACGCTAACGACTGTACTGTAACGGTGCTTTGAGATAAATGCTCATGTCAGTGTCAGTAATGACAATGCTAACATGCCGATGTTTGGCAGATATAATGTTTTATATTTTAACTATGTTAACCATCTTAGTTTAGCATGTTAGCAAGCGAACATTTGAACTAAACAGATTACAGTATAGCTGAAGCTGATGGCTAAAGACGCCCTTGATGCAAACTGAATGATGGCATGAATATGTAATTGCTTTTGCTAAAAAGTATTTCCATTAAAGCTACACTGAGCCAAAATGCTGTTTATATGTATATCAGGTTTGATATTAATGAAATATAGCAAATCAGTCACCTTTGAGCTTCCTTCTTTATGCCATGAGTCAGCCACAGTCAACACATTACATAAATCAATTACACCATGATGAAAATTGTTCTACAGCCGTTCTGTGCAATCAAAATTAAATTGAGAATCATACGCTGAAGTTAATATTCAGCATAGAGGGGCTTTAATATACACTTGAGACTCACAAAAGACATTTTTGTCCAGACACTGTCCAGACTCCTGAGCAGTCACTCCCACTTCTTTCCTCTACAGAGCCTCACGGGAGAATAATAATTATTCTCTTCCACCACCTAGATGGTTCTGACATGTAACGATTCCTAAACAGGAATCATATCACCTGTGTGTGTGTGTGTGTGTGTGTGTGTGTATATGGTTTACTGTACATGCAAAACATAAAAAACATCAACATATTTACATCCATTAATGGAACAAAACACAGGGGGAAAAAAACTATAGAACCACTCAATTTTGCACTAAAATACTTCATACACATATTTTGTTTATGTTTTAATTTCTAACCCCAACCCTGCAACCTACAATAACAGTATCATGGAGAACACAGAAATGTTGGTTCGATGCTTGTCATAGCGTGAGATCATACTCCTGTTGAACTGAAGTGTGCCGCTGCATCATTGTTTCTGGGCAGCAAAGAGCCTGTCTGTCTCTTCTGCAATGAAACAGTGCCATCTATGGAAATATTGAGTGTCAGGTGTGCAATTGAATGCAGGCAAACCTACTATTGCAGTGCTCTTAAAGTTTTAATACATGTCATCCTCTATGGAAATACTGAAGTTAGATATTATTTCTATTTCTTTATAAATGTTTAAAAATGATGCTCCTTGAGTTTCTTCTTATATATTTGTATCTGACCTGATTGAGATTTCCTTTTAGAAAAGCTTTAAGAGACAGAGTGAGAGAGAGAAATAGCTCCAGAAGTTAGTCATGGATAGACGTTTGAGTGTAAATATCCTGCCGACAGTTGGAAATGGCACTAATATGTCAGGCTTGGCTGTTGTCAATCATACAGAGGTTGCTGCAAAGGCTTGTCCCTTCAAAGCTACCTTGGGATGCATGAAACCTGTTTTTGCCAGCATTCCTGCCATTGAATTTGTAGGGCACATATTTATATGATAAATACCGATGTCTGATTTGATTACATGTTGTTATTTTTAAGCAGATGTGGTCAATTTTAAAGCAAAAGGTGGTTGTCACATATCAGTTTATACCATTAACCATTACAGCAAGGTTTTAAAGAGATTTTGTATTTTTTCACCCTGAGAGCTTAATTGCTGAGTATAATAAGAGAAAAATTTTATTTTCTCTGCTTGTTGTGCTATTTTAAAGGACAATGAGCAGGCATGAGAGCAAGTTTTACAGGGAAATTACTTTTAAAATGAATCATACAGTAGATATTTTAAGCTTAGTTGTACTTTGTGTTTAGTGCTAATTAGCAGATGTTAGCATGCTGACACGTTAAACTAAGATGGTAAACATGGTAAACATTAGCTAAACATCAGCACACCGTTTATTAGCATTTTCAGTGTGAGCATGTTAGCATGCATTTAGTTCAAAGCACCACTGTGCTTAAATACAGCATCACAGAGCTGCTTGCATGGCTGTAGACTCACGTTAGTCTTGTCTTGCCTACTACGCTACTTGTCCTGGGAATTAAAAAAATCAAATTCTGTTGCAGTTGCACTCGCCTGTGTATTATTACCATATTTCTAACAATGTGATGTTGAAAGTCTCAAATAACTGTCCAGGTGTAAGTTAACATGCCAATTTGACAAGTAAACAAATGAGTTGATATGTTGTAAATGTTGTCAAGTGGTTAAACACTGGGATTTGTTCATGTTTTAATTTGTTGGTGTCTCTATTCTCAAACCAGTTTTGTCCTTTACTTCAGGTAGCTTTTCTGTCAGGCAGTCTGCTATCTTTACAGGTACTTTTGTTCCTGGGAAGTTGCTCTGACTTTGGCTGAAGAAGACAGCCAGGTGGTAAGTATATATCTCATACAATTCCCAAGCAAGCAGATAACAATGAACTCATCTCTCTCTGTTTCTGTTCTCTATTAAATGAGAAATGTATGGGTCCAACCTAGGCTGAGTGTTCTGCGGATGAACCAGTGCCTGAGGATTCTGGGAGGCTAAGGGTTGGCCCCTGAGGGCCAAGAGCCTGTCAGTTTCCCTCCCAATCTTAGCCCTCAATTACTGAATCAAAGGCGAGAGGAAAACCAAATCCCATCCTGTGCCTGGTCCTCATCTTGCCCTTCTAGACGCGACAGGCTATCTCTCCCTGCTTCTTCACTCACTCTAACTGGAACGCTCACGGAGCACAGCTCCTGGGAACCTTGCAAGTGGGCTCCTGGTTGTGCTCCAAAGAAGCTTCAAAGTTCACTGCTCTTTCTCGACAGGAAGGCAGATGGGGCGAGTTCCCGATATCTCCTCACTTCTTTTTCCCACACACTCCTTTACGTGTTGCTTATTCCTAAGCTGCTCCCACGTGAATGTGTGCAGATGAGACATGCCAGTGCCATTTTCATCCCACTTCCACTGCATTATCTCCCTGCCTGTCCTGTGAAGGAATGCACTTTTCATCTTGTTATTTACTAAACAAAAAAGCTTATGGCATAAATAGTGAGAGGCTTATGCCAGTAGAAAAGAATATTTTGCAGTGACAGCTGGAATATGAATATGACTGACATCACTTGACTGGTTTATACCGAATCCACACCGGCTGTGAAAAAGCCCCTTGTTTTATTTTCCATGGGTACACTGTAGATTTAAGACGAATATTCTCTAGATGATTTCTGCTTGGGATGGAGGAATGAAGCGTAAATTTCCTCCAGCTCTCATGAGAAAACACTTAATAAAAACCAGTCTCAGTTAAAGAAAGTATCATGGTGTTTCACAACCTATATTTTTAAACCAAGAACATTATGGGAAGTCCTGCACATGCAAAGTCATGCTACCTTATTTATCTGCCAGTTATTCAGGTTATTACAGTTTTTACAACACAATGTTGAGCTTGACCGTTCATTTCTTGACTTTCAAAACAGCAATTGGCAAAACAAGCTCAACTCAAAGTCCAGTGACCTTGAGTTGAGATTGACCTTGTTTGTTCTGGAGCTTTCAACCAAATAACACATTACTGATCGGCAGGTTGAGTTTGCTCAGTTGCTATGGAAATTTAGATTCTGATTCTGAGCCCCTCCTATCCATTTTTACCTAACAGTTGAGCTTGACAGTTAATACTTGAGCTTAGTAAGTAGGAATCCTTAAGATTTCAGACCAGGCTGATTTAACAAGTGTGGGTGGTTACTACAGCGAACAGTGACTTTTTCAGAAATACAACAGAAGAGCAACTGGTGTATCTGTTTACAGTACAGCCTAACAAACTCACACAGTTTTAGTGACGCTGGATTACATGCTGCATCACTGCCTGTGAATCTGTCCTGCATAGGCAGACAATTTCAGTCAAGTCCAGGAATGGGGGAATCTGCCACAAACAATAACAAATAATATATGAAGAAGTCGGTGCAGAATGTAAATGCATTTAATGGCTTTTGCTGAGAAAATGATGACCATAAATAGAATCAAAAACTGAGTTTGATTTCATGAAAATCTTAAGGATTATAACTTTTAAAAACAGCAGTTGACAAAACAACCGTTTCACACGGCCCTCAGCTTTTAAATCAACATGCATGAGAAACCCTACCAGAACCATGCAAAGTTTGAACATTTACATTTCATGGCAACTGAGGAAACTCAATTTGCTGATGGAGACCATGTGATACATATGAAAGCTCCAGACAGTGCATTTGGCCTGACTGGGTTCTGGAGGTGGCGTGTGGTGTGAGAAGTTCTGTGAGGTAAGGCAGGGGCTTATCTTGTAATATTCTTCTAGACTTTCTCTAAGACCCCACAACACACTTTCTTAATTCATTTATTTGTTGCAGATGGATACTTTTTGCCTGTTTTGAATCCCACCTGATTCAAATCATCTTCACTCAACAATGACTGCTATTGATGAGCTATAGTTCTCCTAGAAGTCAGTGTGAGGTAATGAATAGATTTTTAATAGAAAACTCTGGCTTTCATTACTCAAGGCTACAACTGTGTACACACTGTCTTGTTTTCGCAGTCATCTAACAAGCTGCCTAGCAGCCCCGTGGAGAAAAGCTGCTGCTTAAGTGAGAACAATTGATATTTAAGTTAACAACGTGTTGAATGGGGGGAGCAGGAGAGCTGTTGTGTTGTGATCCTGAGCCAGAGAGTGATTAGTTCTTTAGTGCCATTATTCAGTGTTTTTATGTGATGCTTTTAGTTGTTTTTTTAAAGAGATGACTTAAAACTGTTTAATGTGAACATTGTCATCTTCTATATTTGTTTATGAATACGTAGCAGGGTTATGGCCAACCATTTAATCTTTTTAATGCAACGCAGAATCCCTTGTCACCTCTGCAAACAGAAGTATTACAGCTGCCTTTGTGAAGCTGTTTTACCTCATTGTTGTTGGTGTACTGAAAATAATGTAATAATGTGAACATTTTTTATTAATTGATGAAGTATTGCCAATGTCAACCAGGGTAACCCAATTAATATTGCTTCACCACATTACAATGCCAGAGCCCCAAACCAGAACAAGGTAATTTAATCAAGGGAAGTTAGTGGTAGATACATTGCTTCAAATTAAAATAAGCACCTCTAACTAAAATGTGGAGTAGGGTACTAATTAAGACAAAATGTTATCCACTGGTTATAATTTTAATTTTAAAACTACTGACATCTAATACATGAGTTGAATTTAATTGGTGACAACTGTCAGCCTCCTGCACAAGGTGTAAGAATAATTGAAGCTTATAAAGTAAACTGTTATCGGGATGACAGCTGAGGATACTTGCTGAAAACATAGATAGGGACAGTCTGGGCAGCCATTAAAATCTGCTTGCAGAGTTTTTTTGGCTGCATTATTTCACTTTTCCTGTGGAGCTGCTGTGACTCTTTGGCCATAGGGGGAGAATTCTGGAAGCCCCCTCTCCAAACCCTTCAGTGATGGGCCATTATCTGTACAGCGGCATCTTTGGACCAGTGACATGATATCAAGGCGTATCAATGCTGATACTCCATCGAGAGACTCACTCTCAACAGATTCTAAGATATGTGACGTTGTTAAGTAGGCTCAGACATGGCTATGGTTAGATTTTTCTGCTGCTTTAAATTGAGAGATGTGTGTCAGGCTTGGTTTTAAAGACAGTGAAATTAAAAATATATGTTCCATGTCCTCTTCTATGTCATTGTGTTCAGTATTCATCTCTCAAAAAGTCTTTTTTGAGTATTTTTATAAAAACATTCCTCTTTTCCTGTATAACATGAAAATATAGGCGATGACTAATATTGAACTCGTGGCAGTTGCATAAATGTATCATCAAATGTGATTTGAGGTGACTAGCTAACCCCACCCATCATATAAAACAACACTTGACTGTTAGCCTGTGTGGTTAGCTAACAGAGCATAGAGGCCACATAGACCCATTCACTCGGAAATACGCCACAATAACGGAGCTAAAGACGCTCTGAGTACCGTTTCACTGTGACTTTAAAGTCACAATGTCAAGCCTGGTTACTGTATGTTAGTACTACAGTTAGGCCTATGGCACAACATTTTTTTTAATCATAGGGTGGGCTCTTTGTAATTAATAATGATTTTGTGCTGCATTGTAAGCTAATTACTTTTGTGTCCGCTGTTGCACAAGGTTTTACAGAATCCCCAAGAGTGAATGCATGAAAGAATATTAGAACAGATACAGCAAGGGTACGTTTATTTCCAGCAACCATGGGGCATTTTGATAGTATTTGGGCTGTAAGTAGATCCTATATTGTCCTCATCAATCACCAGTGCCGGTGGAACAAGCAGGATGCCTATGTAAGAACTGTTATATCATCAGTCCTTAATTACTACTATCTTATTCTAAATCCTAAATAAAATGAGTTACTTACATTTACTTAACAAATGATAAGTAAGTAAGTGATATTTTTAATAATTATAAGGGGAAGTCTCAGGTATGTGTCAAGTGAATTGGGGTAGAAATAGACAACAGTACATTATCTCAGTTGGCAGAGAAGCTATTATTCTACACTAAGAAATCCCACTGCCAATAAGTGTTGATTTGTCAAGGACAGGTGTTGATTGGTTGCCAGGTTGTCTGTTCACAAAGAACCTATATGGCTTCAAGAAAGGTGTTCAAAACTACCAGAAGTGCTGAAATGAGTCAATCTGATGGGTGCAGATTTCACTAAGCACTAGAATAGGGCTGATTTGTGCGCACCATGTTAAAGCAACACTGGTTTTCTTTGAGCGTAATAATTGGCTTGAAGGCCTTGCTTAAAAATGTCTCATTGTTTAAGCAATCTATAACATCAGTGGCCAGTTTTGGATTAGTTTGTGTAATTATGTAGCTTTGGCTTATATGGCTTCGGTTATGCTGAAGTGTTTGTGCGTGTAAACATACCCAGATAGCGGCCCGGGTTCGGATCCAGCCCGCTGTCCTTTGCTGCATGTCCTCCCCTCACACTCACCCCCTTTCCTGTCCATCTTGAACTGCGCTATCAATTAAACGCAAAAAAAAAGGCCCCCAGAAACCACACCTAGATATGACTAATTGAATGCAATCAAAACATGTTATTGTCAAGTGTGCTACATAATTAGAATGTGTAAACAGAAGAAAATTGACATATAATATTATGTAGGCTCCTTGCTCCTTTTCAGCTATGAAATCGCCAAAGTATGATGGCCTGAAAACAATGTGGATTCAGCTATAAAACTACATTAACTACATATACAGAGACATAACCACCTTGATTATAAAGTAACTTTCAATTTAATTGTTTTTCCTACATCTAATTGAACTGAATTTATTTTATACTGTCTTTTATACCATTTTCCTCTATGTTGAGTTTGTTATCATTTAGTTTCTTATCCACTTAAGTTCTTGGCTTTTTTTCCCCCTTTGTTTCCTTCTTTCTGTGATTCATCATTTTACATGCAGTATGCAACTAAAGTCAATGGGAAAAATAGCAAAAAGCATTCCACTCACTGCTATACATCTCTTGATTAGGCAAATTTCCTCATTAGACAACAGAGCCTTGATGTGTATTCAACAGAAGACACTCTTGCTCTTTTGAAGACAAAGTTGAGAATCATAAAACACTATTTCTATGAGCACTCACTAATTTAAGAATCCAGTAATGGGCTATTGTGAAGAGAATCGTCTCTTATCACAAAACTCTGCAAAAATACTTTCATGAGAATTGGTTTGGCAACAGGTCTCAGACACACACACACACACACACACACACACACACACACATCCTTGTACTTCAATCTTTGTGAGGACTGTCATAATGCATTCCCTAGCCCCTTACATAACCTTAACCATCACAACTAAATGCCTAACCCTAACCCCCTAACCTTAACCTCTTTCTAGCCTAACCCTTAAAACCAAGTCTTAACCTCGAGTTGTGAGGACCGGCCAAAATGTCCTCACTCTGTAGGTAAAAAACGTCTTTCAGTTCTCACTATGTAGCAAGTTCAAGTGCACACACACACACACACACATCGACAAAATGTGGTTGTTTTTCTGATCCTTTTCATGGCTTCCAAATGCAGTGTCCCCTTCAACAGTGCCAGCTTCCATCATTGCCCTTTTAACGAGGTGATATCCAGACACATGGGAGCAGATGTTGCAAAGAAAACACATTGTGACGTGATTGTGATCGATGCGCACCTCCCACCACATCCACTGCATAATTTGGGGGATGGCATCAGGATAACAACCTGCATTATGTACAGACAGCTGTCGCCATGGCGCCCGGGCAGCCATCGCATTGGCTCCCACCTTATTTCAGGCAGAGGCGGGGAAGCCAATTAGAGTGATTTACAGCTTGCTTGTGTCGTCACCACCTTGAAACCTGTGTCCCGGTTCAGCTAAAGAAAATGCATGGCTACCTGGGTGGTAATAAGAGGACGCAGCACAGTTGTTTATTGGTGAAATGTAATGTAATTACGGTCCAGACAGGAGATCTGTTTAATGCTAGCTTGTCCTTTAGTAAAGTTAATGATTTTTTTAGGGGATATAAGGATTGTGTTGCTCTCTAAGCTATGGATTATTATAATGTAGAGTATGAATATTTGATATGAAAAGATGTACCTGCCTGGGGCTATATACATCTGTCCTCATGCTGATGTTTTTACTTCAATGGCAAGAAAGTCATTTTAAGTGTGAAGCTGTAGCCTATGTATATGAATCTAATTCAGTCTTGATTGTGTTTAGTGATAACGTCAGAAAAGAGGATGTGTTTTTGAGAACAATATATAACATCACTTGGAATTTCATCTGCAGAATAACATCTCTGCCTATGCAAAATAATACTTTCACTGTTTATGTTAAATGTCACCGTTTTACACATTTTCTTTGGGCCATGCATAATGCACTACAGCCATATATTGTTTCGGTGTGTCTTTGTTTCGCACATTATGCGCAAACATTTGTTACCTGTGTGTCATTATTATGCGACCCCAAATTCCTTTGTAAATTCCTTTGAAACAAACATAGCCTACATTACCAATGAGGATAGTGCTGTCTGACTAAAAATGTGAAAACCTGAATGATGTAAATGAGCAGCGGCAGTGGGTTTGAAGGTTTTTGCAGTAATGAATCCGATACACAGTATTTGATGAAATGCTGAGGCAGATGGAAACTGGGAGATGGCAACACTGTGTGAAATACAGGAAGAGGACTTGTGATTGACTGTCACTAGTAATCCGAGCAAGCTTTGAAGTGTAAAATGATGATGGGATACAGTTGGGATGTATTTGCACTTCCATCAACAGCTTGAGAGGTCACAGGAATGGCGCCTCTCACTGTGAGAGAAAGGTTCAGTGAAACTACTGACGTTTGTGCAGATTTACAGAATATAACATCAGACAGACAGTATTTGTTACTGTGGCTCAAAGAGCTGTTTGTTAGAATCTAGGAACTTTGAGGCCACATTCGCGAATTATGGACGTATGGTTACAGTCTAGCATTGCAATTCTCATTTAAGTGTGGTAGAAGGTGCACTACATTTTAAATGCAACCTTTACCACATTTTAAAACCATTATGAATTATTGTACAGTCGATCAAGTAGGATACAACAGCACTGCTAAGCCTGTGAGATAAATAAGGAAACAAAATATAAATTAATTACATTAATTCACACGACAGAAGTAGCTGCGAAATGTATAAAGATTCAGCATTAGACAGATGAGCAGCGACGCCCCTGCCCAGTAGGTGGCGGTAGCAAAGTTACGCGGATTATTTTCGACAGCAAAAGGAGAAGTCGTCGCTTGCTAATGACGTGTTTCCCCGCGACTTTCAACTTCAAGTAATCTCACGAGTAGCAGCTTTCTGGAGGAGGTCTGGCGCATTTACCTTGAAAATGCTGAAAAAGAAATCAAGTATCAGTGAAAAGAAAAGGAAACACTCGCAGTCTGAAGAACGACACGACAGCAATAAACGCAGAAGTACGGAGCCCATCGTGGAGGTGAGCTAACTTAAGCTAGTGTCATGCTAATGTCGTGTTTGGCGACACGCAGCTTCAGTAACGTTGCGTCTGCGCTGCTGTGGAAATATAGAGGTTTTTCAGAAGCACATGTACATTTGTATCTCATGCTCCACGTTAGGCAAGCTGAGCTGCTTTTACCGGTTGAATTGAAAGCCTCCCTGTAATGTGAAACACTGACGTCGCGACGTGCTAATTCTTCCACATTGCGGCGGTGGGTTTGTCCTAAATGTAGGACAACCTTTGTAGTATTCGGGCAGAAATAGTATTTTATTATAATAGCGGCTCTATTTTGTTGGATAATTTGTGACTAACTTATTGCTAAGCCGAACATGGATTTTCCTGATGGTGCACTCAGCTCTGAAGCTGTCAGTACAGAAAACTCTGCTAACGTTAGCTGGCTTGGTGTTTTGTGAGCCAAGGGGTGTGAATAGCTTTAGAAATTGATAGATTGTCCTATTTCTGCCCTTGGCAGTCTGGTGTCAAAGAGATGTTAGATTTGTCAAACACGGAGCCAAGAAATGAATCTAGGTAGACTTTGGTACAGTTGTCTTCTAAATCAGGCTTGCTGCATCATTCTTCGATTGTATTAAGCTGTGTGGATTAATGGCAACAATATATTACAGTGAACTGACTTTTTGATTTATTGTACAATAAAGCCTTAAATTGAACTGAAACAGGGTGGACAAAATGTCAAACACCTCAGTGTAACTGAATACAGTCCAACGGGACCACAAACGGCAGCTTCCACAGGATCGTTATGTTGAATCAACATCTCTAAAATAATTCGCACAAAATCTGAACATATTAACATTCATGACAGGTCTAAGATTTATTGTAGGAGTGTTGTATCACTGCCTTAGTTTTAGCTAGATGTACCTAATGTAGACGGTCATGTTTGTGTAGGTCGCAGCTGTGTGATCTGTGTATGTTTTAAAGCAGCTGATAACAAAAACCTGTGGAATGCACAATAAGTTAAAGGGTTTTTAGGACTACTTTATTCCTGTTTGAAGAACAAGGGAAACCTCTTTCACAATATCACTAACATGAAGGTGTAAAGCTGTTTTGACACAGAACCCAAGTCTACATACTGGTTGATTTTTCTGTATCATTCTTGTAAAAATAGTAAAGTAGTCTTTAAAACCTTCAGTGCTGAATTTAAAATGCATGTTACAGTGTTCAAAACCTTCACTTTCTGCATTTTAGTTATGCTTGACATTTTAAAGACCACCAGACACTGTCTCAGTAACATATTGGTTCCTAACACAGGACCCCAAGGATGACCTCGCTGACGCAGAGCTGGACAGGATTGGCAGTGACATTGAGGACGGGGGACTTGACCTCAGCCTGCCATTCCAGCCCATCACTGCTTATGTCACTGACAAGCGGGAGATGCTGGAGCAGTGTTTCCATGTGCTCGGGGACAAGAAGCTACGGAAAATGCTGCCTGATGAACTCAAGGTAGATGTGTCTTAATAACTCCATTAATAATAATAATAATAATTGTAAACTTATAATCTTTGTATGCCTGGAATAAGACAGGCTGAATGTAAAAGTCAGTTTTAAATAACATCAGTGTTTGAAAGCTTTCACACTTAAAACCCATATGTTTTCATTTATAAATAAATTATGTAGAGACTACTTATCAGAGGGCATTTTGAACCAAAGGAAATAGGTTTACCATAAAGACCCTGAGAAATGAGTTATCTTCATTTTACTACAGTTGCAAATGTTTACGATGGTACCACAAACTTAAACAAATGTCTTATTTGCCGTCACGGTGTATTTTTCTGACACTAGTTTGTGGTTTTCGGGACCGTATTTTGTGCTTTGGCAAGTGTTGTCTTCCAACATATATGGCCATATTTTGTACTGTTGCCTATATTCCTGCAGCACAAGCTTTGGCTGAAAAAGCACCAACACCTTGAGCAATAATGATCATTTCATGAAAAGGTTTGTTTCATCTTTTTGTAGGCATACAGTGATGTTGCTAGGTACGCGTCCTGCGTGTCCTAATGGACGCAGTAAACTCACTGTTGACGCGTCCAGGGGATGCGCCACATTTGGTCCATAGTGATGCTACATTGTGGCAACAAATCTGTGATGAAATCATAGACATTTCTTACCATCTGCACATATACTGTATCTCTCCAGCACCAAACGGGAAGCAGCAAACCGGATAGTTACTTTAGTAAAGACCGAAAAAATGCCTCAAATCGTCACACGCACAATAGACTGTGACTTACAAGTGTTATGATTTGATGTTTAATTCGCCATGTATCGGATCCACCAACCAGCACATGTTTTAGTGAGAAATCTTAATTTTTGAAACGTTCACATGTCATTCCCTCGGTCCTCTCCCACTAAAATAGTGCAGCTAAACAACGGAGGCTGGTAGCGAGTTGAGGCGAAAACAGTCCAAAATATGAGGGTACATAAAGTATGTAAGTACGGAAATACAGTTTAACTTTATGGATTATATTGATGCCAAATTGACAAGAAGACTGAGACAAGACATATGACGGTTTTTATCTTGTTTCTAGAGTAAAGGGTTTTTGCGGACACGTAAGGGATTGTTCATATATGTCATATTTCTTAAAGGGAGTTTGGCGTAATATGTTCCCCGGATCACACAGTGAGCATCAGTTTAAATCAAACTGCTAATACTGTATGTAGCCTGTATTTATTTAGATTGTTTTACCTTTTGTCAGCACTAAAGAAACACTAGGTAACTGCTGACGTATAAGGTTGTCTGACGTTGACTGCTGTTAGTTATTGGTTTGATTAATGGTTTACAGTCTAATACCGTGTGTGTGTATTGATTTCTGCCCGTGGCTGATCAGGCTAATTATCAGCTAATTGGACTCTTGTTTTTAACGGCAGTATGCAGGAAATCGCTGCCCTTTTGTGTGTGTGTGTTTTTAAACTACTTTCCTTATTTAACATGATGTGCTTGATGGTGTTATTAATGACTCTTGATGAAACTTGAAAGCTCAGCATTCTCGTTGCCCTTTAGCTTCTTTTAACATTTCTTCGCCCAGGAAAAGCTAATATTTCTCTGTATAATATGACCTCCTCTTTCTGTCAGTTGCTGAGTGTCTGCAGTGTATTTACAGATTTGGGATTTTATTAGTTTAATTTTCAGATACGTTTTCAACATACATTAATAACCATATAACATCAAACATGAGTTTAACACTAAAATTTGTCAAAAAACACATTTTATTGGGGACCCACTCAAATAACCGCCTGTTTTCAACATCACTGGGCATGTATTATGTATCACATAATTGAGTTATATTTCATTTAATTGCAACCAATTGAAAGTCACCTTATCTACATTTTACTTTAAGCAAAATATTTTGAAGTTATAGAAAATTGCTGCTTTTACTGTTAATTTACCTACTGTGTGTGTGTGTGTGTGTGTGTAGTTGCTGGTACGATTTATTGTATCTATAGCTATAAATTATCCATGGAGCTGTACAGTAAACGTGAAAAGTAAAGTTGAAAACATAGTTATGTTTGTTTGTGCCAACTCTAGAAAGTGTATGACATTTTGAATTAAAAAGTAATGACTGACCGAAATAAGGCCATAGGCTTCTGCTGTTTTCTCGGGGGACCATTAAAGCAACCCATCGTCAAAGAGACTATTTAAACACATTATCATTCACAGGACTGTAGTTTAGAGGAAATCAAAACACTGTGCTGGGAGCAACTGGAACCGATCACAGAGAAAAATCTTATTCAAATCTTAGCAGGTAAGACTTTTTCACAGCTTCATACTTTCTGGATTCTCTGTGTGTAAATCACTCTAGTATTGTAAACAATTAATTGTCATTCACTGAAAGCTGTTGTTTGTGTCTAGGGGAAGAACTGGCATCTGGAAATGGTGACAAAAACACAGAAGAGCGCTTGGAAAGCCAGTGAGTGAAGGGTTTGATAACGTATTCAAGGAACAATTTCAGAGTGAAAGTAGAGTATGTTCCCATGCTTTTCTCACACATTTGTATTTATTTCATTTTTTCCCCATCAAGGCAAGACAATAATGTTGACTCTACATCTTTCCTCAAAGAAGTTGGAAAAACTGAGAACCCTAAGCAAGGTAATTAATATGTAACTACCCCCCCCTCAATCAAAGACAGAAAAAAGCTATAAACGGAACATTTTACATTGTGTGCATTACTGTGTGATTTTCTTTACAGAGGGTGGTGGTTCAGGCGAGGAGAGTGACGTCCTAAGCATAAACGCAGACGCTTACGATAGTGACATAGAGGTACCCAAAGAGGAGCAGACTGTTAAAGCTGTGGACAGGGCAGTGAAAGTAGCGGACAGCAGCAGGGAAGGCGCTGTCCCAGCTGTAAAACCCCACCCACCAAATCCTCAGCCTCCCACAGGCTCTCAACCAGCGGAAGCAAAGAAAGACATCCAAAGCGACATAGACAAAAGCGTTTGTGAGATTTTAGCATTTGCGTCCACTTCAAACAAAGAGGAAGCTAAAGAACAGAGTGTTCCTCCGCAACCTACAGCTGTTTGTTTGCCCGTTGAAGGCGGACCTGTTTCAAGTCGTGCGCCTGCAGCATGTCAGCCATCAATTCAACAACTGGAGCTCCTGGAGTTGGAAATGAGGGCGAGGGCCATCAAGGCCCTGATGAAAGCAAGTGATGGGAAAAAGCCTTGTGTAACAAAAAATGTATAGTTTGTTTTTATTTGTCAATTTTTTTGTGGTTTAATGGTTTATAGTCTTCAAATAATTCAATTTACAGATTAAGAACTTTTTGTGGTTGAATGATACAGTTGATAACACTGATTTTTGCTTTTTAACCCCTGATTTATTGCATTGTTAGTTTAACGTTCAAACCATGATGTCTTATTACTCCATATTGGACTGATGTTACAGGCCATTTAATGTGAAATTAGACACAAAGGCCTGTCCTACACCTACTGAATGAATGTCTTCTGGGATGATTAAAGTAATGGTATTTCCAAGTGCAGTTTTCTCTCTGGTCACTAGATGGCAGTGTTAACCTTCCAAAGTACATTCATGGCACTGTATCTAATCCGTGCAGAGGAGAGCAAGACATGATTTATTTGCTCATATTACACTCAAAATGGTCAAGGCAGCATAAAAGTCAAGTTTTCTTAGTAATGATGTTATTTAGTAATACACTTAGGGTAAAAATTGGTGGTGGAGGTTCTCCTTGAGTCGATGATAAAAGGATGTGAGAATATCAGAAAGATATGTAGGCCTAGCTTTGCAAGTCAAACTAGCAATGTTGTACTGTCATTTACAGAAGACACGCCTGCAGCATTTCTTCACTGAACACCTCTTTGTATGCAAGTAAGAATAGTAATACCATGTACTGCCATCTCGGTAATATTTGCATCTAGCACCAGATCTTTAAATGGATCCGTTAGTCAAAGATAACACAAAAAATCATTCCCATGGAAAATACAGAGAAACCCAAAATTGCAATGAATCTAGGACTGTTAGACCCCAGCTGTCCTTGCCTTTACGTCAAGTTAAAGAACCTGCCGGTTTTAGCCACCAGAGTAACTTTAAAATTCTTCTCTTTTTTTGCTTTCTGTAGCTCTGTGGCTAGAATTAATAGCATCCTCTTGCCTAATAGGTTAGTGTGTCTGCTGTAATTTATTCCAAAGCTGCTTTGTTCCTGTAAAAACTGTAAGGTTGCTGTGTGTGTGTGTGTGTGTGTGTGTGTGTGTGTGTGTGTGTGTGTGTGTGTGTGTGTGTGTGTGTGTGTGTGTGTGTGTGTGTGTGTGTGTGTGTGTGTGTGTGTGTGTGTGTGTGTGTGTGTGTGTGTGTGTGTGTGTGTGTGTGTGTGTGTGTGTGTGTGTGTGTGTGTAATTACATGCAGATGCAGAGCAAAACAGCTCTCTACCCCACCACCTCAAAAGGAGACAATGAAATGTATGATAAGAAGCCAGTTGCCTCCTGGGTATTTGCATTTAAAAGGGTTGTTTCATGGGAGGAATGAGGGTGGGGAGGGTTAAATGCGTCATTCTCTATGTATTTATGTGCAGGTATCTTTGTGCTCATTGATTTGAAGAGGAAAACGTCCACTTTAGTGCAAAAGGCGATACAACGATTCTAAAGTGCTCATGGTGTCTGTGATTGGTGAGTATTTATCGGTGTCATTTTACTGCTATTAGAATGCCAATTATGATTTGGTGTGAGCAGATAAATGGCTTTTTAAGCAGACCTCAAAATGAGTGGGCTGAAAAATGGATTGATGGAGGTGAGATGATACTGTTTTGTTGAGGAAGTACTTTTTGAATTCAAATGAACCTTGTGAACCATGTTGAAATATTGAGGTATGATGCGTCCATGGATGGTGCTATTATGAAAGTCAAAAACAACGATGTGCAAAAAGTTCTCGTGCCCACCAGTTTATCTGTATAATAGCTGCACCTGTCACTTCTTTCTTAGTGGTGTGACCAAGCCTCTGTTTAGCGATGCTAATTATATTATTGTCCTCATGTTTTTGGGTGGTTTATCCTCCAAACTAACTTAACTTTTTCTCTCACAACCTTAAGAGATTCTAGGTGGTTCTTAGGAAGAAACCATGAACATAATGTAATCTCACTTCAGTAATGTAGATGTTCTGGAAGACTTTATATGCTATGGTAGTTGGAAATAGAAGTTAATAGTAGGAGGGGAGTTTTTAAGAAACTCTTAACAGCATGGCTCTAGCAATAGATGACAGTTTTGGTCAGTCTTGGAGTCTGGCGGTTCAACACTTTGGTCTAGGATGAAAGATCTCAACATTACTGAATGGATTGCCATTAAAAGTTTTTTACAGACAGACATGGTCCTCGGTATGAATCATTTTAACTTACTTTTCATCTAGCACTGCCACAAACGAGTAAAATTTCCTTTTTAGTTCATAACAAGATATTTAACATGACAAATAGATGGCCTAGTTCCTGTGAACCTCAGCTGTAGCTTCAAGCCTAATAACGTAGTGTGCTTGACATGCTAAAATGCTAAATGTTAGTATGTACATGCATCCATTAATGTTGAGGATCACATATACTGACAGTACTAACTGTAGTATCCCAACACATTGATGTTAGCTCAGCTGTTCTTCAAGCTTATAATGTAGTGTGCGCCACATGCTAAATTTTAGCATGTACATGCAAACATTCATGTTGGAAATTACATATTGTAACAGTGCTAACTGTTTTATCTCTGCAGTTGATTTTTAAGTCAGCTGTACTTCAAGCCTGATAATGTAGCGTGCTTGACATGCTAGCATGTTAAACATTTAATGTTTAGAATTACATTCTAACTGTAGTAAAAGTGCTAACTGTAGCCTCGTATCCCGGCACGTTTATGTTAGCTCAGCTTTACAGCAAGGCTAATAATGTTGCATTCACATGCAAACATTAATGTTTAGAATTACGTGCTTGCAGGAGTATGCTGGCACGTTGATGTTAGCTCAAAGCCGTGTGAGGGTAAGTAAAATACATATGGATGCTGACAAATAACAGCTGAGGCTGTTGTAGGTTGCTACTCCGCTTGTCAGGCTCAGCTCTACAATGTCTGACAAAGTGAATCAGAGATGTTTATAAGATGGCCACTGCTGAATTACAACACGGTGCCACACTTCTTCCCACAATAGTGGTAAGATTCAATAGCAATGCTGTCTTTCTGATTTTTATTATTCCAGCAATTTTGTTTTTGTGTGTGCAGTGAGCCTTGTAGCCTTGAACTAGGTAGGAGAGTGTCACTGTTTATGATGTTCCTAAGTCAAAAAGGGGCCTGTCCCATCCCTCCCTAATGTTTCTTTAGGTGCACATTTTTCCGAGGTTTGTGTTTTGATAATTACAATGTTTTGTTTCACTCTTGTATGTATTTTTTGATTTGAGGTGCATTTCTCTTAATGTTTGTGCTTTCAGTGTGTTCTTAGTATCCACTGGAAATGGTAAAAGTAACAATAGACGCACAAGTATGTTTGTGAAAAAGACAACCTGTCAGTCCAATATAAAACTCGAGGGACAAAAACGGGTGTTGAAAAGCGGTGATGTAATTTTTTTTTCTTTTTTAAGAACACATCCTGTTTACATAAATAAAGTAATTCTCTTCAAATTTCCTCTGTAGCGGCTCTGTTCTTTCTGCTGCGAGAAATTATATTGAACTAACAGCTCATGCTGACAGGCAATAAATAACTTAGCACCTCCGTATGACTAAATGAATTGATTTCCCCAAGCAATGACTCAGCGGACACATTTCGTTTTCTTCAAGATTCAGACTGTTTTTCTAACAAAGTAGAACAAGAGAATTCAAATTTTAGATGTAGTTTTATTAAATGTGCAATTCTGTAATTGTACTAATTCATGTTGCTTTAGCAATAAACACGGTTGCCATCTTAAAGACTGTAATGTAAGCATACAAACATGTTGATTTTATTTGAATAGAGAGATTACTCTCGAAATAGTGGCATTATAACACGTGCATGACTGTTCATTTCTGGCCTTGATGTTTTCTGTTCTGGATGTATGTCATTTGAATGGTGGCTGACTGTAGGCATTTTGGACTTGGAAAAGTGGATCATCATCTCAGGTGTGCTGCACATCTGTTCACTATTCACTTCATTTGTGTGCATAAATGCTTGCCTTTTTTTCCTCAAAGAGGCATACGCTTGGCAGAACCCTTTTTGAAAAATGTGAAGTGGATGACTGTGAGTTTGGTGCTATTTGAAAGAGAACAGCTCCCTTTTTTTAGTCACTCTAAAAATTCCCTGAAAGAGATTTGAACATTTGATATTCCACTCCAGTGTAGTATCTGAATTTTGAGAAAATTCCTCCCCTCCACTGACTCCTCTGACATCTGACTTTCAGATTCCATGCATGCTCTCTCCGCATGGGTTTCCCTCCCCCCCTCAACTTCGGGGTCTGCATTTAAATGGTGCATTAATACCATCAAACAACCATTGAAATTCTGGTGTGTAGACCAGCAAGCCAATAAAGCCAAATGCTTTTGAAGGATATTGGAGACATCAGGCAGGATGGATGACCTCGCACAATCAAATCAGCATAATCAAATGAAATATCACAATATTACATCAAAGCCAACTCCCACCGCAGCAGCAACTGCGACACGATCAACAAGCTCAATCCTAGGGGTATCAGTGCTTTCTCACAGAAATATTGTGGTTGATGGCCTGAAGTGAATATATTTCACAACTAATAGACTAGGCTTTGTGTGAATCTGTAATTGTGTGGCTTTAAAATATTTATTTAATCTATGGTTAATCTTCAATCAGTGAACATGACTGATTCCCACTGAAATTAGTATGCAGACTGCAACCCTAATCTATAATAGCATGCAAAGATTTAGCTCTCGTTTGAGAATTAAGGGTGATAGCACCCAAGATAATTATATGAGCATCTGATTAGATTTCTTTTTCTACATCAATAATGCAAAACACTCTCATTTGAGTGTAAAAAAACAAGCTTTCATGTCAAATAAAATACAAATGATTTAAAAGAAAGTCTGTCACCACACCCAAAGGACTGATGTAATAACTTATGCAACCATTCAAGTTTGATGAAAAAACTTGAAAAATATATTTTACCATGTGGATGTGTAGTAAATGTGAATTACACTATTAATATATTAATTCTAGCCTCTATATCATTCCCTGTTTGTGAATTTCGCCAATGTGCGCTGATAGTGTTTGTGATTCTGTCATAAGAGTGAGTTAAATTTGACTATTATCCCATGCAAGGCAATTAAAAGAAAATATCTTAACATAGTACTACGCAAACATTTTTGCAAACTTGCACACTTTTAAACTTTCTACATTATATTATATCTTTGGGGAGTTACTTTTGTGAGAAAAATCTTGAATCTTGAATTTGTCAAAATAAGATGAGAACAACTAACCCTAAAATTTCCATTATGAACAAACCTCAGCATACTGTAATGGAACACACACTGACCCTAACTTAGTGTGAAAGTGAATATACAGGTTTTTAAAGACCTAGGAATTTGAGAAATATATTCCAAAGGCATTCTAAATCCAGTTTCTTTAACCAGTCACACTTTCTGTGAAACTAAGCTTTAAACAGCTGCATGGTTATAGTCCCAGCTGTCCTATGAACAGCAATGGACCACCAAAGTGTCCCCCAGACGGATGATGGATCACTGCACACAACCCTGGTAACTCACACTTTTATGATGCTAGGTGAAGACTACACCATTTGTGCTGGGTTTGGAAGACATTGAACTGTCAAGTCTTGGTGGAGTGCCATTTATTTAGTTTTATTTGGATGATTTATTTCCCACAGAAGGACTGAGCCAAGTAAATTACTTTTGTCAAAGTTGTGATAAAACTGTCAAATTGCTTCCCACCATCAGCTGGCAAGCAATTGTATTACATAAGTAATTGTCAACAGGAATGTCAAGAGAGGAGTATATTGCTCACCGAGTTTCTGTCTGTCTTTCCATCAAGGTTTTACGTTCCTTGACTTAGTTTAATGGCCCTGTCGTGTGTTTTAGCAGCATGCAGCTCTCCGGGGCAAAGCCATAGTTTGGATACAAGAGACAAAATTATTTGGTGATTAAGAAATAGGGCAACTGTCATTAATTACTTTTGATTGATGGCCGATAACGTCCAATTTTGTTTTTTAGAACTCAACAGCCTTCAGATTCCTTTAAGTTATGGAAGATAATAAGTCAGAAATATGGAGTTGTTGTCTACGTTGCTTAAACTATTATACAATAGGCATGAGTCATACGACCAATACAAAGCTTACCCCCACACCGCCACTTCAAGTCCCAACATCTATACTCCCCTCTTCTTCATCACATCATATGAAGGGAGTGCTATTTTAGTTGCACTTCTTGACAGTCAATTAAGCAGCAAGTGTCTGCTTTACACTTCCACAAACTGATTGCTTATCCCTTGCTCTGATTGTGAGGAGTTACACAGAAACAGTACTTTTGCAATTTAAATAGCATTTTCGTGTGAAAACAATCAGAAAGAAATGGTTTTACTGGTGCCAGTGGAATTTTAAGTGTTGCTCTCAGTGTTTTTATTAGTCAGATCAGATCAGAGGAACGCCTTTACAAAGATGAACATTAACTTTAGTTTTATGGCTTTCCATATTTATTACAATGAATTGTTGTCAACGCTACAGTACATTTAAGGCACAGTACAGTCACCAGCTATGGCCGCAAACTTTAAGTATCTTGTGTTATTTGGTTGGCTGATGCTGATTCATTGACGGGTTCACCACAAAGGTTATTTTTTTTCAGATTCCCCTTTACTCTACAGGTTTCTGTGGAAAAGCCCCTTCTTGGGAAAGGGTTGCCAGTACGAAAGTGTAATCTTTGACCCTAATTAATCTTATTATTCATGGAGTTAGATTAGGTTGTCCTGTGACACGCTGATCTTTTTTAGGTGGAATCCAGCTGAATGTGTCAAAATAGTGTTTCTCCAAACTAATTATTTAACATCTCTAAAATATATTAGATTTTTACAATATATATGTTTTCATATAATATAAATTATGTATAAAATATATTATTAACAAACCACAGTATAGAAAAGAGAAATGATTTTGCACTGTGGGCACAAAAAAAGAAACATACATATAGGAATACAAGTAACCAGCACATCAGAACATGTAACAGTATACAGCGCAAAAACAATAAAGCACCAACCTGCAATGCTTTACGAGTGCTCTCATTTTGACATGAAAGCTATTGTTAACGTAATCTCCAATCTTGGATAAATTGTATTCTTCTGTCATTATTTGGATTACATAACACCACTATATATCAGACAATAACAAAGTATATGAAGACATCGTTCGGTAACACACACAAGACCAAAATAATTCAGTTATAACACTGTATGTACCTCTATATACTTTTTAAATAATGCGTATTTATGTGCAAAATTTCAAACTATTTGAGCACCCATCTAATCGCCGAGACATTTTCTCCACATAACTGGCTAACATAGATGTTTAATATGTGAATAGTCACATTTGTCCCATCATCCACATTTTATTTATTTTTTTTAATCTGTTTTTATCTAAACAAAATATGGCTTGGATCCCAGTAAAAGTGACAACAGAAAACAAAAACAAATAACTCATTTTCTATATCATTTACGTTTCACATTATTTAAATCACCTTTTTTTTCTTCTTCCTCGTCCATTTCAACATTGGGTGGTGAAATACCAGATCTCAACTGTTGGGTAAGGTTTATGCATACGTCACCGTGTGCCATATGCACATTTATCAAAGTAAATGTTTGGAGTTTTGGTTTAGTCCGTGTGTCAGTTAGCCACATTTCTTTTACTCTCAACAATCACAGTCACTTGCGCATACATGTAGATTTTTGTTCATTTAAAAAAATTACCAGATAAGATTCATTAATTGCGGTTAGGTTTTAGTCCGTTTTATTCCGTGTTCATTTTATCTCTCCTGTCTTGAAAATACCTTAATGTGGGGAGGATATTCTTTTATAGGAACAGCAGAAGTAGTGGGTTATAATAAATCACTGTTAGTAAACTACCCAAATCTTCTTACAAACGGCTCCATTCTAAAGCTCCAGTCCCACATGGAAGTGAATTGCAGGAGCTGGAGCTGTGAAGGGTGCGTGATTGTTCCTGTGTAATCAATGTGCCCTTCATTGAGTTTTTGTAGTTGGAAAATAATGGCTATCTTGCTTGCTTAATTAATGAACCTCTCAAATTTTGCCTGTGAAAGTGAGGTCATCATATCTGTAATGTTTAAAGAAAGCCCAGATTCAATGAGGGATTCGGGGACAGATATTAAAATGTCATTCCTGATATGTACCTCAGCAG
>CM022475.1:9870256-9882209 GCA_011952105.1 Coreoperca whiteheadi
GCCCCCCTGCGGTTGCATTGAATAACTTCACAGTGATTTGCTCTCTCCTATTTCTGAAAAGATGAATTTCATTCCCAAAGCCAAAGAGTTCATGCGAGAATAATAGCACCTGCCCACACTAATTTGCCAAGAACAAATGATTTTGCTTGAGAATGTAACTTTTGTGCCGCTTTCCCGAGATTTAATCAGAAGTATTACGCAAACCTTCCCTTCCTCAGCTCTTTTCTTGCCATTCTGTGATGAATGTGTTGTTACTGGATGATGTATGTTTATGGATTGCTGAGGATAACGGCTGTTTTGAAGAGTTATAGCTTCCCCTCACATCACAGAAAGTGCCTCTATGCGAAAATCATTCAGGGATTTCAGGTTTGTCTCTCAATTTCAGTGAGCACAACACATGATAAATGTGCATTTTAGAAAAAAGAAACAAAAACTAAACTTTGTTTCCAGACTTTGAGACAAGTTTGTTTCCAGACTGCTTGAATGTCAGTCCCCACTGCAGAGTCTGGCAGTCAGTGGAAAAAACTGATTCACATATTACGTGAAGATTAGCAGCGGTTGAAGTGTCGCCAGAATCACCAGTATGGAGATCATCCTCTAAACGTTTTTATTTTAAAGTGACAGAAATTGTAATGGCAGCGTGAATCCCATCAAACTGATAACAGATCCTCCATTTTTGTAGAGCTCATCCATCCATCTATCCATCCATCTATTCATCCATTAAGTGTTGTCAAATATGAAACATTCAGCGTTTCTCAACAAAAGGCTTTGTGTGTCCTTGAGGTCTAAGAAATGTGTTGAATGTATTTCCCTCCTCATCAAAGACGTGCAGAGCTGATGTTTTCGAATATTTTAAATCGTGTAAAGTTTACATCCATGTTTGCTAGCTTGCAGTCTTCTTCAGGCTGTGTGTCATGTCGCCTACGCCCTTATGCACATGCATGATACAAACAAAACAGGGACCCACTCTTCAGGTTACCTTTTTATAGGGCAGCAATAGTAGTGCTATCGGAACCTATCTGTACCCATTGTAGCTACTCAGATTGATATGTAGAAAATTATCTTCTCACATCTGTACCTCAGCGTCACTAAACATATATTTCCATTTCTTGATCACAATGTATTTGATCACCACTGACACTCATGGCTGAGTCATAAACCTTAATATGGAGTGTGGCCATGCCTGACTGGAAAAAGAAATGTTGTTAATCACAGTACCTTAAGGACATTTGGCCTATCATCTACTTTTAAGCATCTGCACTCATTAACTGAGTAAATGCACAATTACAGTCATACTAATTAATATGTTATTTGGCCCTGTCTTTAATTTCCAAAGAGCTGCCATCTCCTATTGCCACATTACTATGACACGCAAACTAGCAAACAGATTGCATTTTATACTATAGAAGTTGTTTTCCCTCTACCAAAATGCAAAGTCATTTTAATCTGGTTAATGATGTAATTAGTTGTTGTTGAAAAAAACGTTCTACATCCAGGGCTCTAATGCCTGTGCCTGTTTGATTTCCATAAGCTGTCACATTGACTGGAGAATATATTCATCTTGACTGGCTCGAGGCTTGCTTTTGAGGCGTGAACTTGAAAAGTGCAAAGCACATAATTAACACAACCACGAAAAGCCGCTGTTGGGGGATGTTCTGTTAAACATATTTTATACTTTGATCGATGTCATCTATTTACCAACCATGCCATGCTGTTACTTTGCCAGCAAAGCCCTGCCTGTAAATGTCACACTTTCTCCAAAACGATTGTCAGTGTTCACTTGAACCTTTTTGTTTTTTGTTTAAACTTGACTGCATGCTGTACTTACACATAACTGTGCAGCGTAACCATGAAGGAGTGCCAATACGTTCTTTCCCACCACTTCCAGTATTACTTTTCACCTAACTTGGTAAAAGCCTAGTCTGTATTCTGCCTTATTTGTTTGAGTCTCTGAAAGCCATCAGCTCCATAGACACTATGCCATTATACTAGTGCCAGCCAGCAACTCCCTTGAAGTTTACTCGAATCAATATTTCAGTGCTGAATGGCAAGTTTGTCCTTAAACAAAAATAATTTTCCTTGACAACCTGAACAAGCGTTAAGCCAGTTAGAGAAGGTTTGCCCTCCTCAGAGCCCATTAAAAGGGTTTTAATGAGGGGAGAGTGGAAGCCAGCAGTAGACCCCCCACTAGCTTTTGATACAATGCACTGTCACCTCATTAAATCCTGATGACATTCAGTGGTATTCCAGGACAGTTGTGAGACCCAAGTGTTACTATGCGGACGCTCAGTCACCATGGGGGCACTGCCGGGGGACTGCGGGTACCAGCTGGACTTGGCACCACAGCTTGGCCCTAGACAGTGATAATGGCCTCCCTGCTTCTTGTTCACATCACATGCTTTCTCTTTAAACTGCTCTATAATGGCCTTCATGGGCTGCCATGAATTGTGCAATAAAGTCAGGCGTGGAGACAATCCAAACAATAGTAAGCAAGCTGGGAAGTTTGCTAGGGAGGTTGCTGGTTTGATGTGCTTTACTGACAGTACATCCAAAACTGATCAACACAAGAAGTTTCCATTAACAGTACATTCTTATTAACCCACTGTAATTAATGTATTTTGAACTAACTTGTATTTTGAGTTAACAATAGCTAAAACTGCTATAATGCAAAGAAAGATGTAGTAGTCTTATTCCCATTTTATCTGCGGCTAACTACCTAAGCTAACGTTAACTTCATTAGTTTGTTAAAAATGATTTTTCTGGCTAACTTAATGCTTCCAGCTAACTCATTTTAAAATGAGAAATGTGGTGAAAGGGGAATTAAACATGAACGTGATGGCTCCATACACGATATTGTGCTAAAAGACTGAGGCTAAAGCATGTGCCATGCAAAAGGTTAGATTCCTCATCAGTTCATGTACCATTTAGAGGACATGTAAATAAAGAAACAGAATTGTGATGGTATTGTAGTGTAGCGCTAGTTAGTACTATAATAAAAGTATTATAAAAAATGTATGATCAGTCTGTTTTGTTCTAACATAACCCTGTTTGGCTACTTGGCTTGTATTTTCAAACAGTACGTTTCCACTTGTACGTTTTTAGAATGGGAACTAACCCATGTGTTTGGCAAACTTAACGCTATCTCGCGTCACACTGGTAGGGGTTGCTAAATCCAATAAGGAGCTGGAGGACAGAGCTGCTAACTTTAGCCTGAACTCTGATAGCATCCAGTACTGGCATCCAGTGTTTTTGGAGAGGAGAGGCTAGAAAAAAGACACAGCTTCCAAACTCTTTAAATGTATCGCTGTTACTACATCCCCATGCACACTACTTTGGCATTTAGAGAAATCTGGCAACACGGCAACGCTGTCAACACTCTTTTCTGGTTTAGATCTTACTGGCATGCCAATTTTGTACTTTTAGTGCGGTTGCAGAGAGGTTTAGTTCCTAGGTGCAAATTTAGTGCTTGTTGCAGTTGTACAAAATAATCTGAACTCATGGGCATGTGATAACAGGTGGTTGTGTACGACAGGCAAAAACTCTACAAAAAGCTAGTAAGTAGACCTTGAGTTAAGACTATTTTGTCAGACTACTATTTCCAAGACCAAAAATAAACTTTCACACTCAGATTAGAAATGCAGAGTGTCATTTATCATGTTATATTGTGGTGGTGCAATAATCAAAACTGTCACTTAAAATGAAAATTCTTAACCTATTCAGCAATTTCTTAGTGATGGGAAAGGTATCATTCATGTATCACTAGTTCCAAAAGTAAAGGAAATAATAAATTGCATGTTAGATTAGTTTATCCCCAACTACCTTCAACATACACTACAAATTAACTCAACTTTGAAGAACTGATTTCTTTCTAAATATGACAACAGAAGTGAAAAATTTAATCTTTTGCTTTCCTCTGAAATACATCATTTCCAGCGGAAAAGCATTTGATTAATTGTTGTCTGGGGAGAAGAAAGCACTTTAGTCTGCCTGGTTTGTATTTTGGTTTTGTGAACAATATAATGTTGTTTTTGTTTGAAATATGTAAAGTGCCCCAGCTCCTTGAATTAAGAGGTTCTCAGCTCCAAGCAAAACCGTTGCTGAAAACAAGCATGAGCAAATCGTGTCACCGTTATGAGCCTATATTGTTTTTCAATTTGAATTAGTGCCTAAATGAAGCATTATGATACATGCACACAACCTCTTGGTTTATTATCCGAGCCTTTTCTGCAGTTGGTGTTTTTTAATCACATTGAAGCATGGTTTAAGCAGAATAATAAAACACACGGGGAGGCTAATTATAACAGCTTTCATTTTTCATTTGACTCAACAAGGACATATATTTGAGGGTTGTTTGTATTCCCTATGTGTGTATCTGCATGCATGATGTATACTATGCTATTGAACGAGTTGAGACACTTGAGGCTTAGCAACGGCATACTATGGACATGACAGAAATGAAATGTAATCTGTCCTCAACCGTCACACTGAGTTAAGGAATAACATATCAGCTCTGATTGTCTTTGTAGCTTTGCACTACCCCAGGTATAAATGAGAATATCATAATGAGATATTGAGATACAGCAGGTGGAAAACAAAGTAATTGAAACACAAGGCAATACACTGTTTGAATATTATTTACTGATCAAGGAATAGGGTCACCCTTTGCCTTCAGAGCAGCTTCATTCTTCCTTGTAATGTCATACATGTGTTGAACTGTGTGTAGTGGGAAGTTGAAGCATCCCTCAGGAAGGAAAACCTCCAGTTCGTTGAGTGATGAAGGAGGTGGAAATCTTCCCTGTGCTCTGCGCTCCAGAAATTCCCATAAAGGATTATTCCGGTGTGATTGGAGTGTTGGCTTATTTCCTGCCTTCTTTTACTGGTTTACATCACTCTATTTTTTCAACTTGTATCATGTTACATTTCCTCTGGTTTACTGGTCTTGATTTTTTATTATTTTTTTTTTTTTAAAGTGAAACAGTTGGAGGCGCACTCCAAGTAGAAAATGATAACCACTTCATGCTAATTGTGTGAAATCAAATTTTTCTTGCAAATCTTTTGAATCAAAGCCGGAAAAGTGGGTCTGTATGTGGGTTTGACTGTGCTGGGATTGGCAGAGGCCAGGTCTTAATGAAATAGCAAAGAATTTGTTTCATTTTGAAGATGAAAACATGAAAATCAGAGTATGGGAAATTTCAACTCAGCTATCACTGTGTTCCTCAACCTGTGCATTAATACTGTATATAAAGGTGGCCAGCCTTAAACCCCCCATTAAAATGTAAAAGTTTGTGTTTATATATGCAAATGATGTAACTTTGCATCAAGTGGATTTACAGTGATGGATTACCTTTATAAGTTGAATTAGAAGTCTATAATGTTGTTGTGTAATCTGGGACTGAATAGGAATTGATGGGAAGTTTTGCAAACTGATTTTAGGGAATCCATGCTCCATGTTTTCTGCTCTTTACACTGAGTTATGACTTACAAGTGATTTTTAGATGCCAGATCCTCCATACTCACAACACACAAGCTCACAACACACATTATATATTTTTGAGACTGAATCATAGAGGTAGAGTTATACTGTATATATGCTATAGAAACTAGAATACAATCTGCAGTCACAGCTAAGCCGTTCTCCACCCTTCTTTCGCTTCCTTTCCCAAGGTGAAACGTATGCCACCTCAGAAGTTAAAGTACTGAGGCATCATGCATAAAAGTGAAGGCAGTATACTATTACATAGCACAGTAACTGTCAGTAATTTCAGTTTCTTGCAGTCATGGTCTTGAGCTGGTCTTTTATAGTCAGTATGACCTTGAGTCTGAGATTGTTGTTTCACTGAACAGGTGTCTAACTGTTAAAGAAGGAGCTGCATGCGGAGGGTTTTATGTAGAGGAAGATGGTCAGAAATGGGAGGACTAGTTGGAGTTTGTCAGCAGTGCGGCAATAAAAGCAAGGCAAGGCAAATGTATTTGTATGGCATCTTTCCAACAGAGTTAATTTGAAGGGCTTCACATAAGGTTAAGAACTGCATTTAAATAAACACAACAAAGCAACTAAACCGTAAGCTGACAATAACAGGCTGGCTTGATAATAAATTATGGATGTCTTTCATTTAGCTAGGGGTAAGTAAATCATACTTATTAAATCTCCTTTAAACTTGCCGTAAATGACATTTTGGCCACTTAGGGGCAGCACAAACTAGCTATTAACACACCATTAAGTTACTCATATCATTTAGTTGATATGGCGAACTTGTTAGCATACAGATTTTTAGACATTCATCAGATATGGAGCAAAGTAAGCATTTATTTGGAGTCATGTTTGTGTCAACCTGATGAATGTAAGTTCAATATTCACTCTCGTTTTAGCTCTGTTTTGGCTGTCCTCTAACTTCTGAGGTTAATATTTGGCTCTTTAGCTGCTAAATGCTCCACTATGTTCACCAGCTTAGTTGCTAACTTTGCCTGTCTGTGGTTTGGTGCTGAAAACGTAGCTTTTTCACTAAAAACACCTGACTTCTGCGACTGAAAACGACATTGGTGAGAGCTCTGAGGGCGAACCCAAACCATAAGGTTACAGGCTAAAAAACCAAAACAATGAGATGAAATACACTAAAACGCCTTGTAGAGCTGAGGAGAACTGCAGAATTGGGTGATTTCCCTTTAGATCATCATTTACGAGCGACCCCTTTCACATTACACAAAGTTATTATAGTCACTTTTAATATAAAAATATTGATTATCGCATATGAAAATGTTGATTTTCAGTGCTCTTTTAATGCTAATACACAGCCTTAATTCCTAGTCACCTGTGTAGCAGCCTTCAGAATTATTGACTTAATTAGAAGCTGATGTCCTTTTTCACACTGTTATTTTGACCTTCCGGTGTAACGGCAGTGAATGTTTGTGTATTAGCTCAGTTTGTAATGATTTTTCAATTACTATGAAACATATTAATTGATACACACAACCTGCAGATACTTTTCACAAGAGAGGTTGAGTCTATAAACTGTCCTCTGCCTAATTTCCCTGTTTACATGTATAAAACTGTCTCCATTTGACAACAGCCATTTGCCACTTTGGCATTTGTTGTAGCAATTACATATGACTCTCCGTTTTATTCCCATTGCTTTTCAGTCATCTGGACAAAGACAGAAGGAGCAATTTTTCATACCATTCTGCATGCCCACTTACTCACTGACAGAGGCACTGTTTGTAATTAGACTACTATTACTGTCTGCCAAATTATTGCTTGTTTTTCCTTCAGAAGCTCCAAACCATCATATGCCTATATTTGCCAGTGAGAAACTGAAACTGCTTTGTCCACACTGGGAGAGATCCATAATTGATATTGTGGATTTCATTTGAAATATGTAACTTGGCTGAGAACGTGTTCCTGGCTGCTGGAGATTTGATAAGCCTCCTGCCCTTTTGTCAAGTTGAACAGACTGTAAAGGCAGAGAGATGTACCCCAGGGACCAATGAACAGCTAAACAGATGACATGAATCCGAGCAAGAGTTCCAATGAACTTTCCTTGAACTAGAGAGGACCGGTGATCCATGGCCATATCTCTCTCCTCTTTCTCTCCTTTCCCCCCTTGACTATAACCTCTCTTTCTGCCCCCCCCCAACCAAAACGATTTTTCTTTTTATTCATTTTCCCAGTTCTCTTCCCTCTCAGAAGGAGCCAAATGCAGTGGTAGTTCTTAAGCTAAAGTCACTAACAAGGCACTGTCACAGTGTAGTGCCACTTCGCTGCTTTCCCATCATGTCGGATTTTGGTTTGAAAGACAGCAGTTCATTCTTACATGGAGGCTTTCACTCCTACCATTCCCTCCTCTCTCTCCCATTGCAGTTGACCAGGAGTGTTCCCAGGCCGATGGTTTGATTTATCCACTCTGCTCAGGCAGTAAGCAACAATAGACCACATACAATGAAAATCCCCATGCCTCTCAAGTGTGGTGGTTTGCGTTTCAGTGTTTCAGATTTCCCAGTGTTACACAATGTCTTTGAAAGAGTCCTATATTTTCAACGAGCCAAGTAGCCTGTCATCCAATATTTGATTTAAAGGTAAGACACTATGTGCACAGACATGGTAAAGGCCTGAACAATGGTATTTGCATTGTAGAGGTGCAACATTTACAGCAGAACATGTGATCTGAATATTTTACCTTTTTTATAACGTCATAACCCTTCTTCATCCAGCCAGCCATTTTCTATAAGCGCTTAAAACCAGTTCAGGCTCTATGCTTCATCTGTGTATCACCAACAGGGGGCAGTGTAGGAGTTCATAACAGTGCTGGCTCTTTATTTCGAGAGACAGCCACAGCCTGTCTGTCCTTTCAGATTCACAAAGGAGTGAGGAGGCATCGATTTACATACATCAGTGGTGTCGTTAAAATGCTTTTCAAACACTCATAATCTCGCTGTCTCTTTCTGTCTGTCCCTCAAGAAATAGTTTCTTTTTCTGCTGTTCATGTGTAAGACTCACCTGTTGTTGTAATGCATTGAGTGCACAATAATACCCACTAAAATGCAGCATACATTCCCCCCAAATTGGTTTTAAAACATGCTGCTAAAACAAATTGTGCTTTAAAACAGTTTTATTAACTGTATCTAATTTACTGTAATAACAAATTTCTTGAATGCCTTACTCAAACAATAGATCCTCTGGCCATTGGGCTGTGAAGATTACATGTTTGTAGTTTTGCCTTAAGGGCAACTGTGGTATTCTGTCAGGAAACCTGTAGAAGAGTTGATGCCTGCTGTCAGGATCTCCCCCATCTGTCTTCCATGTTTACGTTCCATACTAACATCCACCATCTAAACACAATGACACTGACATTCCTGTAATGAATGCTGATGTTAAAGTGAAGAACGTCATAGCTTCGTGCTGAACTCTGACGTCATTTTAAGGCATTTGCTTGGATTATATTATTTTTTGAGTAAATTATGTTAGTCATATATTGCCTACTGAATTTAAAGGTCCAGAGTGTAACATTTAGGAGGAGCTTTTGGCAGAAATGGAATATAATAATCATATGTATGTTTTCATTAGTGTATAATCACCTGAAAATAAGTATCGAGTATTCATTACCGTAGAATGAGCCGTTTATATCTGCAGAAGGAGCGGATCCCCTTCTGCGGAGGCTGCCATGTTGCGCCACCATGTTTCTACAGTAGCCCAGAACGGACGAACCAATAACTGGCTCTAAATAGGGCCGTTCGCGTTTTTCACGAGTTTCATGGCCATTGATGTTTCTCCTACACGAATGGAAGGGGGCAAGTTGTAAACTGCAATTTCACCACTAGATGGCACTAAACAAAACACAGTGAGCATTGTAATGTAGCAAAAAGGCAATGGAGCATTTCGGAGTGAAACGTTATATATGTGTTGTTGTAATCACTTGTCGTGACATGTCACATCTATCTTGGGTTGCCTATTTTGACTTTTGCATCAGCTACTATTGGATATTGTCTCAACCTTCTCCTGGCTATTGCAAGAGCTTCACATATCTATTTTCCTGTACATGCTCTACCTCTATTTTCTTCCCAGCAACAATTTACAGAGTACATTGAGTAATTTATAACTTTCATCAACCTCTGTCGGCGACCGAGGAATTGCCAACAATACTGACATGCCTTTGGCACAGCTTTATGTAGGTTAAAGATGAGAAGTAATATAAAAGTGACAGTTTAACAATGGAACAAAGAAGCTAGAGCAGGGATCAAGTAGAAACATTTAGTGAACATAATAATAATACCTTGTCACTATTTAGGAGCATATGATGAAGTATTTGTTGGTACTGATCAACATCCCAAAGCCCTGCTAATGTTTTATGGTTATTTTGTACTTTGAGACATTCCAAATCTTCTATTATCCAATATAACATGGTGCCCGAACATCTGTTTATTTAACAGTTAACATTGAAGGATAGATAGTATAGAGTTACTACAAATATTCATGTATCATTGTTCGTCTTCCCAAAACTTAATTTTTGCATAAGGCAAGGTCTGGACCTCTGTATGTGACATGGTCTAATGACTCGCATGTGACTAAGGTAGACTTCTTGGCTACAGCATTGGCTCCCAAGGAATTAGGAGAGCAGTTAGCAAGATGATTTGTTGGCATGAGAAGTCCAAACCTGTCAGTGCTAATATTTAATGGAAGCAGTTCCTCATGGTGAAAATGTCATACTTGTTTGCAATTTCCCAATTGTTTCTATAGAAATATTTGCTCATATGGCTACCTACAGGCACAAACAGTATATTAAGTGAGATACTATAATGCTCAATGTTGAGTAATGAATAGATAATGACGTGTCACCTTAGCATCTTGCAATCCATTCAGCCCTGCATGCGCTGGAAGCTTACTGCAATTAATAATCTAACATAAATTGTAATTATGGACTGAGTATTGAGTTGAGTTTTCAGGGTGCCACAACAGGCAGATTATCCATTACTTGCCCATTACCATTTTAATTCTTATTAATTGCTGTCAACTAACTTTAATTCTCTAAAAATAAGCCATTGCACCCATTAAGCTACAACCCAAGATTAGATTTATTTTTTTTCTTCTTTTAACATTTGAAACAGGACAGCTTTGGTCTATGTTCACACACTTAAAACAGCCTATTTTACGTTTTCTTGACAAGGACCTCTTGTGGCCGTGACAGTAGTAACCTCGCAAAACCTCTTAGGGAGGAGGCCTTAGACATAGGTGACTGCTGTTCACATGCCATATCCTACCAACATTCAACATTGGTTTCTTTTAACCATAACCATAATCTTTCCATAGCCTTAACAAAGTTGTTTTAGTAGCCTAAATGTACTCAACCTTAACCATAGATCAGAAAACAGTCCTATGCAAATTTTTTATATAAGGATCATATGGGACGGTTTTGGAGGGCATTGACAAACTATGTTCTCTTGCCCAAAATGACGCCAGATCAAAATATACCCGCTCATTTTGCAAGGCAATGACAAATCGCCTATTTTTTTAATTTAGGTTTGAATGACTTTTACAGCTACTAGTCAGTTAAGTGAGTAAATGTGCTGATTGAGGTGCTCGTGTACTGCAGGTGGAAAAAAGGTCTTCCAATAGCAGTGACTTAGGTTCAGTCCCTGATAATGGTCCTTATCTAACACAATTGTCACTGGTGAGAAGCGGTTGATGGATCCTTGTCAGAACACTTGTGACCCCTACTGCTTGCCTCCTTCTCTTTACACCCTCCCTTGTCCAATAGAGTGAGTTAGGGAAACCATAATGTGCTTGTATAGGATTCTGCCCCAGTGACAAGCTTTTGTATTTAATACAGTTCTGATTTACATTTTTCTGTGAGTTTATGAGCTAAAAGAAATAACTGTAATCGTTTGCAATTAGTGGAACTTCTAAATTTAGACAATGGGCACATGCTGTATATAATTGCTGTTCTTCTAAAACATATTATGTATTGTATGTCTAAACTAAATGTCATAGCTGAATTAGTTTAAAGTGACGAAATATTAAATCTCACTGAAAAGAAAGTGTATTACCTGCACTGTAAATACATTCAATGCAAGTTAATTTGCTGTTGGCAATGAAAAGAAGTGATATCTTAAGGGCATTTTTTTTTAAAAGGATCCTCTCGACACTGATGCCCAGCTCAGCTTCTGTTGTTTTTTGCTTTTTAAGACCCATTGGAAATCATTACTCGTCTGCTTTGAAACTAATTGTGATTAGACCGGGTGCTTTCTCCAAGTGTTTTGTTTTTCATGACTTTTCATCAGGTATTTACTGGCAGGACGCCTCATGAAAAATGAAACTACAGCAGAGAGATACGGTAGGGAGAGAGTAGTGGGTATGGGCAGACTGGCTGGAGCACACTTTCTTCTGACTTCCTGAGGTCACAGGAAGCTCCACTTGGGGGATTGAGGTCACGCTATTCCTTATTTGTAGTGCAGAGCCCCCCCC
>CM022475.1:9882234-9918808 GCA_011952105.1 Coreoperca whiteheadi
CCCCCCCCCCCCAGCCAGCTGGTACTTACAGATGAGAACTGGACCTTACTGCCTCCGACAGCTTGATTGGCACCCTATATCCCTCTACTCCCGACCTCTTATCCTGGGCCTTCTCATAATAGAATACAAAGCAACAAACTGGACATACTGAAGAAACTCGTGTAAACCCAGAATCCCCATGTTATTACTCTGACACAGCTAAAGATTAAAATCCGTGCTTTCTCAAGTGTGGAGAGGCAACACTGTGAAAAGAAAAATAGTTTCAGGACTTGAGGCAAATCAGGAATATCAGTAAACAAAATTAACTTCTGTGTTTCCTTTTACCTCAGCATTGTTTGGAAGCGCCATCATCAATTCTTGCTGTATCTGGATATGGGAAAGCATTGGGGATCTTTGAATGTACATTAAAATAGGCATCATGAAACAAATAACAAAGCATTATTCATTTTTTTCACAGCTCTATGTGCTGGATCTTTCAATCAGCATTTTGTACAAAATGCAATTAAAGGATTTAATTAATTTTGCAAGCCATTAAACGCATTAGGAGTAACACCAAAAACTAAACAGCAAATAAGGAATGTTGTCAAACAGAGGTGGCTTATCTTTCCACAGATTTTCATATAGCAGTGAGGTGATGCTATCTGGTTTCTACCAGTGTTGCTTTAGTATGGGAGTAAATGATGATAAATAAGATTACAATTCTCCAACCGATAAATGGACTTTTGAGGTCTGTACCAATATTAATATTTGAGATTTACAAAGATCTGTTAATATGTTGGGCGATATTCAGAGTTTTACATTGACATACAGCACACAGGCATTTTTGATAAGGGTGCCTTAAATTAGCTTTCTTGAAGAATCATGACCTGATATTTTTATTAAGTGGGGCATTATAACATTTTGACAACTTCTGTGCTACAAATTCTTGTTACTTATGACATATATGCCGATACTGATATGTCACAATAAGCTACTATCAGCCAATGTATCAGCCCGGCTTACAGATCAGTCTAGATCTGAAGATTACACATTTTTGCCCTTGCGTGAAATTTGGGAATTTAGTCAAATTAGCTATTTATTTTTTGGCCACATCATGCCTTTAGATAGCTATTGTTGAGAGATGACAGAAAACAAGGGAGAGTGATGCAACAAAGGTCCCCAGCTGGATTCGAGCTGAAGTCGTTGTGGTCCATGGTTGCCGTCTTAACCCCTAAGCCTTGGGGGCGCTCTCAAATGAGCTATTTCAACATGATCATGTCAGTGGCTAAAGTCATTCTGGTGACACAGAATGACTTAAGCCACTGACATGATCATTTCATTTGTCATTTTCATTTGGGCTATAGGTTGTTCACCTATACAGTACTTGCACCACAGAAACCTGGCTTAGATGAAACAATGGCAGCAACTGCAGTATATGAGGAAGGAATGGTGTGTCACTTCCCATTTTAGCTGCTATTATAAATGTTATTTATAAATTCCTGTCTTAGTCATGAGATTAATTTATACTTTAGGCTACTCTACACTATCTTCCCTTTTCAACCATACTGGTTGCTCTGCTTTGGAATGTACCTTTTGTAACAAAACTTAAGCTGTGATGCTAGTGCGTCTGTGACTCCCTGTATGAACAGGTGGTGGATGTAGATGCTGCATTTTCCTGGCACTGTCTCCCACAGGGCCATCCCTGGGTTTTCAGCCTCACTGCTGAGCCTTGGATGCTACTTTGTTGTATTTATGTTTCATTTGTATGTGACATTTTTTTTGTCTGGTATTTTGTTAGTTCTGTTCCCAGACAATAGTATCCGTTCTCTGAATCTGTCTGTTCGCACTCCTTCTTCTCAATATTTCTCTTGTGCTTCATCAATAATTACTTCCCAGCCTTTCTCTTTCATGTACAAAGGCAGTTTGATGCAAGGTCTGCTAACCATAAAAATTGTCTTTGTTTACAACAAAACTGTTGCTGCAGAACATTTTACTTCTCTGTTTTACAGCCATGTTGACCTTGGTAAAAGCTAACTTAACATCCTGACAGGAATTGAATTTGTGTAAACAAGAATCCTAAAAGTTATGTTGTTACAGTCGTTGCTACTATATACTGGACTGAAGTGTAACTCCAGTGAAAACGTCCCTTCCTCTTACTCTTTAACACATATTTCTTTCTCCTAGATTGTTTATGTGTTTGGATATAGACTGCATTATATCTAGTTAGTAAAAACTACTAATATGACAGTTTGTATCATCATTGTTTAGTTCATATTCAAATGCATTTAAAATGAATATAACTTATTTTATTGTTGATTTATGTAATGATGTAATAATGTCGAATAACTATTATATTTAGATAGTTTTTTTTTTACTGCTGTTGTTGAGATGATGATTTGTATATATTTTTACCTCATTCCCAATATCTGGTGTGTCATTATGGAGGATTATCCAACTTCCCCTTTGTTTTTGCTGTATTTAAAGCTGTGTAGACAGGTTAATAAATCATTCATTTAGCTAATGTGGATCTTCCTTTTGGAGAAGATTACTATGGATTTGGAGGTGATGGTGATTGCAGAATGAAAGTAAGCACAGTTTTCATTGTTATCATTCAGACTGGTGTTGGCCGCTGAGGATGCCATTCAGGAAATGATGACTCCAGGGGACCTAAATAGTCTGGAAGAGCTGAGGATAAATGGGGAATGCGCTTAAATTCAGCCAATACATCTGTTAGCTCTTCTTTTTAGGCTTCTCAAGGTGGCTGGATAGATGGTTATATAATTGAACATGTGAAGAAAAGGTCAGTAAATAATTTTTTAAGCATTTGGTCGGGATCCATAGGTGACGGCAGCACAGGTGTCAACAAATCCTGAGATTACACATTCCAGATCAGAAGAGCATTTGCCTCAGTCGGAGATACCCTTCATATTGAGGACGACATCCAGGAAGCTTTCAAATTTCCTACTTGAAAGAGGCTGGTTAGAACCCCAATGTATTTGACGGTTGCATGATTTAAAAACCAGAAGGAGTTGGCTGCTTAAAACCCATCCACTGTCAGCGCTTTTTAAACACTTCTGTTGCCTGTGGCGAGAAATGATAACGCAAAATTTACCAAGCGCTCTTATTTGTGGTATCACATTGATACCGCTCCATTAACCATAAAGATGACGCAGGATGATTTTCTTCAGCAATGGGTAAATATTTGAACGCTGCATCAGCAACCATAGATGACACTCATCATTCTAATCAGTTTCTCATTCGTTGGCAAGACAACCTCAACTTTGGGTCCATTTTGTAGCTGTTGTGGTGTTGTCAGTCATATCACATGATTTTTATCAGTAGAGGTGGAGTTTGCTCAGTTGTAATGGAACTGTAGATCTTCACATTTCTATATTTTAGGACCACTTCAAGAATATCTTGTCCATTTTAGCTTACATTTTTGTCCTTGGAAACAGCAGTTGACAAAACAGTCTTACCTCAAGGTCCATTTAGTAGCTGTTCAAGTAGTAGTTTTTCAAGGTTAGGGAAACATGGTGGTTTGGGTTCAAATGGCTACTTCGTTAAGGTTAGGGGACCTTTGATGTCATGGTTACTATAATAAGCCTTTGGTTTAGGCACCAGTATACTCCATCAGAACTCCTTGTTGGATGGTCGCACAGCTTTGAATCCCCCCACACCTTTCTGACGTTGGAATTGAAGGGGCTGTATCTGTGAAATGTCGGTAACTTTCCGAAAACAGCAATCTGACATTCACACCTATGTCATGCAGCACCAAACTACTTCCTCCTTTACTCCCAACGGGCAAGGGTCAGAATTCCTATGACCGCTAAGGACTTTGTCACTGCTATTTTTCTTGGGAACACAATCTCAAGAAATGATATAAGATGTTTAATGTATCAGTACTCCCGGGCACAGTGAAAGAGATCCAGTTTTCTGTTGTGCACAGCAAATATGAAACCTCACGCATAGCTTTTGATGAGCAAGGTAAATATTTTTATTGGAAAGAATTCAATTTATTAATCATCATCCTGAAGCATTCTAAATTTCTACTTTCATAATACTATTTTACTGTACTATGATAATGGCAGTGTAAACCTACTTTCTGTTGTCCTGTATGAAAACAAACTACAAGTTCACCCTTTAAAGCCATCCCCATGGGCCACTGGGGGAAGGAGAAAAAAAAGTTTTGACAAAATCAAATTTGATACAAATTGCATTTGCTCCCAAGGAGGAGACATTGAAACCTTTTTGCAAGAATAAGCTGACAGTGATTTCATTTGTCTAAGTAGATAAATCATACATATTGAGCTTGTCTCTCACGGGTTGTCACTGCTCAGACCTGATTTAATTTGCCACTTTCTGGTGGAGCAAGAAGCCATGCTTAAACAGAGAAGCTCTGAAGGTTACACCATTTCAGCATTTTAATTAGTTGCATAGTTCCCCTGCTTTTCCCCAACCTTCAACCAGATGAGTTAGAGCCCACTAACAGAAATTTCCTGTTTTTCCCTGTCTTTGGAGTTTTATGTCCACTTTTCAGACATCATTGACTTACAGATCCAATAAAATGGAAATGGTGCTTCCAGTCTCTCAAAACAGAACATTTTCTTGTCATTGACCTTTTGACAGTTTGGAGATCTATGGAGTCTTTGTGCGTCTACTACTCATTATAAAGGCATTGCCTAAAATCAAATGAGAGAATTCAAATAGTGCCCTAGAAAATGCTTCGTAAATTCGGTTTGGTTGGAGGGTTCAAGCGCACCTGATGTGAGTTCAATTGTATTGGAGTGTGGCAGTAACACTTATGATGCTCTTTGCAATGCGGGTGCCATGTCTGACAAGAGGACAGAAGCAGTCACAGGAAAAAGCTGTGATGAAAGACAAACCATTTGTGCCCACGACTGAATACTGAAAGCTATATTTTACGGCTGCTATTCTACCAAATTGCTTTTGTGCGTTGGGGTGGCTTTTTAAATAATGCAATCGGTTAAAAGCTCTCAGTAAAGGCTATGCTTGTGTAGCGTGGGAAGCTGGAATGGAATTGAGTGCATTTTTAGGAAAGAGGGCTATAATTTATGCACCAGTGAAATATGGCCACTTTGTGTTTTTCTTTGCCACTTCGATTCAACAGGGTTCAACATATACACAATCAGTTTGAAGATGAGTTCAGAGACCCTTTGGTCCAGTGTCTTTAATAACCGTCATTCAGACGAGTCTGGACTGTTTTGATAGCAGTTTTAAGAGTATTATGATATGATGATGCCAACATGTGGCCTTTGCTTCATTTTGCCTTTTCAAAGTAATTATTAAAATTCACACGAGTGGTAGAGCACCATTTGCGTACACTGGTTGTACAGTGGTAATTCTGATGCTAAGAGCAGCATGCATCTCCCTACCTCTGCCTTCTCATCTGATGTAATTAAAAGCTGTAAGTGGCAGTTGTTAGCGTGGTCACGTATTCACCAAGGAGGCGTAGCTTGTTGACCCTCCCCACTGCCGCTGCCGCTGCTTCCCATTGGGAAAACACATGGTTCACCCTCTGGACAATGAGTGACAAAATGATGGATCAGTTCTCCCATATTGGCTTGTTGATCCATAGTCACCCCTCCCTTTGCACCTGCTGACAAAGTGAATATTGGCATTTGCCACTCAGACAGCTGCGCCCCTGAGTCCCGTAACTGCTGATTAGTCAAATGAGTGCCGGCCTGTGGAATAATTAATGTTTAACATTGGGTTCTTTACTCTGGATGATCGAATGGCTCCGAGGTGAGCGTGGTGGTGGAGATTGGACAGCAGGGGCCTGGCACCCTGTGAGGAGGGAGGCTGAAGCCTGATCAATGTTAATGTTAGCCCGGGTTAACCTTAGCATGCTTGTGAGCGGCTGCGCAGTGAAGTCGAGGGAGGGATTGGTGTCTGACATTTGACCTAGCAATAATTGTCTCTTAATTCATTTGTTTATTGCTTCTTGAATCAAGGGGGACATTTATAGCAGCAGGAAGGGAAAGGGGCCACGTGTGTTTGTCTGTCATAATGACTCTAAAATGTCACCAAGATTTTTTGCCGTTAGATGTTTGATGTGACAGCTGCAATGCATTTTTTCATTTCAAATTTGTAGCTGCGCTAGCGGCTCTAGGTATGGCAATATCAGCCTGTGGGTCGGTTAGTCAGTCAGCCCACCACTTTGGTCCAGACTGAAATATCTCAACAACTACTGGATGGATTCCCTGAATTTTCCTCTAGCACCACAAGCAGATTGCCATTTTTGACTTTTAGTGAAATATATATTTTCATGAAATTTGGTTCACTTATCCAGTGAAACGACTCTAAACCTACAACATGGATTGGCACAAAGTTCTACAGACAATCATGTTCCGCAAATGATGAATCCTAATGACTTTGGTGATCCCCTGACTTTTTCTCTAGTGCCACCTGCAGGTTTACATTTGTGGTTCAGAGTGACCTGTCTTTATAGCTGTCGGATGCATTACAATGCAATTCAGTGCGGACATTTATGGTCTGACAGACATGACTGATTAAGTGTTCTGATTAACAAATTTTTTAAGCAAAAGTGCCAAAAATGTCAACTTCTCAAATGTGCCTCTGTTGGTAGGCAAAACAAGATATTTGGAGGTGCCACCTTGGGCAGTGGAAAGTTGTCATGGCATTTTCACTATTTTCTGACATTTTATAGACCAAACAATGATTTGCTTAATCCACACAATATTCTGCAGATTAATTGATAGTGAATATTATCAAACTTTTCAATCAAACTTTAAGAAACCTTAATGTGATGCTATCCATTTCAGACATTAATGATGATGAATCAAATCTCTATTTCAAGGATTATAGAGGAGAACAAATAAACACAATAAACATGATTTTTAAAAAAAAAAGTAAAACTCTACCCTGCTTATATTGTAAACACTGCATCTAAAAGCCTCTCTGAATGACTTGCAGGTATGTTTGAATTGAATGTACTATTTTTCATTTTGAAGTAATAAAATATTTAAGGGGCAGACAGAAGTCTGTGCGACATGCTTGACCTTCAAAGCAGAAAGTCTGCCCTGTTATTACAGTATTTATATGGCCTTCCCCACCCGCGCAAGCATGGATATAAAAATATTTAATTACTCAATTAACTGAGGTGGAATATAACCCTGTAGAAAACAGGTGAGGGAGTAGGGCACACGTGACCAAATTCAACAATAGGGAAAGGGACACCTATTAACAGTGCTGTGGAGAATATACTTTTTGTGTTATGATGTTATATTAAGTTAATTTACACGGTGGCTTGTGAGTTGAGGAAAAATAGTGGAAACAGTTAGATTTCAGTCATCACCCTGAGACAGTTCCACATTGAGATGACACCTCAGAATGACATTGATGGAGGAATAATGGTGGGCTCAGTGGATGGATACCAATGGATTCCTAAATGGTTGAGAGTGCTGTATTGTTTTCAGTTTGTTTAAAAAAAATAAAATAATAGAAGCTCTGTGCACTGAGAGCATATTCTCTCATTAGCTCGGTCACTGCGTTTCACCCGTGATGTTATGGATTTATGGGGGAAGAGAACATTCATATCCCAGATGGAGGCTCTAATGTGGCCAGATTCAGTTCATTATCGATTGTTCCTCTTTTAACTGCACCGAAAGCGTTCAAAGGAGTGATGAGAAAGGGATTACCGTCAGCAGGTTGGAATGAAACTTTCATAGGAGCAGTTTGCTATTCTGTAATGCTCGAAGCTACTTTGAAATTAAAATTCTGAATTTACATTTCACGTCGCTTCACTAAGCGGTCTGAAACTGCCCAGTCCAGTGGGTAAGAGCTTGACTGAGAACTCCGAGATCGAGGATATTTTCTGATGAAATAGCATACATGTTTTTATTTTATGGTCACTGCACTTGCATAGTAGATCGATTGGAAATAACTGCCCATAATGCATGCTTAGTTATATGTTTAAGAAAACTATAAATACGTATAGATTTACCAAAGAATAATGTCAATACACTGCAAAGTCATAATCTGCAAAGCGCCTAATCTGCCTTGATTATTTGTTGTTACGTAATCAAACAGCACATTTTATTCAGACAGCTTCAGTGTTTCCCTCAGTATTTTCTTTGAGATGTGAGGTGGGACACTGGATTACTAAGTACAGTTTATTTTGTAATTCATAGTTGTATTTGACAATATGTGTGTCAAGTAATGATGGTGAATACAAAGGCAGAAGGAAAAAAAAAACAAAACTGAATTGTAATCTTCAATTCTGCAGGGGAACTCATTACAATCAAAGCTGACGAAAACTCACACATTTCCCTTAGAAAATGAAAGTTTTTTTCTGTCTTCAGTCGACATTGATTAATTGTCTCTTGAGGAGTTTGAAGGTCCATTCATAAAAAAGGAGGCTCCATTCCACAGACTTTATGGGAGAGATTAATCATGTTTTGATTTGTTAAAAGACTGCTGACTTGAAGTTGTCATAGAAACCCATTTGATCATTTTCCCCCTCTGGTTAACAGTTTTCTAATAAGCACACTTTTGCTGACTGCAGACAAATTCTGCCACAAAATAAAATCTTTCCTTTTTTTATACCTTGAGTTAAGATAACAAGTGCACAGGAAAACAGACATGAGGACTAAAAGTCCAAAGTACCATGAGTAGACATTATAGGCTGGCATATGTACACAAATTATATATAGTATACTGGACATAGCAAACAAGATACTGATGATTTTGCCATTCACAGAGTCTTATCAGTAGTGGCAAAAACCAGTAGTGACCTAACAGTGGCATGAGAGAAATGACCATGGAGTCACTAAAATCAGGGGGTTTTGTCCCCTGGGAGCTTGAATTTACTTAGCAGATGCCATGGAAAACCGGGCCATTAGTTTTTGATATCTCGGGTACAAGGTTGAAACAGGACCTCCGGTTCAAGGCGCAGCTTCGGGAGCATTTTTTGGGGTTCAGTATCTTGCTCAAGGATACCTCGACGCATGGCTGGGGGATCGAGCCGCTGACCTTCCGATTGGCAGGCAACCGTTCATTGTTTCACACAAATTTCATGAAGAAATATCCCCCTGTAGTTACAATTGTTAAGATTTCAGTTGATTTGGCGACAACGCTTTTCATGTGAAGATGTGGCAGTAGGATGTTCCATGTGCATCAGCAGTAACTTAATAAAGTCAAATTTAAGCTCTACTGCTAGGACTGAAAAAGCGATGTGGTCGTGCAACATGTCACGATGCAAACAACACATGCATTAATGTATGAAGTGTTTCCAGTGGTTTCTTTGTGTAGCTGTGAGGGCTTCTTAAGAACTTGTATTAGCTCGCATTAGCTAAGACAAAGATTCCCAACAGATTGTACAGTAAGAGCACAGTATCACTTACTGGGAACACACTATCCCCCCCTTTGCATCATGTAACCCCAGGCTTTGTAGGGATGTTTGAAATGACATTTCACATGCATGTATCAAGCCACATAGATTAACACTGTCCCCCTCCACATTTCATAGCACCATTGCACATATAATACCTAAACTCATATTAGGATGTAAAGCCAACATCTTGCATATTGATAGACTTCCTGGAGTGTCAACCACACATCTTCAACTTGTCACTCTTGGCCAGTCAACAAGAATGACATGCAGTCGACAAATTCTGACCTTTTTGTCTAAAGAGCACAAGATATTTTAATAATATAATATAAAGACAAGAGGCAGAGCTGGAGGTGGCAGAGCTTAAGATGTTGAGGTTCTCTTTGGGAGTGACGAGGACGGGCAGGATCAGGAACGAGTACATCAGAGGGACAGCTCATGTTAGATGTTTCGGAGATAAAGCCAGAGAGGCCAGATTGAGGTGGTTTGGACATGTTCAGAGGAGAGACTGTGAATATATTGGTAGAAGGATGCTGAGGTTGGAGCTGCCAGGCAGGAGGTCTAGAGGAAGACCAAAGAGGAGATTTATGGATGTAGTGAGAGAGGACAGGAAGTTAATTGGTGTGAGTGAAGAGGACGCAGAGGACAGGGTTAGATGGAGGCGCATGATTCGCTGTGGCGACCCCTGAAAGGGAGCAGCCGAAAGGAAAAGAAGATTTACAATAATAATATGTAATGTTAAATATTTGCAGGTTGCGGCATTGATAATCATTGTCAAAACAAAAGCAGCAAACCAAAAGGAGATTTTGTGTGCACACAGTATGCATCATACAGTATCCTCTCTGGTTGATTTGGAAGGCACTCTTACTCAAGCCAATTTGTTTGGGAGGACTAATGCCAGACAGCTGCGCAATTACACCTCAGCACAAAGCTAAGCCAATCTACTATAGACAGTAATGGCTCGCATTGATATGCCTGTGTCTGTCTGAACAGTACCCACACAGTGAATTGTCAACATAATGTCACACTCACATCTCAGGTTGAGCGGTGGAGCAGCGTCTTTTTTTTCCCTACAGCACTTGTTACTTGATAATGAAAGTGAGATGACGGCAGCGAAATTCTCCCATATTAATCTCTCAGCATTTTCTACCATGACAGCACAATTTTCGGTGCCTCCTCGAACGATCAGCCGCCTCAGTGTATGTGTCTCTCAGAGCAGATGCAGACTACGCTCGCATCTCCCAGATCCAATTTGGATATAATGTTGAAAGGTCTGTCATTGTGAAAAGGAGAGAGAGAGGGTGAGAAGCTGTTGACATGACACAAACTTTGGAAAACATTTAAGATTTCTGGATTTTTCCCTATAAAGGTTATATTGCATACGTGTGGTTACTGTTGCTATACTTATATGAATATGTTCTTTCAATACATTTCCCAAATCTGAGTGACTGTGGTTATGAACACACACCAATAGGGAAATGGGGATTTAACCCGGTCAGAAGAAACAAGCCATTCCCTGCTCTGTTCTGATTACTTGTAGCTTCATTACTGTCTTCCACAAAATTGAATGCCTTGAATGAATTGAATTTCTTCAGATTGAATTCTTATGTGCTTGATGGGCGAGGTGGCTATAATATTTTTCTGCACTGAACAAAATGCTAAACTCATGCTCTTGCTATACCTTCTACATAGAGAGCCACACATAATTTCCAGGGTGCTGAGCAAGTTTAGTGATGGTTGCATGTTATACGTCTGGTCACACAATAAGACAGCGAGAAGGCAACAACATACAGTATTTGTGTAAGCAGAAAAACTACCTTTTTAAAGATAAGTTTGGTGATGTTTATATTGCTATAATTTTCTTAGTGTCAACAGATCCCATGAAATACCAAAATGAACAATATAGATAAAATAGATTATCTTTTAATTACATCAAATAGATTCTACTAACAGGTATTTTGTGTGTATCCAAAGTCTGATATAGTTTATCCCTTTGTACCAGAGAGCTTAATTGTTGTCCACAAACTATTAAAAACACATCAATGAGTCACACAGTTGCACTGAATAACATGTTCCTTCATTACGATGAACGTACGATGACACTAGTTAATTTTGAGTCTGTCCCACATAACACTGTCTTGCTGCCGAAAATACTAATTAGAGCAGCAAATGTGTATTAATCCGCACCTGAAAATTGTCCCCAACAAATGCACAATTTATTCCTGTTAGTAATAATAGATGCTAAAACCTACAGTGCCCAGCTGTTTTAGGAAGTCATTTTTTATAAATTAAACTCTATATTTGTGGCCCATTTTTAAAGATTATACCTCCAACTCCTGAGGGAAATACCTGGCCTTTTAGCTGCTAAATACTCCACTATGTTCACCAGCTAGTAGCTAACTTTTCTCAGTTTACCGTTTGGTGCTGCAGGCAGTGTACAGGGGTTAATCTGAACGTTTTTTTTTTTCTCAAAATAGCTTCTAGAAACAGTGCTGATTAAAGCATTGCGACTGAACCAAAACAGTAAAGTTGCAGTAAGTGGCTAGCAAGCACACAAGGTAGGTAGTTTGCCATTATTAGGAATGTTACAGCTTTTTTCACGTTTGCTTGCTCGCTGTGGATTCATTTCTCAACCAATTGCTGCCTTTGTGACAAGTGTTGAATGCGGCGAATACAGAATTTCCAATGCAAGCAAAACTAATTACAGCGAGCTTCCTCCCTACATAGGTAGCTGAATTCACCACAGAAAGAAATGTTTGACGGGCATGAAACCAATTATGTTACACTACACAGCAAACCTATGCACCCAGCCATGAGAGAACAAAATTTACCAATACACATGATAATGGTATGTTAGGGTATACTAAATCATATGGACATAAGTCATAATCAGGCATATCTTTAAACTTGTGACAAGTAGGGAAAATTCTTAGAGAACATTTTTCCTCACAGTCTAACTTGACATTGGATTTCTAGAAACTGGAAATGACTGATGCCTTATTCAAAGCCGACCTTTCTCTGTGACATTGAAAAGAGCAACAGGCTAAAGGAGGCACTTTACAGCTTTGTCAGTTTGGAGTGACAGGGATGCCTTGTATAGAGTAATAGCTGGCCACGGTGTCTCCTTGAAAGACAATGTAAGTAGCAGCAGCAGAATTATAATGCCTTTCTGTTTGCTTCTTCCATCTCCTACCGCCAAGTTCTCAAAGAATCAATAGGAATAAGTCATTTTGGCCTTGCAGCTTCTCAAATAATGTTGCTTTGCTGTGATGTGCACATACACACCTAGGTTCTGTGATTGGCTTTCTGTCTTACTCACAGGCGTAGAAAAAAATTAGATGAGACTGCAGATATAAGGGGAAGGCAGAGGAAGCAACAACAATAAAACTCTGCTGTGATTCTGACTTTGGGTAAAGACTGGGCTGTGATATTTCCCTTAAAGGTTGTCTTCCTTTCTCTGTTATATCTCCTCTTCCTCTCACTCAGTCTCTTATTCTCACTTTAGCTTTCTCTCCCTCTCCCACACCCTGTTTCCTGGGACCATTTTCTGACAGGAAACATTACAGCCATTACAGATCACTAGATACTGTTCGCTGGATGTCAAAAGTATCAGATTGATCACATGGGACGACAGAAGTGTTGCACTGTGGCAGAGGGGACAGTCAAATGGCATAAAATAATAGGGTGCTTGTCGGGCCTGACAGATAACTTGGAGGAAGCCATACAATAGGCAAGCAACATGGCTGAGCTCCACAATGGAACAAGCGGGAAATGGCTTTGCATTTCAGCCATCCTCTCATTTCAGCTGACACCCCAGATAGCATATGTCACACTGTAGAGAAAATATCTATGCAAGGATACGGTGAATCACAGCTGCACGCGGCCGGCGAATTCCTATTGCAGATATGAGAAAAACTCAATGGTTATTTCTGGTGGCTTCCAATAGAGGAAGACTTCCTGATTTATGCTCAATTAGCTTTTAATTAGAAATCAATCTCGTTTGAATAAAAACATCAATCCTCATTCAAAATAAGCAATTTATCTGCAATTACAAAACCCATTAAAGCATAATTAGACTTTCACACTAAAATTCACATTAACATAAAACAGAGCGTTTCTCAGGGTATATCTTCAATGCACTGTGGTGTTGCATTTTCTGAATCTCATAATCTGAAATGATTAGTTGATTAATTAATTAGTCGATCGACAGAATGTTAATTGGGAGCAATATTAGTCATGAATCGTTTCTGATGAATTATTTTTAGGGATGGCAATGTCGATCGGTTGGTCCACCGCTTCGGCTCTTATGGGGAAGTCCAGGCAAAACAACCACACCTGGGGAATAAGAGGTTTTTTTTTTTTTTACTAGATACCAAAAATATATGCATACAAATTAAACAAATACCAAAAAAATCATCCATGAACTGAATCACCAGAAAAGGCAAATTGTAATTAAGAAATGAGAAACATTCAATCGATTAACCAATCAGCAATAGTGAGAGAGAAAATAGTAAAAAAAAAAAATACTTAGATCAATAAAATGGAATAAAGGCTTTTCAAATCAGTGTAGAATGTAATAAAAGTAATAGTCAAAATATCACATCAACTGTCTATCATCAAGATTACATTGTCCAAACGATCCTCAAACTTAGCAAGCAGAATGAAAGCATTCATCAAACATGCAAGGTAATCAAACATACAAACTCAGTAGCATTAGCTTGTAATATTTAAACATAAAGGCAAGCAAAGACAAAAGTAGAAGGCTGTCTCAAAGCATTCTAGGACAGGGGAGTTGTCCCCCAGTGATTGTCAAAGAAGCCCCCCCACATCAAAGTGCCTGACTTTATACACTCTTTCGGATCTGTGTACCCCTGCACTCAGTTGCTGGGCAGACGCAAATATGTTTCCCAAAACCCTCCTCACTTGTCTTGCTCAACTTTGAAATATGTCTCGTCTGCACTTTTTCCAAGATCATATGTCTTATTTAGGTTGCATAAAGTTCATAGAAAGTTGATAGAGTCTGTGTTCCAGTGTTTGTGGTTAAAACTTGATCCCTGCTAGCCAGAGACTCAGGATATCCTCCCCCCTCCCCCTCTGAAATACAGCAGGCTTATTTCCTTTCTTGCTGAGCTTTGGGGACAAGGGACCTATTGTCAACCCTTAGTCTTATTTTATGGAAAATGCCTGAAATGCACTTATTCCGATGATTGTCACAAGTTTGACACATAAGATGATTTACAACATGACCAGTTGTGAGGACAACTAGCATAAACAGTTGCCAAACCAAGTAGAAAGATAAAGAAAACAAATCTCTGTTGGTAGCGCTTGATGACCATTGATTTCCATTGAAAGTCTGAGGGTGAAATGAATGAATGGATTGTGAAATGCTTCATCTGGTGAGCATGGTCAATTCAGCACCGGGTATGAGATTGATCATACTGTACTCTCCGGCTTGTAAATGTCGCAGCCATGACATCCTGTCTGTAAAGCTCCTTGGGCTGTGCATTCATAGTAGCAGTATGTTCTGCAGTAAAACCCACAGGCTTCTCCACCGTGTGTGGGCGTTGCCCCCCTCCTGTCATAAAAAAAAACAAACTGCTAGCGCTGTTTAACCTTGAGCTGTTGCTACTCGGGCACATATCACCTTTGCAGCCCCCTTGGCTACTGATATAAATCAAGATGTCTGCCGCCGTTTTAGGATGAATCAGCAGTTTTTTTTGGGGGGGGGATTAATTGAATTTCATAAAACATTTAGACAAACCAATTAAAGAGCACAGCACTTAATCCATCATGCTGTCAAGGGGATAAAATCAGATTGACACTAATGTAGTCGATATGTTGTTGTATTTGCAATCTGGTACAATAAAGTGGAAGTTAATTAGAGTAACCAGGGAAAAGTATGGTATGAAAATGGCTGTAACCTTTGACAACACGCCTGGATTATTTTAGAGCATGAGGTGTACATTTTTAACCATGTTGGTTTATCACGCACAGCTTCCCCCTGTCCCCTTTGACTCCATTCACTTAATTTCCAATGCATTCCATCTCACAATGCAGCAAATCCATTGCAGGCCGAAGCTATTATACTGCAGTGCGGTCCAAATATTATAATAAGATGGATGGCCACTGCACATTCTCCTGGAGGACTGGCTTTCTTGGTCTTGTCCGCCAACTGCAGGTGAAATACAGCATGCCCATTAACATGCAGTGGTTCTCCCTGGAGTTAACGGCGTACTCCCACAGAACTCCTTCTCCCTTTGTTTTAAGGCAGGCTTCTTAATTACTAGCTGTCCCATTCAGGTTGTAAATGGCCCTTTATTGCCATTCTGTAATCAGAATAAATCCTCAAGCCTATTCACTTGCCAGATGCCCCTCCATTGATTTACAAATGACCCATGTATTATTAATCGAATGTTTTCCCCCCCTTTTTACCTCTATCTGCACGTAAAGGGCACCTCACTACAGCATTATCGCACATAAAGGTGTTTCTCCCGAATTCTTTCCCAGGTTTGTTTTCCGATATGATACTGTGTTGTGTTGATAAAAAAGAATAGGCAGTGTGGCAATATCCATACTTCCCCCTACAGTTAAGATGGAGCATATCGCTTTTATCTGCTCCTTTTGTGCATTTTGTCCTTTGCTTTAATCTTTGTCTTTGTAGAAAAGACAAAAGTACACGGTGATATGGGAAAGCTGTATAAAATGTTCTTAGGCAGGAAATTAAAGTTTATGGCAGCGCTGTGGAGTTTTGCACGGGATGTTTTTTAGAGAAAACAAACAAACAAAAACAGACTTTAGCTGCTTTGATGAATGATGTTGGACATAAAAGCTTGATGTAGTCTAATCTTCTAAGACAGACTTTTATAATAAGACATTTTCACAATGGCTATACAGTATCATCATGCCAAAAAATACTCCTCTAGCTACTGTCATCTCTATGTCCGGTGGAGCATATTCAGCAATATAAATTAAACTTTTATAGTCTTAAAGTGTGTACTGTGTTAAAAAAAAGAACTTAGAAATACAAAATCTGTCAATGATACATGAACAAAACTAGGACACTTAATATGCCCAAGACATGGAGAAGATGTAATATAACACACAAGAGAAAATAGTGTCATCCAAAGGGACCTGTCATTTAAAACTAAGCAAACATCTCACTGCCTGTGGTATCAGCATTACCAGCTCTTAAATGAAACTGAAGATGTTATCGTAGGGATGCACATTTTCAGTTCCTCGAACCACTGAACGACCAAATATGGGAATTAAATGAGACGTCTTTATTGACCCTTTAGTTTCACATTACAGCCTGAAATGAGATCATAGGAATGATAGGAGCTCTGATCAATGCCTCACTGGAGCACTGGAATTAATAAAAGTCGTGGCTGTATTGATAAAGCCTTTGCCAGATAAAGACTTTCCAGGAGAGAATTGCAGTAAATATAATTCATACGGTCAAGAATCCCCCCCCCCACACACACACACACACACACAAAGCTTCCTATCAGCCTGTGCAAGCTTGTAAATCTTTTTTTTTTTTTACACAGACATGTCCACTTTTCAAGGACTTTTCAAGCTTGTATTTAGACAGTTGACAGATTGACAGTGTAACTTGGAAATAAGTTAAATATTGAGAAGATTACAGACCAGCAGCAGCTGCAGCACTGCTTAATGTCACAGAGTTAACTTAACTTTGAAAAGTATCATTAACTATGTTAGCCTGTTAGAAGGTGGTGTAGGACAATTCTTATTGAAGTTCTGCTAAATTAGAAGACTGTCTCCTGAGCGTCTATAGAAAATTTCCATGACAACACAAGGCCATTGTCTAATGTGTTACATGGAGGAGAAAAATGCTATTAAAGTAGGATTAAAACTGAACTTTAAATAACATAAACTTTCACTTTTTCACCGTCTACATATCCAGTGATTCTCTACAGTCGTATCATTGCATTGCAAGAAATGTTCAGACACTGAATGCAGTCATCAATTCTAATCAACATGCTGCCTCAAGTCCATTGTGCTCACAGTTTCATCTCCTTCAATTACTACGGCAAATTTGCTTTGAAGCCTGAGAGTCAACTGAAGCAGTTCATTTTTAATCAGCATTATGAAAGTGGGTGTGGTATGCACTGGTCACATTAACTCATTTATTATCTTTGATGATATTTTATTTGAAGGGGGAAATGTTTCTGTGTTTAATATCACTCTGCAACAGATTTATTCTTTAGGAGCCTGTGCATTTAAGAGGGGGAAGTGTTTGTTAACATTTCGCACCACGTCTTGGTGCTGTTCAAACAATGAATAACAAAGAGGGCTCAAGGAATTTTCCGTACAGAGAGCAAAGAGAGCAAAGACGCTTTACATATCCACAATCTGTCAGAGAAATAAATAAATTATCCCAGTGCTTCTTCAAAAACAAACAACTGTCAAAAAGTCACTCAGGGGTGCCTCACACACGCCTCTTTCCCCCCGGAAATCAAATCCCTGCAAAGAGGATTCTTTTATTGTATTCCAGTTTTTTTTATTGCTCCATTCCTTTGTATGTTTCCATCTAAGAAACAAATCAAGTAAATAACATCCTTGGAGGTGTCTGTTTTAATGTGATGTCTGCTGTGCGGTATCTCACTACAGAGTAATCCTTTAGCCCTAGGATGTGCCTATGATCTCCGCTTTGAGAGAGCCAAAGAGACTTAGCAATAAAAATGTCATTATTATCATGTAGTACCTTGCACTAAATGCAAATAACATAAATTAAGGGGGAGGGAGCAGTTTGTAAACAAATATAACAGTCAAAGATGAAAGCATAAAAATGTTTCCTCCTTTGTTTTGTGAATAGTGAAGCAGGTTGATTTGCATGTCCCCTGCTTCTGAATGTACTGGCTGCAGGACAGAAACAGGAAGAGTTCCAGCTCACTTTTGTTGACTGTGGATTATGTGTACTTTGTTGATTTATATGATAATCTAAACCTGCTCCTTTGGAATTCTTAAGCAGTTTCATAGAGCCAACATTCCTCTAACTGAAGACATACATTTTTTTCCCATACAGTACATAAAGTATATAATACAGTGCAAATTACATAAGTGCATCATTTAACTTATTACACTTAACTTTTACTTTATGTACTTCATATTATACGTTATCTTATACTTTGTCAACATTGTAATTCTTTTATACGTATTGTAATTCTGTTTACTCTGTACATATTTCCTTATCTGAATCAGGAATCCAAGCATAGAGGGTGCCCTGTGATTTTTAACTGTATAATTAACCTTGACTACATCAAGCAGCATCTGTCGTTTTTGTTCAGTTGCATGATGTGATTATAGAGCAGCAGAAAAAACAGAGACGGCACTCTTTCCCCAAAACTTGTCTTAACCAAACTGTTGTTTTTTTTTTTTAACCCAAATCACGATTTAAGTAAGTCGTTTTTGTGCCAAAATGTAACCAAAATGAAGGCGCTGAGAAATCAAGTGGTCCTTCCGATAGAGGCATCACATTAGAAAACATGTAGGTTGTTTTGGAAGGGAATGATAGACAATGTATTTTTTCATTTAGTTTAAAGGACTTTTGGCCATCAACACCATTGACTGTTCCAAAAACAACATGTTCAAGTTCAAGTGCCCCTTAGCGATGGTACGAATTATGACTTCTGTCCATCAGGAGCAAAGGAGGAAGTCGTGTGGCCTTCTTACAGAGACACAAATGGATGGATGGGTCAACAAAATGTCTGACTTTAATACGGGAGACTGCTGTTTGTTTCCCCTTTTCCGACTAACAGTCAGCGATAGTTTCCCTAACTTTAACTAAGTGGTTATTGTAACCATGACGGCGAAGATCCCCTAACTATAATGGTGATCTTTCTCTAAACCTAACCAAGTCATTTTTGTGCCTGCACCTAACAAACCCTTAACCATAGCGGTGTAACATCAGAAATCATTTTTTATGTTTGAATTTATGTTTTGAAACAGTTTTGGAATGTGTTTTTCTAGAATGCAAGGACAAACTTTTTTAGGCTGTCTTTCATTTATAGCTATGTATGGGTGAGTTTTGAGAATTGCGTGAAATTCGTGTCAGGTCTATAACTCAAAGTTGCACTTGATAACATGATAATGCTGCAAACTGTACACCTTGTTTTGTCCTGGTCATCATGAAAAGATTAGTTAAGTTAAAGTTTAGTTAAATTAAAAAAAGAGTAAATTTGGTGTTGTATATTTGGGCTAAATAGAGCACATGTAAAATTAGAATTTCACACAGGGTGGAAAACTAATTGGTATGAAGATAGTAGAAAAGTCAGGATGTCCGATGTCAAAAGCAATTGTAAATATCCATCTACTTGGCTTGATCACAACAACATTTCTGTTCATTGAACTAATATCTGTCTCCTATGAAAAAAAAACAATCTGAGTGGCTCAACAGGTATAGATCACATACTTTCTTCACACAAACTAATGATCAAAAACATAAAAGGCAGACCAGGGTGATTACACATCTCTATTTCTTTAAAATAGAATATGTTTGTTCTCATTTACATTACTGTATCCATTTTGTAAACGTGCTGATGTCTGAAAGGTCACGGAGGCACCTGACAGCGCTCCGGGGTCTCGACTACATTATGCTGTCTTGCATTAAGGTGCTCAAAAGGGTAAATATTGCAATCCAGTTTGACAACATCATTTTCATCTGACATCAAGATGACTGCCGCCTTTCAGCGCTTCACACCTCCACTTAATGAAGTCACCTATCCATGTGGATCTAGGTTATGTAGCGAAGTCCCATGTCTTTAAACCTGTGGTGTAAGGTGCATGAGAACATGCGTTAAACATTAAATGAGCAGAAGGTCAAACAGCAACTAAAAGCTAGTAAACCCAGGGATGTATCATTTGAAGCAAAAGAGTGAGATTCATTCATTCCTTTATTTCTACATGTATTCATGTACTTGATCATTTTCAGAATCACAGCATACACACTGAACAGACAGCAGCAAGGAATAAAGTGAGATGGAGCCTTGAGAATAGGAGAAATTCTTACTGTAAAAAATGATTTGGACATACTTCAGTTTTGAGCTATTTCTGCAGGGAACGGTGTTGCAGCTGTATACAGAGAGCAAATTAAAGGGATAAGTCACTGATTTAACATTATTTGGCAGTTCTTTTTTTCGACTCCAGGTTAAATCAAAGTGACAGAATACAGAAGGAATAATATTTAAGCCCTGGGCAGATAGAAAGCATCGGACCATGGTGTCGACAAAAGCACCTATTGTTCTGCAGGAAAACCTGAGGCGTTGGCGCATCCCATGATGCTTCCTGTCTCGGGTTTTTAAGGGTAAGTCACCACTGAATTCGAGCAGGTGTTCCCCATCGGTTGTCAGAAGCAAAACACCTGCTTTGACATATGATCGGGGTGTGGTGAGAGGTGCAACATGCTGCAAAGTTTTGACGCCTACAGAGGAGGGCAGCAGGAGTGTGATTAAGTGTTGACTTGCCTTTTTACAGCCATTTGGTAGTGAGCAATAGGGTGGATACTGTCTACATGTTTTAATGGATTATTTTGGCAAAAGAGGACATATAACACAAGTGTGCCACTTTTGCAGCTTCAATATAATTTGTAGGTTAGCGCACATGCTGTAGAGCACGTCACTGTTTGTGTGTTATGTGTTTTTATGTGAAGACACTGCTGATCAGTTATTTCTAATTGAAAGAGACAGCTATTTCCGGGTGTTAATAATTTAAAATACAGGGGCTAACCCTGCATATAAATCACTCTGAATGCTGGACCACAGTAGAAGATTATTAACTGAGAAGGATGCCAATTTACCACCCAGCTGATTCCCTAAAAATTGCAACACAATTTTATTTCTCTTAAAATGGACTTAATGAACAGCACAAGCTATTTTAACTCTTGAGATAAATATAAACTAACCCTCGTTCAAAACACTGAATGATTAAAGCTTGACCTCCATTGTATCTACTTAGTTCATTATAGCTATGTTAATGGAAATATCTGTAATTACCAAATCCAATTGGGCGTACACTCGCTGCCATCGGATTGAATTTTGACACAGAAAAAGACAAACTTCCATCTCTACCACGAGATGCAGCTCAGCATGCAATGCAAAGCAATTCTCAAGTGTCACTCATGTCATGCTGTTTTCGTTGCCGTAGCTCCAAGTAGACTTGTGCATTGGTTTGTCTAGATTCCTGGGGACTGTTGGGCTGTATGTAGAGGGATGTATTGGGAATTATGGATCCACCCCAGGCTCCCCCACCCCCACCTTTGTGCCCATTTCATGAATTTAAGCAGTGTAAGGACCTAGTGCTGAAAGCAAGTTTGCATTTAATTTTTAGACATGGGTAGGTGGCTTGCAGCTGGGTTGGTACATGGTTTCAACCTGTATAATCACCCCTGCAGAGCAACAATGATTATTACTCAATCACCAGTAAGGCTTAAAAGACAGCAATACATCAATCCAAATGCGTTTTCCCAATGGAATTTAATGCTTTTAACCTTCTACAGCATTAATTATGTTGGTCGTGAAGCAAAGTAGAGTGTCGGATTTTCTGCACACAAAGCATAAGGAATACAACATATACAAGCATAAAATGCTGTTCTTAAATCATAAATGGCAAATATGGATAATTCTTGTTTTAAGAAATATTTTATTCTACATGGACCAAGAATGTGTGGTTCCTGTGTGTTGTCTGTAGACCGACTCTATCTGCCTCTGACCTGATGTTGGGCTCTATGCTCCTTCACTGTAATGCCCTCAAGCTCATTATCCTCATTATTAATGGTAAATGACCTGAACGACTCACTAAGGTTCCTTTTGCATCTTTGGACCATAAAATATACCTGTGTCTTTTCTTGGGAGTATAAGTACCAAAAACACTGACCAGGGTCATCATTTTACATCATAATAGGTCTCCATCATTGAGCATGGTAATGTCTAAAAAAGTATCCTAACTGACAATGATGCCTTGAGGCGACACATGGACAATTACCATTTAGGAATATGAAATATTTCTTTTAACCATCAATTGTGCTTCATTAAAGATTCATGCATATGCTTGTATTTTTTTCCAACAAGTTATCTTGATTTAAGGGTGTTAAATAGATCAATTCATCTTATCCTTTTCTGTTGCTCTGCGCACTGAAAGAAAATCAAACTTATACTCACTTAAGGTCCTCATTTGATTAATCAGAAACGTTTCATCAGATATTACAAACGTAAACATTTGAATACTTAGAAATGGGAGGGTGTGACTGTCAACAACACATTCTGTTGTCTCGTTGCCAAAATATGCAGTAGAGGCTTAAGAGATAAGAGAAATAAAGTAGCACCTTTGAATTACCTGTAAAATAGTTTAAATAATTATCTTACTGTAGTATGTGCAATCTGTCTGTTTTGTGCCCAATTTTATTGCTGCAGTGTAAATTGTAAATGTGTATACTTTGGGGTTGTGCACTGCCACTTGCTTTCCATCGTTTTAACTATGTCCTCTTGCAGGTAACAAAGTTTTTGGCAATGTGAATTCATGACCCTGCATATGCTGTGGCCTCTGAACTTACTTAAGTGATATAGTAATAAATAGTTGACTACATGGGTCACATATAGAAGAACAGTAATTAGCCTTATTTTCTGTCATATTGCACAAACTAGTAATATTTATACACACTGGAATGCCCATGCTTGCATGCATGACATATGATATTTCTGAGCCAATGCAATGAGTCTGTGTTACAAATGGGCATGGGCCAAAATTTAATTTCCAGTGTTCTGAAATGGATGGGAGAAAAAAATCGATGGAGAAAATGTGAGGAAGAGAAAGTGCAGGGAAGGAAAATTCAAGTAAAGTGAAAAAAGTTCTGGCACATCAATCCTCTCGGCCAGCTGTCGGAGGTGACATTTCATTAGTACACTTTGTCAATAGAGAAATCGTCTGCAGAGAAAGCGGTAGGGTCTGAGTAATAAGGAAGGACAGAGACACACAGAGATAGAGAGAGCCTAGGAAGATGAGGAAAAGAGCATGGTCCTTTTTCATTAGACCCATCCTGATTTCAGCCACTGGAAATTATAGACACTGTGGCTATAGGGCTGATGTGAGAGAAGGTGGGTGTCCCTCTTCCATTTTAAGTCTCTATCAATCATCCACCATTTGCTTTTTACCCCCTGCCGATGTTGCGTTGCCAGTCCACGTGTCTATCTGCCCATTCAGGGTCCAAGAAAGTTGTTCATCCTTTCCTACACCAGCCAAGTGGCAGATACATTTGAAGGAAAATCACCGGCATAACGACTCCTGCCATTTCCCATAACGTCCTCATCCATCAATTAAGAGGTTTCCAGCAAGTGGGAGATGGATATGGCAGAATAAGGCCAGACTTTTTGATGACTATAGCACAGGGCGAATCAAGGGCCCCACTGTTACCCCTGTGTAGGCCCATAATCACAGCAGTGGCTGCGGGCAGTTTGATGCAAGAGGGTTACTGTCGATCACGAAACTCATAGACTGCACACACCAATGGTAGCTTGTTTTCACCACTAAATGATTTTGCGGTTAGAGTGCAAAGTGGTGGCTTTTTCCTTCAAATGTCAATTGCTGAAATAGTCATCATGTCAAGTGACACTGAAGCTCCAATCAATCAGTTTTTAATTTTAAAAACCTTTCAATCGACTCCACATTTTACTTGATATTGTGTGCTGTTGATATGTTGATTCTTTTCCATTTTCCATTTTTATTTCTATGGTTATGAAACACTGGTTGGGCATAGGTTATGACCAAGGACATGTCTGAAATCAGTCCCTAGATCATTCATTCTCTATTCTCTGCATAATAAACGCAAGGCAGTTTACATTTTAGTAAGCAGTAAACACTTTTGAATCATCATTTTGCGCCTGGTGGTAGTTATCAAAGTGTATTTCATTTACAGATCTATCAAAGGTGAAGTGTTACATTGTCAGATTCAGAACAAAAGTAGGGTTCAAGTTGAATGCTACATTTTTTGTTCCATTGTGCTAATTAACAAGCAGTTGCTTACTTACACATTGAGCAGCAAGGAACAACAACACTGTTTTTTGGCACCTGATGAATGTAAGTCCAATATTCCCTCTCCTTTTAGCTCTGGTTTGGTCTCCAACAACTACTGATGGAAAATATTTGGCTCTTTAGTAGATAAATGCTCCACTATGTTCACTAGCTAGGTGCTAACTTTGTTTGTTCGTTGTTTGGTGCTGAGCAAGTAGAGTACTATTTATTTATTACTATTATCTCTTTATTAGAGACCTGCCATTGACTTCTGGAAACGACATTTATCAGAGTAGTGAGATTAAATTAAAATAGTAAAGTTGTGAGCGGAAAACCAAAACAATGAGCTGAAAGACACTTGATCCTTTGAAACCCCAGTGTGCTTTTATTTTTTGACAATGTGGAACTTTAAGTCCTTGAAGTCTTTATATTCTCTAGGATGTTTAGCCATTTTAATAAATGTGCATTAAAAAGAGGCATTACACAGTATTTGCCAGCTGTTTGTGACTATAAATTGAGCCCTAACTCAAAAACAGAACTAAGGCTTAGTCTCATAATCTTTGATCAACTTACAATTTAATATAACTGACTCCATATTTCATACATTTATAACCATCCAGATATGTAAATAGCAGTGTCAACCTGCCAGATTCCACTTCCAAGCGTTCCAACCCTTCACAGCCCACTTAACCCATATTCCCCCAGCACTTCAGCACAGCCTTTGCTGTTACTAGTTCAACAGCGATCTATTGGGCTTCTCGTTGACTTCTGCTAAACTGCCTGCGCTTAGATGCTTGCAAGATGCACATCATAGGCAGCAAAAGGGGAGTAGTCGTCAGTTTTCAGTCTTTTCAAGTGCAGAGCAGAATACCTTGAGGCTCGCACCGTGTGAGATGGCATTTCCAGATCGAGACATTCCTTCTTACTCCTCGCCCTTTCATGTTGGTCCAAAATGTTTTCCTCTTGTTATTTGCCCATCATGCTCCATGGGGTCCGCATCATGCTGGGACATACAACATAAGAGATTGCAAAAAGTCAAAATAAAACCAAAAAGCCATGTCGAAAGCTTTAGTTTGATTGTTTATGGGTTGGGGATGGGAAAAGGGACTGAGTACATAGTCTGCAGATAATTACACCTTTTGGGGTGAGCAAGCACGGCACTCCACTGTTTTCCAGCAATTGGTGCTGTCTATTATGGTAATTTGCATCACTTGACAGTAGAAAAATAATAATTAAGTGGTGATAATCAGGATGAATGTGGGAGATTTGTATTGTCCCAGAAGGACCTTCAGCCCTGAGTATTTATGTCCCTTGGCAAAAGGGACAAATACTTTAGTCACATATGTGTTGCTCCTTACAAGACACTAACCTTTATTGTTGAGAGAGACAAAATGATAAAGCACGAGGCAACAAGCAACAACAGGTAGGTATAGCATTTGAAGTTGTCAACATTTTCCTCATTAAATGAATGCTGCAACACAGTGTTGTGTTGTTCTCTAACAATACAGTTGACAGAGAGAAGAGAATGGCTTCAATTATTAAAATTGTTAGATCGTTGAAGTCTCAACAAATGATTTACAGGGCAACCTTAAATAAGAAATAGCTGACAGGTGTTTTTATGGCACTGCTTCAGTACATTTATGGTAAAGGGTATGAAACCCTTTCAACTGAAAAGAAAAGGCAGCTGAACGTGAGTTGCTCTTTTCATATTGTTAATGAAATTTGTCGGGAAAGAGCTCTGTTTCAAAAAGATAATTGTATTTTTGCAATGCTAAGAAGATACTGAAATGTGACTCTTTTAACAAGTCAAGTGAAATCTACTTGAGCAACATTCATGATTCATGATGTGAAGTTCATCACTGCTCTACGAAAGAGCCTGGCTTTTAGGGTTTACCATTAAACCATTAGTTTCCTTGCATTTTGACTATACAGCCTTGATGTCTGAGTAATCTCTCTCGAAATTGTCAGATATCTGTTTTCACCCACAGAAGGGGAATCAGAAGACTGAGCAATGTGAGATTTAAGCTGCCAATATGGCACCTTGTTTTAGGGGTCTGACATGGGTCTTTATTGAATTCAATGATACATGGTTGAGTTGTTCATATAAATAATTTAGAACCCTCTTTGTTATGTTATCACATTAGCCAATATTATCCAGACAGTTCTCCACATGTTTTTTTGTAACAATGCAGAATGGTCTGACAGAGCCCATTTTTAAGATTCGACAGTGAAACAATGACCTTCCAAAACAGTGCTGAGGGAAAATGTTGTGCATGGTTGAGAAGAACTGTTTTATGGTCTCAGTGAAATTGAAGAAGTCCAGTTGAATACAACTTGGGTCTTATTTTCATAATTTTAACCCTCATTTCTATCAGTTTTGACATCAGCACCAAAGTAATTGCTTGAGATCTGGGAACAAGGGGGGCATTACCAAAACCAAGTCTTACAGAGCAAGAAACAGTTTAGTCAGATTATCAGCCAAACCACTTCATTTCTTGGTAAAGCTTAAAAAAAAAGTTTTTAATCAAGCTCTTCCTTACAGTTTAGATTCACATTTAACTACATTGTTGTTACAATATTATCTAGGCAGCCAGTCTCCAATAAGCTAGATTGCTTTTTCATCAGTCGTCTCTGCCACGTCATTTTGATCCTTGTGACACACATGTTCTGAACAATTCTGGATGATGCATGTATGATTACAGCCGCTCAGTGCTCAGTGAAGCAGTTTAAATCACAACCCGACATGATGAACAGATTTAGATTAACTTTGCCTTTAAAACTCACTCCATTTATGCCCTCAGTCCTCTGCAGAGAAGTTCAGTCACCTGAATGAATAGGCCATGTCTTTGAAACAAATGGGTAACAGGATAATGGGGGAACTGTGAAAGATGTTTCCAGAGTTTGTACATTGTGTTAAGCCACCATTTAAAGTCCTGTCAATACCTGCAGCGAAGTATTGATCTCCTGAGTCTTCCTGAACGCCCAAAGCTTTACAGCCTATTGATAGATTATGTAGATTCACTTTGCGGTGTTTGGATGAGCTGTCTGTGCCATGATATAAGACCATGACAACATCTATTTATGTGGCTTGAGTTGCAATTTCTTGAATTTCAAAATAGGCTTCTGAGCTGCCATAGGCAAACTGCAAATACATTGTGATTTTGCAGAAATGGCTGATGGAGAAGACACTGTATACAGTCCATCTGTCTCTATATAAACTTAAATTTACAGTCATAAGCCAAAAAATCTTGAAAATATATTTGACACAAGAAGCTTTTAAAGTTACTGAGAATACCATCTCATTTTCCTTTTTGTAATGCAGGTGTTGACGTTCTTTGGGGGGGAAACAGGATTAGAGAGTAAAGTATATTGCACTCATCATTTTATGATGGGTGCTGAGGCTGTATTTCCCTGTGACACAACTGCTACACAGACTGACTTAAACACAGATGACAAGGTGTTGCTATGGAGACCATAGCGGGGAACCTGCAGCAGCCTGTCCGTTGACAGTTTATGCAAACACAAAGATAAATGTATCTCTAGCACTGTTTTGTGGAAAACATCAAAGTCAGCCAGGTTAAACACTGCCTCAGCAACACTGGGTATTTTGATTAAAACAAAGAATCAATGTGACAAACGTGTTTATGAAATATACACTGACCGCATTGAATCATATTCACAAGTGACCGTATCAAATTTCACATGATGAATACTCTTTCTTTGACTGAGAAGTAACTGATTTAGAAATACAAAGACAGCTACATAAGTCATTGAATACTACAGTATGTGATAGCTACGTGTCTGATTTGTATGCGACACCATGAAACAAATAATGGTGGCTACAGACCTACAATTTGCTGACATTAACTTTTACATCGTAACTAGAGCCTGACCAAAAATATCTCAACAACTATTGATTGGATGCCCATTAAATTTGGTACGGATGTTTGGTTCAACAAAAATTAGGTCTCACAAATGAAAGACCAGAGCTGGAGGATCCTCCTGTGACATTTAGATCAACTGTATGGGATCACTGGTTACGGTTTCCCGGTTTGTTACAGCGAAAATGGGCATCGATTAGTGTTAAACTGTATGCCGACATTGTTCATCTGAAGTTGGGTATGTCTGTGGAAACAATTCAAACATGACATTTACGACGGCTGGAAGGCGAGTCCTTCCCTCCACAGCGTTCAATCAGCTGCTCACTGCAGATTTGGACTGTGTCAAAGCAATAACTAATGCTCTTGGAGTGTTTATCACTGTGGATATGAGCCCGTACTCTGCCGTAGAGAATATAGAATTAAAGCATATGGTCAAAGTGCTTGAGCCCCTCTACAGTCTGCCTTCATGGGTACATTTTAGTCAGTCCATTGTGCCTGCCCTGTAGAAATAACCACAAGCTACAGTTCTTCAGGAATTATCAGTAGGTCAAAGTCTTCTTTGCATCCTTCATCTTAACAGTGAATTTTAACAAAATAGTAACCTATACTATCTTTTTTAGCCTTGTCTTTGGGTGCACTGTGTAGAATGGTGTCCACAGTTCCGGGATTTAACCTATTTCGACGGGCTTCAAGCACATGGCCAGCTGAGGGGAAAGTGCGCTCGCTGGATGCACTTGTTGATGGAATGCTTAGCACCGCTTTAGCCAGCATGGAGAGGCGGAGAAGGTGGAATATGGAATACTGCACGCAGTGTTTCTGTAAGTTATTAATAACTTACTCGGAAGACTGCTTTGTCACTTTTTGGGTCGACCTGCGCATCATTACCCGTACTGTGCCAAATGGCTATGGTAGATGAACAGAAGAGCCAAATGCAAAAGTATTTGTGCATCTTTGCTCTCTCACCAGTCCCAGGTCAAGGCATTGACACAGACAAGTTTGTGTAAGAATTCATATACATATAGTGTATATCTTGCCACTTCTTAGAGTATCATATCTACAATATAGTACCTTGTAGAAAAGATATTGGACTTCTGGTATACTTTGGCCAATGGACCTTTTGTGAACTTCCTGTCTTACAATATCAACCAAGTGGATGCGACCATATTAAACTACATTAGTTAGTAGTCACAAAACATTACAAATGCATTCAAGCAACTGTAATCAGCTTTCATTAGAATTTGAAGCCATCATTTAAACAAATATGTCATTGTTAAGCCAGGAATACATTTAAACCCCATTTCTAAGGACATTTCAGCTATGATGTTTGATTTTTAAGATTGTGGCGATTCAGCAGTGGTCGATGAAAAAGGGGGCAGGTCAAGGTGGACCCTTGGAACATGTTGTCTTGCAGTTTGTGGAGGTTTGATTTTTTTGGACAAAAATCTGAACAGTGTGTTTTCCCATGCTCATAACCTGCAAAAGTCAATAACTAAACATGTGATTCTGTTTCTTTTCATAGTCCGTTTTTAAAAAATTCTTCTTGTGTCTTCACCGCTTCAGGTGTACTGCAGCAAGTGCTAGTTTGTGGCACGTGATCATGACCCACATAAAAACATAGCTTCTGTCTTCATTTCTCTGTGTTGGTAAAATGACCTAAAAATTGAATAATTCTGGGAACTATGCAAATAGGCAAAGCAAATGACCATTATGATTATGCATCATTGAAATTCAGATGAAAAAGATGGAGCCCCTATTTTGTAACATCCATCAATATGGTAATTTTAACATTTACTCCCCCTGTTCTCCATTTCTTGGTTCTGTACTTTCTACTCTCTGAGATTTGAAAGCACTGCAGCTGCTTGAAAGCACACAGCCATGAACCACACACAGACATTCACACAACACACATACTTATGCTATACACACAAACACACACTGCAGCAGCAATAGAGTTACTCTATTAAGTTGAAGTCGCCTTTTTTCTCCTTACCTACTTATTCTGATATTAACATTCCAAAATATTAATCACCGAATTATCTTTGGCACAAAGTTTCATTTAATTTGCTCCAGGCGCTCTGGTCTCTAGACAATCCCTGATGCTCAACCTAAGTATGCAAATAGCGGAGGAGTCTTTGCAATAATTAAGGAATTTTTTTTTAAAAAGCAAAACACGCCATATCCATTAACGCAGCATCTTTTTTTAAGCATGTTGTCGTCTAAAGTGAACTGAGGAGATTTAGCAGTAACACTACCAAAGGCAAACGGATGTTTTTTCATTCTTTGGGACAGGGATGGATATCCATTTTGCTTCAACAGATTAAGATTAATGTGTCCACATTTGAAGAGATTGAGCTGAGTTTGGGGTTATTTGAATGATGTTCATTCAGGGAGAAAAATGTATGTGGCCGAGACATGAATACTTACAAGGGTAGATAAGTTAACTAAGTGAATAATGGAATCATCATGCTTTGTATGTGATGTTACTACACTGCTGAATTTAGGGTTGTGCGGTGTAATGTATACCGTACTTACTTACTATGAAACAAAAGAGATTTGTCAATCGCCAGAGATTGTTTTCTGTACTGTAGGTTGTATTAAACCTTTGTGGGCAGTTTTGCAATTTAATGAGTAGGGCTGCTTTATGGCCATATTAGATTTACAGATCTTGCAGATTTTGCATCTATGTGCTCAAGTACCTTGACTTGTCATTTTGTATTTAATTCACTGTATTTAGCAAAAACAGACAGTACTACCTTATTTTATCTATAAACCGTTAATTAATTGCATTTCTACATAATTTACTACTGTGTATCAATTGTAAATTGTGATCATGGAAATTGTGATCCAATCATGATGTACAGTAGTTAGTTGAAACATTACACAATGTTAACAATATTAGAGGGGGTTGACAAAATAAGACAAATACTTAATAGAGTTAAATTTAATCAAAATACAGTTTCATATTACAATGAATGCCAATTAACAACAAATCCCATGTAAAGACCATAACTAATACTTTCTGACTTCCCCACCAGTCCTGCGGCTCTCGAACCCCAAGGTCATTTGTGTCCTACCAAAGATCTTAAAAAATCTTAAAAAGGGGTAGTATAAAGGCTTTGTTTTTAAAGACTGACTAATTTCCTGAAACTGGGCACTGTAGATTTTAGTAACTGTTACTCAAACATAAGTAAATAGTGCTTTTGTTGGGGACTATTTTCAGCTGTATATTAATACACAGTCGGTTCACTAGTGAGTGTTTAAATTATGCAGGAATATATATGTGGGATTGACTCAAAATTAACTATGGTGCCCATGTTTGTCATAATTAAGGAATGTCACCCAGTTCAACAGTGTGGCTCATTGATGTGTTTTTATAGTTTTTGGACACCAGTAGAGGTCAGTGGCAACACTTGTTATTATAGGATCAATTCATTGTTAGTTTTAGTTTTTTTCATGGGACTTGAAATTAATAAAAAATAGAATATCACCAAACTTGTCCTTTTAACATCTTCAAAAAAATAAAAAACAGCCATGATTTACAAACAGGAATATAATATGCATATTACTAATTGCCATACTACCTAATGTGACTTGCTTTTGTAGCAAGGTAAAGAGTTTACTCATTTTTCATTAGCATTGTTATTTTTGTTCTTTTGTCTGTCCCCCAGTATGTGTATAAGAATATCCATGTACTGTGACCAGTAGGTTGTGGAGTCATTTTGAGTCATAAAAAGAGCTTAGGTTTATGCTTCAAGGAAGAAAATCAGTCATGTCTTGCTATTCATCAAAATAAAAGCAGTGGTAAGGTGGAGCACTGCTGGGAAAATTGTTGCAATGTTCTCTGCATCAACAACACCCTGTTCGGTTTCTCCTCTTCAGCCTGACTAAAAATAAAGCTGAATTGCAGCCAGGGAAGGTCAGTATGGATTATGGAGCACTGCGCTCCCCGTGGAAAAGAGTTGTTTGTTGTCCGTCCCAATGTCAGATCGAGAATCAGGAGGGAAAGTGCCTCTCTCAGCAGGTCCACACTTCCTGTCAATGATAATCCGATGGAATGGCTGATCTGGGCTGGATGGACCGAGGCCAGCATGGAAGAGACAAGCTGGAAAGTCTGGATGAAGCTTGTATAGTACTCAGAAACTGTCCAGGCTGATAAAGCAAGTAGAAGAAATTGATTGTTTACACAGATGGTATGCTGGACATGGCTTTATTTAAAGTATTTCAAAATAATGCAGTTAGGCGACGGAACATTCATTAGATTCAGCGTGCATGTAGTGCTTTAATTAGGCCTTAAATCTTTCAATTAAGTTAGGACTTCACTGCGCTTAAGAGGACAAAGTTAACAACCTCTTGCCTTCTGAAAATCACCCAGGAAGGCCAAACATTAATATTATATATAGATAGATATTATTATAGAATTCCTCAACTTGATTGTAGGCCAACCAGAGTAGTAGTGGAGTTATATTAAGTTGCCTAAATTGGGGAAAAGAGAAAAAATATTCACTAGTGGTCACGAAGTAACATCAATAGGAGCTTGGCAGAGACGGAGGTCACACCTGCGTTTGCTGACAGGACAGCATGTTCCACACTCAGGGCCATTACATCCAGATGGTGAAATCTCATGGAGGTATGAGGTGATGCCCAATTACTGGAGCTGCAGAGTAAACCTTCTTCACCAATATGCTTTTAAACAGTGCCCAAGATCTGCCTGTGTGTTTTGTGGAATGAGCACAAACCAACACCTGGCAGCTCAAACCTCTTTGCTTTAAGAGTATCTGCACTGAGGCAAATAATCTTGCTGGCGCTGCCAACTAGAGGTGACTATGCTCATTCCACATCCTATGCAGCACTGCGCAATAGGGTGTGGTCACAAGTACAACCTCACCTGGCTGTGATTAGGGATGTGGTTAGAGGTTCAAACCACAGAGGTCAGTGCAGCGATGTAGGATATTTTCATTATTGATTCAACTGCTGATTAATTTTTGAATAACCAATTTACTCCACAAAATTGAGAAATGCCCATCACAAGTTCTGAGAGCTCAATGTGATGTTTGCAGATGTCTTGTTTGGACAAAAATATGTTCACTTAACAATGATATAAAACACAGAAAAGCATCACATTTTCACATTTGAGAAGCTGGAACCAGTGAATATTTGGCATTTTTGCTTGATTGAAGAACGGAAATGATAATTTGATCAATGTGACTTTACCAATTCATATTCTGTCAATCAACTTATTAATTTATATATTTATTGTTTCAGTCTACAGCAAGACCTAGGGCGGAGTTACAAATTAAAGGCTTTCATCGCTACAAGACTGAAAGCTTTTACATGGTTAGACTCTCTATACATGGTCAGTGCCAGAATTGTTGGTATAAAACATTTTTCTATGGAGAGTGCAAAGACGCTGAACCTAGCAGCAGTGCTACCTTGGTTGTTGTGTACCATTTGGATTTTAAGCCTCACTGCTGCACCCGAAGCTTGATCAATTTTAATTTTGTCCTTGTTAGATAGTGAAATTTCAATGCACAACCACTGAGATGACACAGCTGTCTGCAATGTAACCAGAAAACGAACTGTAGTGGACGTACATAAATAAAGACGTTTATCCCACCCAAACTATTCTTGATCATCCATTCTGACCCATCTTCTGAAATGCATAATAAACAAATGGTCTTTGCAAGGCTTATTGTTTTGTTTTAATATTTTCCCGATTCTTTACTGCTACTTTGTGCAGATGGTGACGTAAACCCTCACATCACAGTGCCTCTGCACTGTGCTCTGCGCCCCACCTTTCTCTGAGTACAGCTCATTACAGATCATGTGTAGAGGGCCTTAGTCTTGAGCTAGAATGGCAAAGCAACCGACGACAAGCAGCTGATCTCATAGTCTAAAAGCTGAGAGTTCAGGTAGACGTTGCACCTGTCGTGGAAAGAGCACTCAACCCCACAAAGGGATGATTTGTGCTTTCAGTATCCCTTCTTCAGGAAACTAGGTTTATATTCACAGACTTTCACAAAATGAGGCACAGAAAATTCACTGTGTTGATGCTGAGAATGGAGGCTCATATAATTGTGCTGAATCTGAGGAGTACAAGTGAGTCATTGAATAAATTATGTGCTGAACACCCATCGCTGAACCAAATGAACACACACATACACTTATCAAACTCACCTCATTTTGAAAATCATCGCTCATCCTCGTCTATATCACTTATGTTGAAATGATTTAACTTCTCAGCATGACGAAGCATTATTGTCCAACGTTACCGACTGATGCTAAAGGGGGCACCGCCCATTTGTGTTCACCTCTGTGTGATTCGGCCGATTACTAAGCAGGTGCAACCTATTTTCTTGCGGGGTAGTGAGAGCGGGTGTGATCGTGTGATTAATGCTTATGCAGGAGTGATTGATGTGAGAAGAAATCGATAAATGAGCCTGTTCACGATGAAACAGAATGATGTGCCTTTTGTTTTTTTTACTGTATAGTAGCAGCATTGCTGCGTGTGTTGTTGTTTGTGAGCAGAATTGTAAAAGAGGTTTACCACAGTCATACTACCACTATAGAACAGAATAAAGCAGCAAAAATGGTTGGTTACTTAAAGTCCAGGGCCAATTTTCCACTTTGCATATGTGCTTCATATTCCCTGCATTGCATAAATTGCTTCAGCCATGTGATCCATGCTAGTGTACTAGTGTGTTCCACCAGATGTCATTTGAGACATGAGCTGTGTCCAGATTTGCTAATTTTGTCAATTCCCCATCCTCTTAGATTCTGCCGTGTTGTAATTTCTCTTGTCATAGAATTGTGAATTTACTTACCATACTGTATCTGGGCTGTGTTTGCTTTATCTCACTGCTCACTTTTTCTACCGCTGTCAAGTTTTAAGTGAATTGGAGGTTAACCTAATCATGCCGGAGACCAGAGTTTGCGTCCAGTAACAGACCTCCAATTAACATTCGCCTTTTTATTAACCATACCTAAGATCTTTGGAAAACCGTTTTAGTTGCCTAACCCTAACCTTACCTTAACCATAACTTATTTGCCATAACCCTTACCATAGTTACCCCTTGGTTAGTTGTCATGTGCAGCCGTGTAGAAAGCAAGAATCTCAAAAGCGTTGGCAGAGGATGTAATAAATGTTGTCACTGAACATTATTCGGGGTTTTGCAGAATCCTGTAAGATGGAATTTCTTGTTTTATGATAGGGTTGAGACCGTTAGTTAATTAATTGACTAATCAAATAAAGGAATTGACGATGTAAATATAGCAAATTTACAAAGATTATGGAATGTGAAATAATAAGCATCAATAATGTAATAAAATGATGTAATAATCTACGATTGGGATTGGGTGTGAGACAAATTAACATTATTATTTTTCATTTTGTAAAGACACTGGGATTACTATTACGATTTACTATTATAAACAGTAATTGTTCACAGTGTCATCAAACAAATGCCTCAGAAATCTGCTGGTAACACAGAGTTCAGTTGACTATGCTGTGGGTTTGACATCCTCATAGTACTGCTCTGTAACGTCAATATCCTACCTGAGGCAAAGAGGTCCAACATTGTGACAGCCAGCCTAACTGCACAGGACAGCCTTTGCGATATTACTTTTCACTTGTGATGAGTATTGAAGTTACACTGACCTGTGATGACCAATCCTTTATGTCTGTTGTAATTTTGCATTTGTATTTCCTCAGGTGGCAGTTTTAATTGTAGACCGAGAAAAAAACCTGTGAAAGGACAAAAGTTGAATCATTTCCAGAAAGCAGGCCATTAATTATAATGTGCTGTAATTGCAGATCTTTGGGGCAGGCCAATCATCAGATTAAAGTGAAAGCTGGGCGCCCCCGTGCCCTGTGTTTTGGTAACAACTGTCACTACTAACTGCTAGATTGCCACTGCTTCGACTCAGTCAGATCAGATCAGATCATATTTACCATCAATAGAGCCGGGTCATGAGGAGGTATGAGATTGGAAATGAACACATGACATGTCAGGACAATCATGAGAGGATTGTTTCAACAGTTTATTTCATGTAGTTTGACTTTGTCTCTTTTAATAATTTTAATGATCTTTTAAACAGAGTTGGAACTTTCTGGAACTGAGATAGGTTTCAGATATATTTTTAAATAAAATTTAGCAGAGAAGAGGACAAAGCTATTCTACTTCTTCTGTGTATTAGATGCTATGCACAGCTTTTGAATTTGAAATCCACTAGCACAATCTTGAACAAAGATCTTTGAAATGAGGTTACAGACACATAGTAAGCATTAAAATCCAATACAGCTGGGTCAAATAAGTGCCCAATCCAT
>CM022475.1:9919413-9967453 GCA_011952105.1 Coreoperca whiteheadi
TGTATAATTCATTCAATGATTATTTTGAGCAGAATTATATAGAAAGCATATTGTTTCTGATACCGGCCATTTGACTCACTTATGGAAGAGTGCAGGTTCTAATGACCCTGTCTAAGTGTTAATAATTAAGGGACTGTTGACAGCTATTACCAATATGTAATATGTACTAATATTGAGACATTCAGGTATGTGTGATAACTCACGAGTTATATTGCATATCAGTGATGCTGGAGGCATAACGAGGATACAAGTCCCATGTAGTATATTTACATTTATATAATTTCAGAAACAAACCCTGTTTTTTTAGAATATTTTGAGTAAGCAGATGGCTGCTTCATGCTGTGCTTTTACTGTTGTTAAATGAAAGCTCATTACAAGTTTAATATGTACCCGGTTCATTATTTCTTTTCGGTATTCTTACTGTGATTTGATTTGCTTTTGAAAAAGCAAACAAACAAAGCATTTCTGGAAAACATAGAGACCTTGGGATCAATCTTAGTTTAATTCATACTATTCAGACCTTGAACTGTTTCTTTTCCGCTCTCCCCCACACTTCTCAATTACAATTCCTCTGTGTATTTTATCTGTTTTCATTTAGCTATGCGTAAGCCTTTTCACCGCCAATGTGACCTGACTCAGGGTCTGGCTCACACCATCCATAATGGGAATCAATTGTCCTGAGTCAATTATTTATTAGTCAACAATAATTTCCACCTATTTGAAAATTCGTATGTGTTCAAGAAAAAAATGGGCTGTCTTAGTTGGCTGATTACTTTGCCATTTGTCTTGGATTTCCTATCGAATGCATTAGTTAACACGCTTTCCTTATGGGGGTCATCGCACAATCAAACGTTGCCACAGGCCCTCCTGTCCTTTACCGTTCCTAGTGGACACACATCATTGACAGGGTGATGACAGAGAGGCATGGCTGCCCTTTCCTCTACATCTTTGTGACCTTTTTAAAATTTGGAAATAGTGCTTTGGGCTTTCAGTTGCCAAAGATGGGCCTGCGGTGCTGTGAAATGAGCTAGTCTCAAAGAAAATTATACAGCTCTTTAAAGAGAGGCCTTGGTACTGAATTTGACCAAGGAGATGATGAGTAGGATGGGACTGCTTGGGAAAACACACTACACTATGAAAGCACAAAACCCCCTTTTAAATCCACACTAAAAATTGTATTCTCTTCCTCTTCACTTTTTTGTGCAAATGATATATACTGTAAACTATAATGATACTACAGATATTTAGCACATTTTAAACTTTTTCAAAAGAGGATAAAAACTTTTATGGAAACAGTGTTTAAGCTTCAGGCCTCTGGGTGGGCATTTCACTTGGCAGCAGTTGGAGAGAACCGGCATTGCTAGGAGACTCGCCATCAACTTCCATGGTGCACTACTGACTTGAGAAAGTCATAGCCCTGCCTATGAACGTTTGGCTCCCCTTTTCAACAAGCCCACTTAGCGTTGATTATGTACCGTTATTTAAAAATATGTTCCGTTACGATATTCGGCCCCATCATGCTGTTAAGTTTGAATTCCACTCTGAATGTGTAAGCTAGCAAGCGAGACTAACTAGCTTTAAATAGGAAAGAGGGAGCTTCTTTGCATTGTGTTACGCAACAGCTAACAACGTAGTCCCTCAAACACACTTACCCTTTCAGCCCAACTTAACTAATAGCTGTCGGCACATTGATCAACCACCATCCTGTCTGTCACCGTGTGTCCGTGTGCCAACCCTCAGTACTGATGAGCTCGGACAGACAGCATCTCTCGCGTGACGTTCCTCGCAAGGTACCAGGATCCGTGACCTTTACAAGTTCCGACCACAATTTACCGAAGATTAGCAGAGTCCAACATATAAATTATCCGGAGAAAGGGCAGTGGAATCAATTTCTCTTTAGTTAAGATATTACTGTATCTTTTGGGAGGAGAAGCAGTGGGACAGAACAGAAAACAATTACGAAGATTTAAAAGCAAAACAAGGAGGGAGATAAGCAAAACTGAGATACAGAGACATGACCTTTTTAGTGGAAAATAAAGGCTGGCGTCCTTTTAAGAACTGTGCACTTACAAGTGATTATTATCCACAATTGTTCAGAGCCTCTGGCGGGGAAACTTGCACACTAATAGGCTGTGGTTCTATATATTTTTTAAGTTTCTTCACTTCACTACAATGCATTTCTTCCCATTTAAGTCAGTTGAATATGCATTTCTGCACAAAAAAATTGTTTCATATGCTCTCCTCCTGCAGCATGCCAACTCACAGCATTCTCCTCTCTTGAGGCCTTGCTCTTTAAATCCTCTGGTTAGGTTTGGATATCAAGCATTGATATGCTCACCCTGATGGGACAATACTTTTTAAACCAATTAGGTGGCCCTGCCTCCCAAGACATCACCATTGACACGTAGCCAATGCAATTTCCATAACAGAGCGATTGGCACCCTCAAGGCCAGTCCCGCAGCACTGGGGAAGGCGCTCCATGCATCTTAGCGTTGTTCTCCATTTACTCATTTGGAAAGTCACATCATCAACAAGCCAAAGACTTAAATGTCTCAAAAGATTAGAGTCAGCTTTTTGAGCTTTAATTGCTGGTCTGTAATAATGTCGTCAGCATAACTCATGACTGCCTTGATAATACTCTACCAGTGGTGTTTCTCAAGGACAATTACCAGTTTTCCTTCCTCGCCCAGCGTCTGAGAGCACTGTGACTCTATATTACAGCAATGCAGTGAATCAGCTTTATTGGATTACCTCCCAACCTTGACCCCGCCTGTCTGAGGACTAGGAGACCATCTCAATGTGGGAACTCATCTCGCACTATACTGCTTCAACCTAACTCCATGCCCCAGTAATGTATTAGATCCTTTGGACCGGGGTTGTTTATGTTGACCTCTGACTGGGCTAAGCTGAGATAATGGATGTGAAAAACTGAAGAATTATGATACATTGGACACATATTTAATCATTAGAAAGGAGTAGCCATTGATACTAGTTACTATTTTTAGGCTTTTTTTAGCTTAAATAATATGGATATATTGATGCTTTAAGCTACATGTCCCGAAGCTTTAAAACATTTTTTGTCTTTTTAACTGAGATGGCAAAAAATGTTGTATTCTAAAGCAAAGCAATGACCCCCTAATGGATGCTAAGATTAATCTTCCAAGTCATGAGATTCACAAAATAAGAAAGATAATTGTTGACTGTTTTACCTCTTCAAGCCTCTAAAATTATTCTAATTAAACAATCAAGGAAATTAACAGTTAACATACAGTAGGCATCATGTGATGAAGGGTTGCAAGTAGATGTTGCTTTGTTAAAACCTCTAATTCACTTGCACATTTAATAAGGTGTTGCATTCTTTTGCACATGATGGTTACCCCAAATATGCTGTACTGTATTCCATGAGAGCATTGATTGTGCACATTTTCAGAAATTAAAGGTAGATGCCTAGAATATCTCGAGTTAGTAACATGTGTTAATGGGATTAAAAGCCAGTGCAGAAAAGCTAATATTGGAGAAATATGATCTTTTTTCCTAGTTCTTGTCAGTACACAGGCTGCAGCATTCTGAATCAACTGGAGAGTCTTAAGGGACTTAATTGGGCAGCCTGATTATAAGGAATTGCAATAATCCAGCATATCAACTGCATAACAATGAAAGTTTATGGAGTGTTTCCTAATAGTATTGCGTAATGGAAGCATATATAAGGTGAATAGAACCTTGTGCAACGACTAATGCTGTTGTTGTCCTTTCATCCCATTCCTTCATGCGTCTTGGGCGGATCAGATAGATATCTGCTCTCAAAAAAGTGTAAATGCATCCAAGAACCATTCAAGACAGATTGAAACCGATGCTCAAACCCCCACAATATGCATTCTAGCCAGTTGTTGGTATCCGTCTCTCCAAGAAGCGCGCATAATCTTTACTCCTCCCATAGTGTACCTATGTTAGTAAGCAGTCTGTGGAAATAGCCACTCACAATCAGATTTTCTTAACACGGTCTTTCTCCTCTGTCCTTGTGATAACGGCAGATAAGTTACACTAAAGTTAGCTATTGTTCTCTGTCTAATTAAAGCAAAACAAAAAAACAGCTCCAGCGATTTCTACATCAATTACCAGGTGCATTGAGCTGCTGTTGTAGCGTTTATCTCATCCATGATCAGATCAACCACTGAATGATCTGTGTGGGTCATTGAGCGGTATGAGTTAGAGCCCATGAAGACAGTAAAAACGTTTGTCTTGCTTGTAGTTTATAAAGACAGAAGTGCAGAAGGTTTTCTTCTAAAGTGATTTTGAAGGTTACAAAACAGCTTCAGGGGCATTACCACCTCCTTCTGGTCTGGAGGAGCGGCGACCGTGATTTGCACATAGCCTGGGAAAACAAAGACTGATTCCAATCAGATTTGGTATGTGTCCAACGCACATATGTGGATAAGTGTAAATGAAAGTCCCTTGAATCTCATCTGGATTTTATCCAGATACGAGAACACTTGACATGACAACTGTAAATGAGGCTTTAATCACATATGTTAGCAAAGACTCTAACAGATTTACTTATTTATTCACAGAGAATACAAATGTTTTTTCCATAATACATTTCCACTTTAAAAAGGTCTGTAAGGTTGAAAATCCAGCACACACTGTTGCAAAGTTCTCCCTTTTGCCATGAATTGTCATGATTCAAACATGCCTTTGCCTTTCCATGGTCACCACTGCCCCTTAGAAAGCCTGCAACATGTTGTATTCACAGACTCACCACATGAATAGATGTCAAGAGATGTTATCTTAAACATTTCAAACCTTTTTGAAGCATCAAAAGCCTGGCTAAAGATGTCTGAACATGCGGCTGAATTACTTAAGTCTGCCAGGACCCCACTGATGTCCTTGATGGGATATGATATCCATGTAATCAATCCCGAATGGATGCCACATGCTCCGAAACGCTCCTTGCATTGTAATTTCTATAGATATATAATCAGGGTGACACAGACAGCGGGACAATAGAGAAGATGAATGTACAGCATATGAAATATTACATGCTTTGTCCCTTTTAAACATCTGCTTTGTGATAAAAGCCTCTCTTATCAGTGCTGGTTGCCGTGATAACAGGGTGCTAAATGTTAAATCAGTCTATTTGTAAAACACTAAAGGGACTTTTGAGCCAGCTTTTCTATGACTGATGTAAAAGAAGCATGATTCAAAGGGGCAGAAAGATGTATACTACTTTGACTGAGAGCAATCCATAAGCCAGGAGTGTGAAAAAGAGCAAAAGAATAAACTGGGATTAGTCAATTCAGAAAGTGTTCTTGTTCACTGTGTCCATCATGTTCAGAATGTTCCGGTTTAAAAAGCAGAAAAATCCTTGGCATGCAAACATTTATTTGATTCTAAGACAAGCACCTAAAACCATCAAAACAGACATTTTGTAGTCACACAATCGCTGAAAAAGAGCGTCACTTTAACATTGGTCAGGACATGTCGCTCTGCAACTCACTAAAAAAACTCAATTGAAAATAATTTCAAAACAGCAGGAGACTGGTGTAGCAGACTTCCAAGGCAGCAGCAGCGGCATGAGCTGCTGCATCCACAGTCTCAGTTGAGTCTCTCTAGTCACGTAAGATGTGTGGGCGAGTGAAGGCTCTGGTTTCTATGTCTTTGCTGGCCTGTTGCTTTCATCAGCGGGTGCACCGCTCTGTTACTCGACATCCTCCTCCAGAGAAGACACCTGCTGTTTTCATCTTGAAATCTCATGTCGGTCTGTGATCAATCACTCCCTGTCAAGAGAAAGCAATATTGATCCATAGCTGTAGTGGTTGGCTGTGTTGGTTGCACCGCAGCCTATTGTACTCTAGTAGTTCATCGTTTGCATGTGGCCTTCCTCTATCAATAAGAGAACAAATATCGGGAATTGTCATGCTTAAGGTGCAAGAGCACCTTTCAGTGTTGCTAACTTGAAACATATCAGCACCACGTTTCCCTCTAACTCTTGTGTAAAAATAGAAAATGGTTGATTTCGGGTAACACAGAGTCTCAGATGTGCCACAAGAAAGACACAGAAAGTAAGTGAGCCCTTAAAGTGGGTGACTTTCCTAGCTAATGGTGCTGTCAGTGGCTAATCACACTGTCAGCTACCATTACTGTTAAGGTGTCCATCTTGTCTCTGTATTCTGCTTTAGCCTGAACTTTAAAGCACTTCAATTCTTAGATGGACACAATTACACAAACCTTAGCGCCCCTGTCTTTCTTTAAAGTCTCCCTTGAGAAAACTTTACTACATAATGCATTTGGCAGGTTATTTCTCTCTTTTGATATGCACTTATTTTGGTATTTTCTGTTTTTTTCTGTCTTTGCATTGCTCTGCAGGCACTCAGTATGTCAGTTGATGATCACGTTAAGTTATAGGTTTTAAATTATACTGCCATTAGCCCCTGTGGAGAAATTTGTCCTGTGCATTTGACCCTTCCTAGCTATGTAGGAGCAGTGTGCAGCCACAGTGCAGCGCCAGGGGAGCAACTCCAGTTCTGAGGCCAGCGTCTTGGTCAAGGGCAAAGACCTAACATGCATGTCCTTAGGGCAGAAAGAAACCCACGCAGACACGTGGGAAACATGCGACCTCTGTACAGAGGGGCCCGAGCCGACCTTACCGAGGTTGAAAACCCAGGACCGCCTTGCTGTGAGGCGACAAACCAAAAAGCCACCATGCTGCCTGCGTTATACACATAAATGAGGATAAGAAGGATGTAGTAACAGCCTTCTGTGGGCGGTTATGGTGTCATCACAGTTGACAATCAGCGTTTTCATCAAAGATCTGTGTACATGTGTGTGAAAGACAGTGAGAAATGAAGTGAGAGAGTCAATATGCATGTAATGATTTTTTTATTACAGACTAAACTGTCCATTAATTTTTCGATTGATGGACGGTTTGTATAATCTTTAAAATGTCAGAAAACGGTGAAAAATGCTCATCACAGTTTCTCATGGCTCAAGACGATATCTTTAAATTGCTTTATTTAACAGTCCAAAAGATGACCCAAAGATATTCAATTTATAATTATTTAACAGAGAAAGGAAGCAAATTCTGAAATTTGAGAACTAGTGAATGTTTTTGGCACAGTTAGGGGCGTGGCTCTAGAAAGGGTCTGATCAAACACTTTGTTCTAGCCTGAAATACCTCAACAACTATGCAAATCAATTTTATACAGACATTTATTCATGTTCTCCTCAGAATTAATTGTAACAACTTTGGTGATCCCCTGACTTTTCATCTAGCACCATTACATCAATAATTTAGTTTGTCCGATATTTTGGATTATGACAAAATATATGCTAAACTAATGACATTCCCATCAGCCTCAGCTGTTCTCTGTTAAGTGCTAATTAGCAAATGTTAGTGTGCTAATTAGCAAATGTTAGTGTGCTAACACACTAAACTAAGATAGTGAACAAAAGCATGTTAGCATTGTCCCTGTGAGCAAGTTAGCAAGCTAATGTTAGCATTTAGCTCAAAGCACCGTTGTGCCTAAGAACAGCGTCACAGAGCTGCGGCCATAGCTGTAGACGCTTTGTCTTGTTGCTTAATAAAAGTCTTAATTGATTATCAAATTTGTTGAATAATTTGATATCACTAAATTAATCAATTATTTATTTATCATTTCAACTCTTATGTGTTTCTGTGCATGTCCCATGAAGGATGTTTGCATGTATGTGTGTGATCTTTATCATTTTATATATAGTTGCACTTACTTTGAAAACTTTTTTACATTGTCATTTAGTGATGCAATTTATTCAACAAAGGATTGCTTCTCATTAAAATAACATGAATTATTTTATCGCAGCTACTGCTGACATAGTACTTTAATGTAATATTACAATGTATCAGTGCTAAGTGGGTACCTTTCCCTTTAGGATATTGCAAACAATTTCCCCATGGTTCTGATGTTTTCTAACATTGATTGAAAATATATTGCATCCTCAATTAATTAAATCAGATCAACCAAACCCACTTTTTGAAGGGACTGTGTGTCAGATCTCTCTGCTCCTTGTATGCCACATCAAGCAGCTCGTAAATAGATTCCTCCCCCAAATCCATGCAAATCAAACATGGCGGTTGTTGTTTGTCAGTGTGCCGACGTTTGTGCACTCTTATTAATCTCTGTAATTTCAACAGACATAGGTGGGGATGTTATCGTTTTTGTGTCACAGGCTGAGCGCTGGAACATTGGCTTATTGGTTATGGTTGAATTATTCATTTGAACCACAGGTTTGCTGCTTGGCTATGTGGTCCAGGTCAGTGACTGTCTGGGGGCTGACGGGCCGAGTGCTGGAATGGTACAATGATGGGAGAGGGAAAATGATCCATGCTCTCCCTCCACTAACTTTTCTTCATCAGCAGAAATGCGACACTTGTTCTTTACCAGCGCGATGGATCTTGGCCTTGATCCAGCATTGCTTTTTCATCACCAACCATATTGCACGATAAAACATTTTCAACATGCGCAGATATCTGCTGATGAATTGATCTCTACCGCTGCAGCAACATAGCAGTATGTCATGATGATGAATGTTTTGGTGGAATTGATCATCTCAAACCGCTCAGGCAATTTATGCCAACTGCTTGACAGTTGCATATATCCAAAGGTCTTCTTTGCACAGGAAAAGTTCGTGACAAGGTGAAGCTGTCATTGTCTTTGAGTTGAAACTTTGATTTTGCTGGTTTCTTTTCATACATTATGACTTTTGACAGCCAATATGCTAATAAGGAGACTTGGGATTAAAAGCCAAAATAATCTTTTTTGTCACAATAACCTTAATTTGTCACTTCATCATATGAACATTTGGTACCACTTTCTAATAACGCACCCTTAATAAAGGTTTTTAAGTTTTATTTAATTGCTTTTAAATGGTTAAAGATCCCCTCCAGACATGTATTAAAACATATATAAGCTGTGTGCTTGAAACAATAATGTGTGTCTGATATGTTTTTTCTGGAAATAAAGTATCATTTCCTCATTAAAATCCTTAACTTCTACTAGTACTACTAGTACTTCTAGTAGCTCATTAAAAATGATAGGATCTATGAATATACAAATCTAAAATTTCTAAAGTTTTCCTTCTGGACACAAGATGTCTCCTACTTCACTGTAAAGGCCATTCTCAGCGTATGTGAAATGGCAGCTTCAAGTTTCTACATCATACTTGTATAAGTTGCAAATCGGACCAGGATTGTTGTGATGTCACTCACACTCATGCTCTTAGGCCCACCCCTTAAATTCAGATTTTGAATGAGCAGGGAGACACTTTCAACAGATGAATGTGAAAACAGCCTTCCAGCGTCAAACTCTGCACATAAATCATTCTGCACAGTGAAGCTCAAACACGTAGGAACAAGAAAAAAATCTTATTTTCGAGAGGAGGGGGCCTTAAAAAAATAATTTACCAGTGGTTCGTACATAAGCCATCAAGAAGCCCAATATTTCAGGTTTCAGGTTGTGAAACATCTCTGTCTGGTTAGTTATCAATAGTCAAGTCATTACTAAAGCGTCATGAGCTCTTACATTTTAATAGGCCATCAAATCTGCATTTATGAATGTTATTAAGTCAATAATGAGTTTTTACCATCAGTCTGCAGTACATTTTAGTATGTTGTTAATGTTGCACTTTTCTAGAAGGTAAGTGGCCAAACGGTCCATTCAGAAATGAATTAAAGATTGATGAATGAAAGTATCTTACTGCAGGTGCTAGAGGGATTTTTCTACAGTGGAAATGATTAGTCAATTAATTTATCAGTGAAGCGTCAGAAAATTATTTGATTATTATTTGATTTGACTATTTTCATAATCATTATTTGTTTCTTTCTTTTTTTCTCTGTATGATAAGAAAGTTAATATCTGTTTATATCTAGCCCAGCTTGGGCTCTGGGAAATTATAATGGGCATTTTCACCATTTTCTTATATTTTATGAAAATTTGAAAATAACTGGCATAATGATTATTTCCAATGGAACTTTCCAATGGAAATAATCATGAGTTACAGATCTAGATTTTCCACAACTCAAAAATGTTGGTAATAGCTTATAATCGATCAATAAAGCTGGTAAATAATTTATTACAGCTTAAAAAAGATATTAGTTACAAATTAAATAGGTTGCCTTATTAGAAAGTGGTGCCTAAGCTATATCTCCTCCTCCAGCCTGGTTGTCATATATTTAGCCGTTATTTGTGCACAGCCAGTTCTGTAATGGACGTCCACATTGGTGCCAAATATGTTTGGCACCATCATGAGAGTTGACATGGAACTTTAATTCCGTATGTTGACTACCGAAGGATTTCTGGGCCCTTAAGCCCACCAATGATAATGCCAAATAAAATGTAATAGCCCTAGAGCCTATGATTCATGTCTTGATCCCTGCAGCTACATTAAACAAGCATTGATCGTCCCCAACGCCCACCCTAATCCTAATGCAAAAAATAAATACCGTGTAAATTCCCCCAGCAGATATTCCTCCGCTTTCTCTGAGAGACCGTGCCGAGAGTGTGCAATCAATACATGCTTTTGGGTGTAAAATAACCTTTTGATGACCAGTGAGGAAATGCAAGCCATTCAGAGCGTTTCTCACACACCCTTATTGATTTCCCCATCTGTGTGTTTTTTCTCTCCCTTTATTCTGGCATTCAGTGGAAATCCTCTCTCTTTACACACATGTGGAGCTGTGAGTTTAACTGCACATGTAGTTGTGAGTGTAGGCACTCAGTGATTTTAAAGGTTATTTGGCCAGTTCACTTCCCCTCAGTGAAGGGAAATCTGTCCTGCTGTGCTTACTCAGCTGAGCAACCATCGCTACAGTCCACCCAATCATTTATTTTCCTATTCAATACTTTTTTCAGAAATGTTCATTTGTTTAGCGAAGTAGTGGGGAATATGCAGCTGGAGCTCATTTGTTGGTTAAAAAGATCTCAAACTGGGAAAATCAGTCATTCAGTCATAATGAAAGCATTATTTAGGACAGGGGAAGTTGGATATAAAAAAAAAACATTTTGATAAATGCAAATAGAGGTGATTGCACCTGTGAGAAAATTGAATCAAATTAGGAAACATTGGTCCTGGGGATTTTCACCTCCCTGAGCTGTAAAGCAATTCAGAAAGTACCCCATATTCCTATTTATATTCTTATGTTATACATACATGTATCTGCATGCCGTTTGCTATTAAACATTCAGTTTCTGGCATTTCCTTTTTTGCACTTTCCCATTTATCTATTCAATGCATTGTGGAAAAAAATGGCCTTTTGGGGATAATGATGGTTTACATTATCTAAAAAATCTGACTCACTCTTTACCATTTTGATCAGATTCCTTCTGAAATTCCCGATAGCTCCTGCCCATGGACCCTGGATGTTTAATGTATTAGTCAAATATGTTAATAAATCTCCCTTTTCCACCAGAGTAAGCAGCCCCGCTGCAGACTCAGCTTTCTTTGTGGACTTTGGCGCCAGCCAAATAAGATTAGTGCCCCTACATCGTGGGCATTTACTTTGTCTGACGGCTTATTACCGTGCCCGTGTTGCAGCATAATCTACAATGGGATGGAAGGCTAAGACTTAATTTGCTAGGTCGTTGGGTTAAGGGTAAATTTATCAGAGGGGACAAGAGTCTATTGCAGATAAGCCAGTGAGAAATACAGATGCTATAGAGTGTGTGAGGGAAAATAAGTATGAGGGAGAGAGAAGTAGAGATAGTTTTGTATTGCAATTTGAAACATTTTGACATGTTTCATTATTAATTCTCTGTTCTCGCATATATTGTAAAGCATAGGATCTTATGGAATGCAGCTACTCTTGAAATGACCAGAGGGTCTTTGCATGGGATTATAGCAGATGATATCTGTCTATTGTTTCATAATCTGCAAATTGTTTCTGCATAAAAATAAAACGGTAACTAAGGATTTGTAAACAAGTGCTGAATAAAGCTGCAGGTAAACTAATCAATCCACTCATCACTTGGATGTTTTGGTGTACACGTGCCTGGGCCCCCTTGTTCATGCTGGAGTCGATATCAGCCATTGATTGTACATGTGTGGAGTGCATGAACCTTTGTTTGGGAAAGGCAATGAAAACCTTAAGTGTTTCGTGGTAAGTGGTTTGGTTGTAGCTACTGTCATAATATATGTGTGGTTCTGTTTTATCGGTTTCTGGTGATTTGAGAATGGTTGCATTGGAAAGTGTACTTGTGACACAGCATATTGAAGCTCATGTACCTGGGAGCCTGTGTTGTACGTGGCTACGTATCTAGGATTTTTTTAGCACATTGGTGGGGGAGCTTGGCTCCCGTCTCTTGGCGGAGCCGTCCCTGCAGCAGCTGCTCCAAGACATCGTCATCGGTCTCCCCATAACGAGGCCAGGGTGAGATAGGAAGGTTGGCCGGTAAGGGTGGGGAGTGTACCTCAGTGTGGGGGGAAAAACCCTGCAGTGACACAAGCTGTCTATATTGACACGTGTGGTCGCCAGACTCCCTGAGACTCCTCAGGTGAACTGATGAAGTGTCCTCATTACTGGAGTTTCATAAAGTCTTAACTTTTACAGACTCTAGATGTGAATATCTATCTTTATTATATACTTGTCATATAGTTAATTGTCATACAAATGTATGGTAGTATACTGAACTGATTATCCCATTGTCAGTGATTACAAAATACAAGTGCAATTAATAAATCTCCCCCCCCTGTTCTTCTTCTGTTTCTTGGGGCCCACGAACCTGGGCAGAGAAAAAGGCAATTAAGCTAATGCAGTATGGGTGTCATAAGGTTGTAGATATTTCAAGAGCAGAGCAATTTACCACTTGGAAAAAGAGGAGAGGGCTTGCATAAAACCTTCCACTCTCTCCCAGATTTATTATGCTTTTAGTTGTGTTATATGTGATATAATTAGCGGTAGGTGCCAATAAGGCTCGCGGCTCAAGGACGTGGTCATCGCCCGGCCATCTGTCATTAATTGAATTCTCTTGTTATGCGACAGGCCGGCCGGCGAGCGGGCAGGCTGAAGGGGAAGAGTTGAGCTGTGTGTCACAAGGCACATCGCACCACAGGTGGGGATTGAACATTTATGTCACTGTGGATCTGAGCTTTAGTGGATAAAAAATAGGACGGCGGACTTGTCCTAGAAACAGTTTAAAGTTAAGAACTGAGCTGTGGTTGTTCCTCTGATTGTAATGTAACCTTTTGAGCAGATTTTTGAGGATTTTATTGGTTGGATTTAAGAGGAATTAAGATTTTGGAATGTTCAGCTTATATCTTATCATTATAAATAATGAATAATGCTTTGCACAAAACCCCCAACATGGGACATTGAAAGCCTGTCCAATTTAAAAATGCAACATTGTCATACAGCAGCCCATTATTGCCTTATCAACTCATTTGGCTGTGTCATCTTCATTAAGAAGCAAATGGGTGTAGAACTGCAGAGGGCAGCAATGATATGTACAAGAAAGGCCCCTGAGTGCGAAAAGGGAGGGGAGACCTGACTGCAGATTTTCCCATAGTGCTCACCCACAGTGGCAGCGAGTATGACTTATGTCTACAGAACAGCCAAGCTGGCTTTTAATCTACTCTTTTTAATCAAGAATCGGGGGCCAGCTTGCTTTATGGGTTTCGTTTTATGGGCTTTACATTAGCGTGTAGTCTGCTAACTGAGTGAAAACAGGACATCACAACAACCAGACAATACAAAGCACCTGATCTTGTTTTTGCTGTAGTAATGGACGTGTTCCTTTTTTGTTTCTGGAGAATGCCACTGATATTAGTGTTCCTAGGGCTTTTTAAGAGTTGTTTCTATTCCCCAGCAGCGTGAAGGTAACACACTTTGTCAAGAGCTGTTAAGCTGCACTGTGGAATTTTAAAAGCAGGTGTGAAAAGATTCTTATAGGTCAAATTAAACCCCAGTGTCAGGGAGATGTGGTCTACTCTACACTGTCTTTAAATTCAAACGTGAGTACATTAAGCTTACCCACAGCCAATAAATGTAATATCTAAAGACAACACCATCGGCAATACATCCAGTACATTACTTGCATTACATTCTATACTAACTTTTAGGTAACGTAATATTTCTTTGTAAGATGTTTTGTACATTTTTGCACAAAAACTACATAAGAAAACACAACATTACGCAATTAAACACCATACCACAAAATATTCCTACTCAAGAATTGTGCTATTAATACCTGTGTGTTCAATCCCACAGTCTTAATTCAGAATAACATACCACAATGGACCACAAATGTAAAAGAAAATGCACAAAATAAAAAGTAGTTGCTAAACATTGCAGTGCATGAACATTATGAATTAGACTATTAGTCCACACCCACCAACAGTGTGTCAGTGATGTTTGCAAGCTTAATGGGATTTGATCTAAATTTAGAGGGATCCCGTCTCGCTTGTATTTAAAATTTGGATTGCAGATACCTGGGCAAATTACTACTTTACGTAGCTTTCTGACAATGTGTCATGACAAAGAAGACTCCCTATTGCCAAGAAGGACACAAGACAAGAAGTAGGTCTATTTTGGGGGGGTGGCACCATGTCCCCCTCTCGTCAGGGAGAGCGAGTAAAAGCAAGATGGCACCCTGTGGCGTTGTTGAAGGACAGGTGGGGAGATGAGTTCCTGACACACTTTGGCATGTGTGCACAAAATCGCCTGTCATGTCAGGGCTTGACAGCGTTCATTTTGTCGGCGAGGGTTTCACTTGACAGGTTGGCAGAGATGCAAATGATAATTTTTTGTGCCTTTTTTTTTAGTTCTATGAAAGCAAAAGGTTGGCAGGCAAAAGTTGCTTAAACATTCAGCGCCGTGAGACTTGAAGTCCAGCCCATCTTTGGGTGGGTTGATGGACGCGTGATTGACAGATTTTTATGACGGAACTGGCAGAATACATGCAAACAATCGACAAGGGCAAAGTCAACATGTTTGAAATTTTGGAGGTCTGGTGAAAATGGAAAATCCTACTGTTTTGATTGGCTCGACATCAAACACAAGCGCTGGTGCATATCAACTTTTGTATCACAGCATGTACATTTCAACGGCACTGAAATCTGATATGAAAAAATATGTTTACCTCAATCTTCTAATTCGAATTAATTATACAAATTATTAACAATGTGCAAATCGGTTCATTTGAGACATCTTGAGATTTCCAATTTTTTTAAAAGTGTTTGATTAAGGGCGTGCAGAAGAATAGGCACAGAAAGGGCTTGCTGATGGGCTGGGGAATAGCTGGCTGGGATACACCATCTGGCCTATTCTGCATATTCTTTCCATTTGAATTGCAGATTGGAGGTAGATGGAAATTTGGAATCTGAACAGTGGCAGACTGTACAGGGAGACACGACCAAAGCAGAAACAACAAACTGTTGCAAACCGAACATTTTATTGAGCAATAATGACAACAAGGACTAAATTAAGAACATGTGACTTTTGTTGCTCATTTTGAACTACATGCATTTACTTGTTGCCTTGATATTCAGGAGCAAAAGCAAAGTGTTGTAAACCTTTTGCTGCTAGTGAGGAGACTACATAAACACTGTATTATTAGCTCGGAGCTTCCAATCTAATTGAACTGAAAGGTATGCAATTAAATTTTTCAAGCATTCACTACTTCTTAAAGAAATAGTGTGACATTTTGGGAAATATGTTTAATATCTTGCTTAGAGTTAGATCAGAGAAATACACCCACCAACACTTCTGAAGCTCACTACTTAAGAAGTTTTACCTTGTTTAATCTTTAATCTGTACACAAGCACATCTTACAACGTCCTAATTAGTGAGTTTTAGAGGTGCTGATAGGCATATTTTTTTACTTTGGAGAGGCTAGCTTTTCCCTAGTTAGCCAGACTAGATATGGATAGCTAGCTAAGTTAATCACCTACTCGTTCTAGCTCCTTACAGATATGAGAGTGGTATCAATCTTCTCATCTAACTCTAGGCAAGAAACCAAATATGCGTACTTCCCAAAATTTCAAACTATTTTAATCTGTCTGTTTTTTTCAGTCAAAGCATGATTTTGTTTCTCATCATTTCTGGAAATTAGTCCTTCTTATGACAGAGACATATTTTGGGTTTAACTCAAGGTCCATTTGCAAGCTTTTTGCTTACCTTTCAACTGCATCTCACGGTCTTCCTCAGCGGATGGAGTTTTGCTAAGTCGTCATATAGTGGACTCGGTCGTAAACAGGCTACCCAGTTACTGAACTTCAGGTGTGATGACAACTGGTCGTATTGGGGGATAGTTGTATAAGGGTGGTCCCACTTTTAAATATGCTGATTCATTTTCAATGCAAGTATTGTAGATGCAATTTAAGCAACCTTTTTAAGTTTGTACACCGCATTTCTATGGCTATAAACTCCTGCACCTTTATCATTGGCCTTAATCATTACAGCCATTTCATTCCCAAGGATTTTAGTTCCACATATTTGAGATGTGTGCAGACCCACTCCTTTCATAGACAATTTCAAGGACTTTGTTTTACTTAACACTTTAAAAATGTCAGCTATAATGTGCAACTGTAGTCAATGTTTATGAACAACCATAAAGGCAAACTTAGTGTAGCGTCAAAGCCAAGCTATTATACAATAAAAGTTAATGTCCATGAAGAGAGGAAAGGACAATGCAATCATTAAAGAGGAAATTACTGCTATGTCACTCAAATGAATGCTGTGCATTATAAGAGCATTGTAGGTTTTAGTGCAATGGTAAATGCAGCAAAAAAAACTTTAAACTGAACTGACAAAATGGAAAAATGTGTTGTTTTTATCTGCCCAGAAAGGGAGGACAATAACTGATTTTGGTACAAAAGACAAACCTAAAGTACATATTGTGATTTCTCAAAAATGTAACACTTAATAACACCCCAAGGCATTTAAAAACAGATCTGTGGAGTAGTTTTGAGAGGGAGCCAGAATATATGGAACTCTCAAAACTTGGCCACTGACTCAGAGCAGACATAGGAAAAATCAATAGAAGCAGATGCCCTATTTTTCCTTCGTCTTGAAAACAGATATATATATATAAAAAAAAATCCCTATCCTCAAAGGTTAATGCCTGTTCTCTCGGAGAACTTGAGCCTGGGGACACGAGGTCTGATGGAAACAGGAACTGGGATGGAGTGCACATGGTCAGGAACATCTCTGGCATTTCATCTTCCTCTGGAAGTGATGCAACATTGCCCTGACATTACTCAGCCCTGAGAAGATGAATCAGGTGCAGACAGAGCCTGAGCCACAATGCAGTAGCTGTTTTTTGAAGCCATAAAAGTGCCAGTATATTGAGTATGTCAAGTGGATTTAAATTACATGCATGGATTTATGACCGACTGATGGAAACACATTTAAAAATGCCATAAACAAGAATTTAAATGCTTTAACTGGGGTGGAGTGGAGTCAGATAGGATCAAAGTACATTCCTAATTCCTTAATCTGTGGCCAACAGGTTCATTTCTAAAACACTTTCAGTCGTCTTAGAATTATTCGGCGCTAAAAGCTGTATACTGAGACAATGGAAAATTCCTGCTTGGTCACAGAATATAAATCTTTTCTTGCCCTTGACCTAAAAGCTTTGCCGTATTTTAAGTTGCATGGTTTGAGAGGTTGAAGTAATAAGAGGTATTATCTGAATGAGTATCATTGGGTTCCAAGTGGGTTATGGCCACTTGATGTGGGTGGCTTTCAAGAGGCAACACTGTGAAAATGCAGTGCAGTTGTACGCATCAGGTATCGACGTTAACTGTTTCATCGCCTCGGTTCAAGGTCCCAGCCACTGTACGCCTTCGTGTCGACAGTAACTTCATCAAAAGAGCTTTGCATAACATATTTGTTTGCCGATTACATAAAGCATTGCATCCCACGCTTCCCAATCGCAGCTCCAGACCACCTACTTGTTAACAAATGCTTTGGGTAACGGCGCTTTTAAAACGTGCTTCAATGTGCAGGAAATTGTATTCTCTTATGTATTTCAGGCCATCAGCATGTCATATTTTGGACTTTGATTTTATGGGCTTTCTGGACCAAAGGAAAGATTTACTGCAGACAAAGGCAGAGGAGCAGGCTGACCCCAGAAAAGGATACAAAGCTAGCCACCACAGACAGCAGATTACACTTTATCACATTTAAAGGACTGGGACCTTGAAATAATGCACCTTTAATATAATTACCTGCCAATACTGCAGGACGGGAAAAAAACACACGCACGCACATCTTTTGAGTGTCACCTCGTATCTGGCCTGACCCTCGGTGAGCCATTTAGAATTTCTGCTGGCTTAAAATCTTTTGTACTTCTAAATGTGATTTTCGTTTGAATTGGGGACCTTGGGTGAAGCAAAGGCTTTTAATCCAGCACCGAACAGTTTAATTAAGTCTTTTCTTTATCTGTATTTTTTGATAGGGAGTATAGAATGTGTTTAATAGGTATTACATTGATTAAGGTAAGTACAGTGAAGTGATAATGTAGCTTATTTCGATTTTCAACCCTTCTTAAGAAGTTTGAAAATCTTAGATATGGAGGATGAAAATGTCTTTTGGAAAAGTCTAGCTCTGTGTGAGTGAAAATATTTTAGGAAAACTTGTTTTATAATCTTTAATTGTACCTTTATTTGCACAAAAACAAAATAGTTTTACCCAACACCAGTCTCTAGTCTGATAATCCAACTGAAATGCCATCATCTGATTGGTTTCCTCAACAGGGGGACAATGAGCACACTGCTAGACCTATTTGAGCAGCTAACAAGATGTGTGTGGCAATACAGATGTCTGGAACCAAGCTACAAAGTCGCACCAACACATACTGATAAATAGTTAAAAGATGGTACGTTTCAGTCTAAAGTTGCAACAAAACCAACCTCAATGCATATTATTTCTCCGACTCGTCTCTACTCTCCCTGTGTGTGTGTTTGTGCGCGCGCGCGCGCGTGTGTATGTGAGGCCTACCTCACTCACTGACTCGACTTGCAGGCCGCTAAACCAGTACCATAAAGGCTAGAAAAGCTGCGCTGATTAAAATGGAAATGCTCTGTCAAAATGTAATAATTCTCAACAATTTATCTATTTTCTACAGCAGACCGGGGGAAAGAGAAAGTGCAGCAGCACCATGACAGTTACTCCCATTGGGCCATCCCCACTGTTAAAAATTAACAAATCGCCTACTCCTGACAGGTGTTGGTGTGGTGAGATGTGTGCTGTTGTGCCCAACAGTGATGTCATGGTTTACTGACACACTGAAGTACACTTCTACATCACTGCAGCAAGATGAGAAGTCAAACCACTTTAGATTAGCAAAAACAAGACTTTTAGCTGCTGTTACATTGCCATCTGAAGTTATAATCCTTAAGATTTTCATTATATCGAACATTATTTTTGATACTATTTATCAACGTTTTTCACGCATCATTAGCACTTATAACAATACGTGTCACCAAATCATCCAGGACTGAAATATTAAGGATTCTTTTTCAAAAGAAGCCTATTTTCCAGCCACTAAAACATGTTCCAAAGCATCTTGATACTAATGTATGTAGATTCATTTCTAAAAACAATCTGTACAAGGTGAATCCTCCAACACTAATGAAGTCTTGTGAAACATTCGCGTGCTGCTGCCAAGCTTCCTGTAGAAGCTATTACTGTTCTTGTTGGGGTCAGCTGGGTGTGTGTGCCCGGCCAGATTATAACTTGATTGGCTCTGTTGGTAATGATCTGCATTAACTCCATTATTGGAAACTATAAAACTCAGCAGAGAATGGACTGAACCTGTTAATATAAATTTCCTTAATGTTAAAAGCAGCGAGGTAGATATCTAAGGGGAGATATAGCGGCGAGGGAAGGGGAAAGAAATGTTCTGATGCACTGCAGCAAAGCGAATGCGTATCTAATCTGACACCTAGCACTCCTGGCTAATGTCTTGGAAGGGCATAAGTAGATCATTTCTGCCCTTAGAAAAATGTTCCCTAATGCAGTTTGAAAGAAAGAGACTGAAAAATCCCTGTGACTTTTCGCTGAACTGTGCCCCTAGTTTTCTTACTGTTCGTGTAATATTTTCTCTGTCTCCAGCTTTATTGATTTCTGATTACAGTCGCTTTATGTTTCCCTGTATCCCTCGCTTTGGTACAGTGAGATACCTTACAATGCTGCCTAGTGTAGGTTTCCATCTTATCAAGCCCAAGGGCTGTTTATAGTCCTCTGTTGTAGTGGTTCAAATGTCAACACAAATTCCTTACACTGTTCAGCAGTTTATAGGGAGTGTGTTTTTATATGAAATGCATGTCCAAGTTGACGCAGGAGGTGGGAGGAGCACGGACAACCATCACATCTTTGCTTTGTCATGGCTGAAAGGAGAGTACGTCACTGGGCGGAGCGTGTTGAAGTGTTAGGCTACCCTGCTTGCCAGCAACAGGGCAAATGTCTCCAATTGCACTCTTACAGTCTGACTCTTTTATACTCTACAAGGTCGAGGTAAATGAATCACTATTTTTTAACTATTTATAGAACCTTAGCTGTGCTGTGAAGGTTCAAGTACAGAATAGGCCTACTCGCTAACTTATTCTCCTCATGAAGCTGCTTTGACTTTGGAGGGAATGCTTCATCAAGAGAGTGACTCACCCCTTAATGTATTCTTTCATATGTAAATGTTTGGTCAATATATCGTTTAGGAAACATTAACTATTTCTTTTAGAATTCGCTGGACTAGTCACATATAGGATGCAAGAGCCGACAATGCGGCAATGCTGCAATGCTGCAAGTCAACAATTACCCAACTGATGGTGGAAATGACAGGGTAGACGTCAGCCATTCCTGTGTCCCACTTGCCACGATTGATGAGTTCATTTATCTCTCCCTGACCTGTCTCCTGCCTTTTTGCCCCTCTGTTGCTATGAAAATGAATAGCCCCTGTAAAATGGAGAAATCATGTCTTTACAATACCACAGAGGCATATTTATTTCATCTTAAAGGAGAGGTTTGAGGTCACCCTCCGGTCCTTCCCCAGTGACATTTTCCGACTTGACATTCTGTGACATTTCCAGTTAAATATTGCTGATATAGGAATTAAAAGCATGTCTAAAAGGGACACCAGCATTAAAGCTCTTTCTCATCCTCCCTCACTCCCTCCTTCTCTCCCTCTCTGTCTCTTCATCACGACCAGTCTGTTTCCCTCCTCTTCATGCAGTAACACAAGCTTACATGCACTACCTACTAAGTGTGGTTGACTTGCATCTCCAGGTATTAGAAGAAGTCTTTAATCAGAAAGGATTACAGGAGACAGACACAAAGTGTGTGACTGGAGACTGCTTTTGATGCTATTTTGAGCAAAAATTCAAAGATTCAGATGTGGTAGCATACCTAGAAGCACACATGCAAGAGAGACGAAATATCCTTAACAAGTGCCTTACTGTACATGGATTGGTTGAAGAATCTAAATTCACTTATTGGTGCTAAATACGGTTTCTATGCATTTGTCATTTAAGCCTACAAGATGCAAATTTTAGGAACAAATCTAACCAAACGCATGTTAAAAGTTCATATCTTTGCACCACTTTATGAACCAGGAGCCAGTTGCACCTGCTCTTTGTATGTTCAAACTTAGCCCAATTGTAACGTGTGGCACCACACAAACTAGTTTTACACTGACATTAGCTGTTACCAAGTTGTTATTGTTACTATGTACCCCTACTAACTTCCAGTTGTACTGTTGCATAGCTAACTGAACTAGCTAGTTTAGCCATTAAACGTTAGCTTGCTAATATACGAAACGTTTACGAACATGGTCAACATATCTGACCCGACACATGATTACAATGCTGTTAAAAAAGATATATAGGAAAATTACATTGAGATTGTTTCCGAGCAACAGATTTACACATTGCCATTCCAGTCTAGCACAAACCAATCAATTAAATTGGGCAACCCAATTTAGTCAAACACTCATAACTGGCTAGTAGCTACTAAGAACTTAGGAAGAACTTAGCGATGGTTTTACAAATGGGTGGTGCAACCCAATTTGAGGCAACATATATTGGTGCAGTTCATCAGTCCCTTGAATTATAAGTGCGACGCTAATAAATGTTGACAATCACCTGTCAAGTCTTTTTGTTCATAGCCTCCTCGGGGTTGCATGATGTAGCCTGTCACTCACTGAGAGTTACATCAGTAGGACTTCTGCTTTTAGTGGCAATGTTTTGTGCATACAAGGTCTTCTAAGTGTTTCCTATTGATTCATTAGAGCATTAGCTCAGATACACCACAGAATCCCTAAAAGCAATTACTGACATCCGGTCAGCTGTCATTAATTTAGTTTAACAAAGCACCTTTTTGGTTTAGTCATCGTGATTCCCATCTTTTCCCTCACTAATATGATGTGAGCATGAACTACTGCTCCCATAGAGAGTGAAGTTTGTATGTCATAACACATCAATATATTATGTGTTTAAGTATCTCACTCTAGCAAAGGAGGAAGAATAACACTACTCCACACAGCTGAATCAAGGAATGTTTAGTTACAAATCTTGACTCTACCAGGAAGCCACACTTAGAACTGACATCAGTGGAGCGGGAGTCATTGATGTTTGAATATTTAAGTCCAATATTCACTCTCCTTTTAGCCATCTCCTGAGGAAAATATTGTTAAAAATCTAGTTTAAAATTCTCCACTATGTTTACCAGGTAGTTGCAAACTTTGTCTGTATGCCATTTGGGGCTGATAACAGTGGCATTATCAGAGCTTTTTTGTTGAAAATAGCTGCCCACTGGTGTTTGAAACAAGGTTGATGAGAGTGGTGAGCGTCAACCTAAACAGTACAGTTCCAGGCCATAAAACCAAAACAATGAGTTGAAAAACAATAAAATGCTTCATAGAACTGAAGGGAACTGCAGTCGGGTGATAATTTTCTGAGTTTGTCACTAAGAGCGACCCCTTTCAAATTACACACAGTTATCGGATGATACCTTTGATGATTCAATAAAAATATTGATTAGAGCAGCTGTAAGCTTAAATTGTATTTGAGTAGTTATGTGCAGTCTTCCACATTGAGACTTGACTTTTGCCTGTGGTTTTCACCATTATGCTCTTTTTGTCCTTGGTGGCAGAGCCAGGCTCTGTATCCAGCTCGGATTGATTCATGTGCCATGTCTCCAGTCCCCACACATCATCCACACTCATCACAGAGGATCTCTCTGTAAAAAAGCCATGATAAATATGGTACTACACCCACCTATAAATCTTTGTCATTAGAGGCCTTGGGATTTCATTTTCTACTTCCACTGCCAACAAGATAATGATCAGTGCCTAGGGTCGCGGAGCAAAAGCATAAATGCACAGAATTTCAAGACCCTGAAACAGACTGTTTTATCAATGGCTGGATTTTCACTTTGTAAACCCACTGTTCGAGTTTGCACAGTCTAGCATTTTAACATTTGGATGGAACCACATAATCAGATATGCGGCAGGAGATAGTAATTGATTGTAATCAAAATGTAAAGTGTGCCTTACCCGTCCCACTAATGGATTTAATAGTTTATTTGACTGGAGAGGTGAATCAATCTTAAGATAGTGACCACAGGACCCTGAAGGATTAAGGATGGGCCAAGGGGTCGCAGGGCAGACCAGTGTGTTTGCTGTGAGAAGGCTAGTGCTTGGATAAAGTCCTGGGATCTAAGCAGTTTAGCATATTGAATGGAAATTAACCCTCGTCTGAGGGAGAGCGCAAGACAAACAAATCCTCTTTCATTTGTTAATTCCTTCATTAGTCCAGGAGTGACAAGACTACTAAAGACACTGTGATGCTCAGTTTGCAAAAGTTGGTCCAAGACAAAATTCTTTCATAACTTACAGGGAACTGTTAACACATTCTGCCAGTAGGACATTATTAATATTGAATGGATTTCATTTTGAAATGCAAACACGAAAAATTAAAGTGTTTATAGCCTCACTGTTGCTGAATAAAGGGCTTGCCATCGAAAATTATGTGCGCTTTCTCATTTGCCAGGTTCCGCTGTGAATATTTCCTTCAGGATAATGCAGGATTAAGTGCTCATGATACTGATATTGTAAGCATGGTGCGATGGAGGGACTGAGCAGTTAGTAGCCCTCAATGGAGCACAAACAATAACTTCACTTGCAGCCAGTGGCTGAACCAATCAATGGCACAAAAAAAACCATCCAGTGAATAAAATATGGATTATGAGTGCTCTCTGTCTTCAAGTCGCATCCTTGGGTATACAGTATATGCATGTGGCATATTTTCTCAGTAAATGGAGATAAATTGCCAGCCTATCTATTTACGTGCTGTTGACGCTGGCACCCGACCATGCAATCAACACAGAGCACTCGCTTCAGTTTGGAAAATTAGAAGTGAAATTTTTGATTGTGCCATTAAAGAGGGCCCTCATTATGACTTGGCAAGGACAATTTGCATGCTCTATTCCACAGAATCTGAATGAGGCTCCAATCAATTATACTCATTATCCAGGCAACTGATTGGTATGTGGTCAGACGTGCACACTGCCGAGGTAGTACTGTGGTTACCGTGCAGCCTAACAACACACACACGTACAATTATAAAAGAAAAAGCTTAACTTCAGCAGCATGTCTGCAAACATTCTGCCCACCCCCCGTACACACACACAAGACAAAGACACAATGCATGTGTAATGCATGATGATGCCGCTGTACCAAGTTAATTAGCTGTTTAACAGATTTCAAGTGGGGTTTCTTTGTTTTGTTGTTTCTCACCCCCAAAAATGTGTGTGTGTAAATGTGTTGATCCACCCAGGGCTCATGCACCTATTTAAACTGCTAAGGCTAAATGCATTAAAACCTCTGCTCTATATTTGATATTGAATTGATACAAGAATGGGCAGTATAGCTGAAATTATTATCCAGAAAATAAGAATATTTGCGCTTGATATATATGAGGATATGGAAGACGTATGCAAAGATCAACATCTCTGAATCTAAAAAAACGTGAATTACAGTGATTTTCTTCTAATCTTTTTTCATATTTAATTTCTTTTCCCATGGTTGATTGTTTTTCTAAGTGATACTATATTATATATATTTTGACACTGTTCTTTGACATGTTTGAAAATTTCCAGAATATTTGTTGTAATGGTTTTTGTTGCTTCTCTTCCTATTTTATGTACTCTTTAGAGCTTAGTTTATTAATCCAATAGTTGATCGACAGAAGATTAAATAGCAACTGTTTGAAATTGACTAATCGTTTTTCAAGCAAAATCTCCAACTATTCTCTGGCTCCAGCGTCTCCAATTGAGGATTTGAAACTTTTCTCTGTTTTATATCAGTGAATAGTTTGTGTGAGGTAGTTTCCAGAATGAAGAGCACCACATAATTATACAAATCAGCTAACTAAGATGCTGCGGGCTATATCGTCAAATAAATAATCACAATGTTCATTTTCAACCCTGGTATCCTCTTATAGATATTTTCTGATACTCTTGAGATTTTTAACTCAAGTCCAGGTAGGATCAGAGAGTAGAGTTACATAACTATGAATTTAGAGATGCACAAAGTTTACTTTTCCTCCCTTCTTCTCTCCAGTGAAACTATTGTTATCATAAGTGCCACCACTCATCAGTGCCAGAATCTGGGGTCAAATTCAAAGTAGTTTAACTTTGGCTGCAAAATTGGCTGGAAAACCAGCGTAATGTGCGCCGCTGTATTCCTTTATTGGAAATAATGGCCTTGCTGTGTACAATGTTGAACTTGCACTTTTAGTATGACAGCACTGTTTGTTTTTCATCACAGAAATTTGCAGAACAATAACATGAACAGATCATATCATCATGATAATGATGAGCTGATAAATTATATTGAATGTACTGTATTTGTACTTTAACCTTCCTTCCAACACAACCCAAATAAAGGTTAAACGCAGTGAACAGCAGTGACAATAATAGCTAGCTAATACAGTCTTTGGATTTAGTCCTGTCTTCAATGTGATATTGTACAAGTCAGTTATTATTTTTATCAGTGGGCTTATCAGGGAATCTCTTAGCAATGATGTGCTGTAACTGCTGGCAGACGTTAAAAAGGTTGCTCCCTCCCACACACTGTGTCTGTATTGTAGACAGGAGAAGTCTCACCCACCACCCAAGTTTATATATTAATAATAACGTAAGCGACCTGTGTTTGTCTGAGTTTTTGCAGCTTCAGAGGAAACCCCCAGTGAGCCTCCCCTAATAGCCAGGAGCAGTACTCGCGAACATAGTGCCCACTAACACTTTGCCAACTTGAGGAATGCCTTGGCAGTTATTAGATAAGATTTCCTTCGCCTTGTGGTAGCCTAACCAGACTGCTTTCTTGCCACCGGCTCAGCTAGGCTGCAGGGCACTGTTTGCTCTCGTGAGTATATCCAAGATCATGCTGCTATTGACATGTTAAGTGACTGGACAACAGCCAGATGTACGATGGCCGGTCGCAAATCAGCTCACCCCTCTGGCAAATATGCTTCTGAAGAGAGGCACAGTTGGGGATGGAGGCTGCATTTCAGTGTTTGTGGAGAAAACACCGTGGCCCTAGTAATCAATGCTGGATTAACCTCTCTCATCAGAGAGATATTTGCAGCCTCGATTCGAGCTACCGCCGCTCATGTTTTGTGCATTAAACCACAAATACCATGATTGCTTTGCCTATTTGTACTCGTCTATAGAGAGTTGTTCTTGTTGACAGAGCTATTAGTCTGAGAGATACCACAAAATTCATCATAGTCACCCTGCGGTTGTTTCACAAATTCATCATTTCATTACTTTTCCACAGAGGGTAGCCGTGGGGAGGGGGGCTAGTGGAGACACCATGTTTGTGATAACATCACATTCCCAGAAGAAAACAAAACACAGTGGTGTGCTGTTAGGGTGTGGCGTTAAAATTACATTTCCACTAATCGCCAAAACAAGGGCAGGAATTAATATGTAAATTCATGAGTGCTTGGTTAGAGGACCTAAAGAGGTTTTCATTATATCTTGATCAGAAAGCCATTTATCTCAAGGCTCTCAATAAGTCTGGCCCCCTAATCTGCCGGACAGATAATTAATATCTGCTTATTGAGTAAATGAAAGTCATTACCTTGATTTCCTTCAGATAATTCATCTGTCTGTGCTTCACAGTAAGGACACTTTTATGGTGCAGGCCACTTTACTTAAGCAGGTATTAATTAAAGTCTTAATATATTCTGTTAGGCTTTTTTTTTATATAATCAGCTGTAAGGTCAGGTTGTAACACATTAAACAAACACCATTAAAACAATACATTAAGACCATTACGATCTGTACATATTCAACAAAACTTGTCAGAGTCTGAAGCTATTTCTTCTCTTCTTGTGAACATGCATCACAATCAAAACGCTCGTCTTTTCTTCTATTACAATGCCCCCCACATCACTACAAAGCCCACTTTCAAATGTAGATCACAACTCAGAGCACACGTCAGGTTGAGAAACCATGGCAACCAACGTACATACATACGTTGATTGCTACATGCACATGCGGGCAGTTACTAAAAAGTTTGATGTATTAACACAGACACAAAAGCGAGGCTGTAATCTGGAAATGTGTTTTTAAATAATGTTATAATTACCGGTTTTCAGATCTCACATTTACATAATAAATGCAGCTACGGCCAACTGGTATTTCGGAGCTCACACTCTAAATGTCACGCAGTGATGTGCATGAATGGTCACTGATTCAAATCATTTTGGACAACTTTAAAGCTGATATTGATGGAAACACTGCATAACAAATTTAATTGGTCACTTCTAGTATATATGAATACAACGCTCAATTATTGACAGTGTTCTTTTTTTTCTTTCATTCTACAGGGCTGTTTAGAAAATAGGGAGGAGATCTGATCCTGGATGCATTTGCAGCTCCAACTGTAAAGCAGGTCAAAGCAAATTCACAGGCTGGTGAACCAAATGCCAACCAGAGGTAATTTCTAGGGGAAAATTGGGATCAAAAAATTCCAGGGGTACAACTAGGCAAACACATTGTATGTCCATCTTTTCTTCTTTCTTCCTTTTCTGCCTTTATTTAACAATTATAAAACAAACAGTGTTTCTCTTTAACATACATTTGTACTTTATTCCTCTCTTCTTTCTTGTCGGATTTGGCTCTGCCGAGAAGAGCAGCAGCGGCTCGGTATCTACATCCCACTGTGAGCCCTCAGGGGTGAGTGGAGTCTGTGGTGCTTATCGCCCAGGTGGACATCCAGCCAGAGAGGCTGCCTCGGCCGTGCCTGGCGCCCCCGCTGGCAAGCCTCTGGCCGGGTGCCTTGGCTCGGCTGCTCCTTGTCGTCTGGCTCCGCGGGTGGGCTGCGGGTGGTGCTCGCTGACAGGCGTTGTCCCTCTGCCCAGCGGAGGCAGGGGTGGAAATAAAAGCAGTGTGATTTCTCATCTAATGGACTGAGGCATTACCGTGGGATTGTGCAACTGATGGTGTTGTTAACACTTGTGTGCAAAGCCAAGCAAACATACAGTTGGTGGCTGGTGGGGTTGTGTGGGTTGTTCACGCCTCGGGCTTAAATTTAAACCCATGCACGGTACAGTAGTAGCCATTGTAGCCGTCCTCTTTTATCCTGCATCTGCCCTACATTAATGCTGCAGACAATTCTTTGTTTCATGTTGGAAGCAAATCAGTGCACTGTCAAATAAAACTCAGTATTAAGGCTAAGCTAAGCTAACTGTAACCTTGCTGTAGCCTTATATTTAACAGACAGAAATGAGAGTGGTATCAATCCTCTCTTCGAACTCTCGACAAGAAAACAAATAAGTGTATTGCCAAGTAAGTGCCCAGCTATTCCCTTAATATGGAGCCGGGGCCATGAGATGATTAGCCTAGTATAGCTTAATGACTGAAAGCAAGGGGAAACAGCTAACCTTTCTCTCACCAAAGTTCAAAAATACACAGACCAACACCTCTAAAGCTAATTAACATGTAATGTCTAATTTGTTTAAGTTGTCACTTCTTCTTCCAATCTTAATGCTAGGCTAAGATAACCACCTGCTGGCTCCAGCTCCGTACGTAACGCAAAGACATGAACGTGGTAGCAATCGTCTCATCCAACTCTCGGATAAAAAGCTCACGTGTGTTTCTCAAAATGTTAAAGCATCCCTTTTAAAAAAAGCCAAGAAAGTAATAGTAACCACTAGTTTAGTCATTTTTAACATGAATGATAATGAATGCCCAGAGTGAAAAGCCAAAGCTAAACCTGTCCAGGAGCATTTCCTGTCAGTTAACCATCTCCGTCCTGATCTCTACAGATCTGAAAACCAGAAAGATAACACGGATTCCTTTTTTTTTTTTTGTAAACAGATTTTAAAAACAAAAAAACTAAAGAAGCAGTCAGGCTGAGGGTGAGGTAGAGGAAAAGATGTTTAGCTTGTCTAATGTTGAGGAGCTATGTAATATTTAGGATCTCCTCTGTCCTATCTGCCAGGCCCCTCAGGGATGAAGGGTGGTGGGGGTTGGTAGTGATGGTGGGCAACACTCGCTAAAGACTGACAGGAAGCTTTATCTCGACATCTCTGTCACTCACCAGCATTAGACCTTCCCTCTGCGTTTCGGAGAGCTGTCATGCCACAGTTTGCCGCTCAACTCCTCTGCGCCCCACCACCGCCTCCCCCTTGTTACATAACCTGCCAACCCTATCACAAAGACCCATCACAAACCCAAGGCCTTCCACACACAAACACTCACTGCACGCTCATCCAGAGCACCACGGCAGGAATGAGATGAGACTGCTGTGAATGCGCACACTAAAGGGCGCTATAGAATATGTGGGTGAATGAGGTCCATTGCGGTGATAATACTGATCATACAGTGCTGGAGTCCAAAGCAATTTCCTCTTCTCTCCCCCGCACCTCTGCTTCTGTATCGGACATAACATCCTGCGACGGCGGAGATTGGTGGCCAGGATGCTGAATTTTTCATGAGGCAGGAAAGGTTAGATAAGATCCTCCCATGTATTGGAGATGGTGCACTTACAGATCTGTCTTTGGAGCCAAATGGTAAAAAATATATTTGAAGGGCTCACATTTTGAATGTGACCCCTTAGCTAAATACTGCTAGCCACTCAGTGAATTTTACTGACAAAGGAAAAGCAAGAAGCTATAAAAAAAACTGCCTCTGATACATCACGTTTTTGTCAAGTTACATTTAAAAGCACCAGTGTGTCTTTACCTACAAATAAGAATAGGTTACTTGACAATTACAATGATTTTATAGCACGAAGGAATTGTGTTTAAAAGAACACAATAAATAGCCACTCAGAGGAAAAAGGAGATGTAATTCTGATTGTTGTGATTGTTATTGTGATTTTTCATTTTCACAGAAGAGCCAAGGAAATAAATATAAAATGACAACAAAAGAAATAATAAGGCAAAGCTGACAATGTGATTGTATGAGTAATACCATTGTTCAAGCAATAGAGGGTTTTTGATCAAGAACTAAAGTTTAATTTTGACTAAATTGGACAAAAGAATCTATGCTGTGAAAATTGTATGGATTTATTTTTAAAATGTGCTCCTCGGTCTCTCATTTAATTTCATTTAATTCTAATTAGGTTAACAGGATTATTTTGTGCAAAGGTTCCTGTTTTTCATGATGTGTGATGATAGAGAAATGTCTCCCTTTTCCCCATGGTGATACTTCTGTTTTACTCAAGATGGTTTGTGGGGGTTAGATTAGATTACAGGTTGAGAAAAACCCACAAAGCCATGTTAGCAGGAATCCAACACAGGGATGGGACTTGGAGGGAGGGAAAGGCTTGATGGTAGGCTTGTTAAACGCTCCCCTGGGTTTTCGCCAGGGAGAGACATCTACAAATATTTCCATAATCACCGAAAAGCCGAGTGACTGTCAGGCCCAAAGCCCAGATGTAGCAGACAACATGTTTGAGCTCTTAGTCGTAAAGGTCAGTTGCTGCTCCTCAACCATGGAAAAAAAGCCACGCTGCCATTTCCAGTCGGGTTCTCGACCACAGGTTGCAGTCTTTTCTTGTCAGGAATGAGCTTCTTTCTTTCTCCTCGGCCAAAGACAAGATAACGTCTGAAAGCCAGAGGAGTGTGAATCATGTTTTTCACTCAAACTTCCCAGCAGTGAAAAGATCTGTTTATACTTTGGCAGTAATTTGATGCAATTTGATGAGTTTGTTTGGCCCAAATAGGCCCAAAGAGTTTGTGTGTGTGCATACATCCAACGTAATTATCTTGTGTGTGAATGCTTCTGGGTCATATTCAGCCACTTCTTGTCCTTGCTAGCGCACAGTAGCCCACCTAATCGGCTCAATCTCAGCTCAATCTCTCACTGGAGGCCCTTCAATTGAGGACATGTTTTGACATGCAGGTCAGCACTAAATTAAGCTTGCATGACACTAGCAATAATCAAGAAATGGCATTCCATTTGTGTTAAACTGTGCTTGTTGAGCTGACCATTAACTGACTATGACTCACCACTTGTTTGGCGGCTACAGTGATGCGTGCCAACTCTTTTTTGCAAATAATGATTAAATTACTTTTATTGGAGTGAGCTTTTTATGTTGTGGGATAAAAAGTGACCTTTGAGTGCTTTTCAGAGTTGAAGAGTTGTCAAAGCATAATGTGGGAGGGTGAGTTGATGGGTATGTAATTTATGTGGTTGCTACGAATTTGTTTTCACATTGGTGCCGGCAGAAAAGTATGTAAATTCTAAACTTTATGAAAGCTATGTTTCACAAGAAATGTGTGTTCTCATAGCCCACTGGTAAGCAAAAGCTGTTGCATTTTTAATCATTGTGTTGGACAATTCAGGATCATGTATAAAAGAAAATCTGCTTGTCATTTCAGTCCACAGAGCTTGTAACCTTAGCTCGTTTTACCATATTAGGGATCCCTTTGATAATGGTTGGAACTGCCAAATCAAGGGCTTGTAAATATTCCAAAAGTGCAGGTATTCACCTCCTCTGACACTCAAGGACATTTTTAGTATATGCAGGCAGGGGAGCTGGGCATTTGATAACCCCTACACACATGCTTTGATAAATATGAATGTTTTAGGGATGTTTTGTGCAGTCAGGCAAGGTTACTGTACAAAGGTGAGCATTTGTAAATCCAGGACAGACACAGGTCATGCTGTTGCATGCGGCGATTAGACAGTTTTTTCCCCGTGCTGAATTAAGTGACCTCTGAGATGGTGAAATCCTTTGTCACAACCAAGGCAGCCTGAGGGTATGGATGAGTTGTACATTAAATGAGGCATCATCAATCACATATCAGCCTAGTGTGTATCAGTAGTGATATAGCAGCTGTGCGCGTTTTTTTAAGCAAATAATGAGACATTGTTGATTAATAATATGATCTTATGAATCTTACCACAAGTGTTTCTTCTGAGCTGTTTTGGTGAGATTGTGGATCAATTACCAGAAAAATGAACCGTTTATTAAAATTATATACATAATTATAATAATAAGTGGGTTCCAGCCAGTTCCATTTTGCATCCAAAAACATTGCCAGCAGTAGATTATATAAGCTGTAGCTAATAAACAATATTCTGTTCTGGCTGTTAATATGCTCTCTGCAAGTCATCTATACTGTCAAACATCAGTTTTTAGACAAAGAAGTACCACTCTCTAACACCGTGTGTTTTTTTGCAGTTCAACAAGACAAACACAGCGGTGACTCTTTTCTAGTGTAACGATCTTTTGGCAATTTCAATAGTCATAATATTCAACTTAAATTATTACTCATAGGCATAGCATATCATATATGTTTTAAAGATATCAACTTCATAGCTTTGATTTGGAACCTGCAGAATTTGCAACATATAGCTTGTGAAAAAATAAAGTGTGCAAAAGCAATTAGGCTACCCCTAGTGACTCTGCTTTCTCAGCCAACAAAATGTGATTACAGATCTCAGTTGAATCTTTGAGTTTTAGTTAAATTATGTATAAATTTACTGTAATTATTTAAAAATGTTGAAATTTTAAACTTAAAAAGTGATTGGGAATATTGACCGTCAAAATTGTAGAATATCAATAAATAAGGTCCACCTTCTAGCTTTCTCTAGAGCTTTCAACAACATCTGACGGGCATCTTAATGGAATTGAATTTGCGCAGTTGTCATGGAGATAATGTAATACATAGGCTATACAGTATAATTTTGACATCAGTGTGGTCATATTTCTTATGACTCCACTTGTGTCATAATACTTGTGACATCACTGAAGTCATATTGCTTGTGACATCACTAGGGGCATATTGCCTGTAACATCACTGGTATGTTTAATTGCTTGTTGTGACATCACTGGTGTTATATTGCTTGTCAGGTTTATTTATAAGCACATTTAAAAACAGACGTTGACCAAAGTGCTGCACAAAATTAAAAGAAGCAAGCTGTGAACAGCCGGGAGGAAATTAAATGGTACAATAACACAAAGAAATAAAATGTATTTAACACTCAAACGTAGAAACAAATGCATAAACACATACAGACAGATACAAATAGAATCCAATATTAGGAAACTGTGTGATTTAAAATCCAGAGAATAAAAATGGGTTTTCAACCCAGTTTTAAATGTGTCCACTGTAGGCGAGGTCCTGATTGGGAGGGGTAGGCTGTTCCATAAGTTTGGAGCAACGTTAGTAAAGGCCCGTTCCCACCAATATTCTTTAATCTGGACCTTGGGACGACCTGAAGCATCTGGTCAGCACACCTCAGTGATCTCGGGGGAGTGTGCAAAGATAAAAGATCAGCGAGGTAAGGCAGTCCCAATTCATTTAAGAATTAAAAACAAACAATTTGAGCTTAAAATCAATTCTAAAATGAACCGGAAGCCAGTGCTGAGAGGCCAGAATGGGTGTGATGTGGTCACGCTTACGTGTGCCAGTTAAGAGCAGGGCAGCAGCGTTTTGGACCAACTGTAGGTGTGACAGGAGTGACTAGTTGACACCTGAATAGAGACTATTGCGATTGTCAAGCAAAGACGAAATGAAGGCATTTATCACCTTCTCGAAATCGTCAGAGGAAAGAAAGGCCTTGATCTTTGCAAGAACCCTGAGCTGAAAAAAGCATACTTGTTTATCAAAAGTGATGTTATCAAAAATAACACCCAGGTTTTTTGCATGCGATTTATTTTATGGACGCAGGGGGCCAAGGTCACAACTAAGGGTGGTGAGGAGGTCAGGGCTACCAAAAATTACAATTTCTGTTTTCTCTTCAAAATGATGCTGTATAGCCTATTATATGTCTTCTCTTGTGAAATCATTGAAGTCATAATGGTTATCTTGCTTGTGACATCACTGGTATGTTTAATTGCTGGTGACGTCACTGAAGTAAAAATGGTGGTGACATCAACGGTGTTATATTGCTTGTGACATCAATGAAGTCATCATGGTTGTGACACTAGTATGCTTAATTGCTTGTGACATTACTGGTTTCATATTGACTGTGACATCACTGATGTTACAATGCTTGTGTCATAATTGAAGTCAAAATGGTTGAGACATCATCGGCATCACATTGCTTGTGACATTCCTGATGTCGTATTACTTTGGACATCACTTTTCTACTGGCAGTCTCAATATGGTACCTTAGAATAATAATATAAGTTTATTATATTCTGTTTTTTAGGAATGTAATACATGGTTATTTTTTGTATGTGGACAGAAGAGTCCCTGTTTAGATCATTTTGGATATAGGTGGCTTTCTCAACTCCCAAGGGGGTAATCACTACATTTCCAAGTGATGCCTGCTTGGCTAAGCAGTTTTAATACACAAATCAATTTTGCATTACCCCCTTCTGGCTGTGAGTGCTCATAGTGTGAGAGCCATGAAAAATTGATGGGCCTTAGCATGCAGATTGCAACCCTAGTGAATCTTAAATCTGGCTGGGCATTTTTTTTAACAAGACAATGTCGAAGGGGTGGGTTGACTGTTTGTTTTGCTTGTTAAGTGGTTGTTCTGGTTTTTTACTTGGGTTGAAAAGAGACAGCTGCTCCAGTGGAGAAACAATGTTAAGAGGCACAGCATGAGAAAGTATGATGTGTGAGGGGATGTGAGGAAAAACACAGCATGTGAAAAAGTTTTCAGTAACCTCAAATGACACAAACACACACACACACACACACACACACACACACACACACACACACACACACACACACACACAGAGAGAGAGAGAGAGAGAGAGAGAGAGAGAGAGAGAGAGAGAGAGAGAGAGAGAGAGCCAGACAATATAAATGTAGTATTCTTCCCACTTCTCTGTATGAAAATGTCTTAAATATGATGACCAAGATCTTAAAGAGCATTTGTTTTTGTCACAGCAATTATATTGTGTCATTTGGCAAGCCACTCTGTATTTGACAAGCTGATGACTTGACTGCTGAAAGAAATTATAGTGCCCATAATTAGCTTTCACTATGAAATGAAGCTATCATGGGAGAGAATGAGGAAATTTCACACTTTGGAAATTAGATTTTGCAAGGTGCTGTGTCGATGCCCTTGAGTACAGGCCCATCAAAAACCCTTTTCTTCCTCTCTCACTTCTGTCCTTTCTGTGACAAATGAACATCCATCTGCAATGAACAGCAATCTGAGCAGTAAAGAGACGTTTTGAGGATCTAACTTCCACATATGTTCATGTAATGATTGCTTTTAGTTCTACAATACAGGAGATGTGTTCATTTAATCATTGCTGTTGAAATTTCCAGCCTTGGTAATCACAATTAAGTCTTTTGCAAGCATGGCTTTGACATTTTACTACGTGAAATTTCACTGTGTTACATCAACATTAAATTAACATTAAAATGACCTAGCATGTTATCAACACAACTGTCTGCCAATCAGTGTTCAGGCATGTGCATTTCTGAAAAAAATATGTCTTTAAAGGTGCCCTTTGGAGTTTAATGTAAACAAAAAACAAGTTTGTTTACAGTAACTTGATGTATGACTGATGTATCTCTGCAAGTGGTTCAATGCTGTCTGCTCCGTCTGTGACAAAACCACACCTCATCTTGTTGTATGTTGCTTTTTTGACTCACATTTAAGCACATTAGCTTTATGACATAGATTCAACTGCACATCTGTAATTCCACCTCCAGAGACGTCTCCTTTTCCTCAGTGGAACCCCTCTGGGGTACAGTAACTGTTCACAAATTAAACCGACAGCACCCTTTCGTCTGGAGAGACCTTTTAATCTAAGAATTCTTTTAAGTTTACGTTCTCTAATTACATAACCATGCATGCCTATTGATCAGTAGTACTATGTCAGCATACTTAATGCCCAGTTCAAAGTCAAATTCAATGAGCTGATATTCTGGGGCGTTGCTCTGGGAGCAGCTGAGCGGAAATAGACATATGGCTCAGAAGAAATGGAAGAAGAAAAGTATTGCGAGGTAACACAAAAGTATTGTACTTTAAATGTTGTAGTTTCTTCCAGAACATAGTCCATAGTGCCATTTAATCTGTCTGAGGCATGGGCTGTTTGGACAGGGTGATATGAACAGTCTAACGTACAAACATGTTGACTTTACTGTTCATGCAACTCTTTAACATACGGAAGGAGGTCAATGTCATGATGTGTGGTGTGCACAAATCTAAAACTGGTATACCTGAGTCCAAAACAGGAGGCTGCATTATACGGTTTCTCTATGGAGAAGGGGGTTTGTTGCCATGACAATAGTAATGTCACTTCAGTGGCAGAGATGTTAAGATGGCGGGTGTGTTGCATTTCATATGCAGGTGCTATGCACTGAGGAAAAGTGATACAGATAATGGAATCAATTTCCTGTGATTTCTGAAGCAGAGAGCTTGCTGAGAAATAATAAAGGAATTAAATGAGCTAGCCCTAAACATCATCCACCGGTTACCGACGGCTATTTGACTTCAGATTGCTGCTTAGCCGGTAGAATTGAAAAAAGCCAGACTTTGCTTCCTTTTATTATTCGCTGTGATTCCCTTATAAGCTCACTTTTTTACCTTATGAGCAAAATGCATCTTTAGCATCTCTTTTCGACCACATTTGAAACAATCTAGAGGGGCAGGTTTGTGTGGACAGGCAGTTTTTTTGAGGGAGACTGACTGGAAGGAGGCTGGCTTTTACCCTCAGGACAACAAACTAAACCACCTTTAAACCTTGTGCTAAAATAAAGCTCTGTAATTGACTCCACCACAGTGATAATGTTTCCCATTTAACGCATGGCAGACATGCAAGTCTTATTATTGCACGTACACTAGCAAGTAATCTGATCAGTTTGCTGCTGTGTTTGGCTATCCGATAGTTTGTTGCAGGTCAATGACAACGATTTTTTCTTACCATCTGCCTGCTCAATACTAACATACTTATCTTGTACTTTTGACCTTCCATGTGAGCAGCAATGTCCCCAGAAAAACAAGCATCTGTCGAAGATTACATTTTCCATGGAAAAATAAATTCTCTAAAGGCTCTAATGTACTTTTTATTGAATCTGGTGTCAGCTCTGAGAGGTCAAAGCACGACGTGTAGAAGCTGACAGCTAAAAATTATACTGGATCCAGATCTTATGGCCGGTATCCAAGTAGACAAAATACATACTTCTGGATGTGTGTGACTATGGAAGTGTTGTTTGGCTATACCTTTATGAATTTGCATTCATGCAGTATTTGTGTTTCACTCCATACCAGCCTCCTTTTGTGTAAGGAGCTGTCTTTGCATGTCAGTCTGCTTGTTCCTATTGGATTCCTACACTTTAAGATAAAACAATGGGCGTCTACTCTGAATTCTTCTTTTTTTTTGGGATGCTTTTCAAAATATATAGAAGAAATAAATCCAGGTAAGGGCATAGCACACCATTCTGAAACCTGTACGTAGTCATTTTCTATTGGCTCCCTCCCCTCATCCATGACTATTCATGCTCGTATATATATATATATATTCAGTAGCCCCCGCCTTCCCCGCCACACCCGTAAATCCAGGTAAGAAACATAATTTGTATCTTAATAGTCACTAGAGGAGAGGTAGATAAAGCGAAGCAGCTTAAGTCAAAGCGTCTAAGCCGCACCTATTAATAATTTTATGTCAACAATGGATCAAATGACTATGTGTACTGTGTAAAAGGTTTCCAGACAAACCCACAGAGAATTTTCACCAAACTCTGCAGTTCCCCTCAGCTCTACCTAGCGTTTTAACGTCTTTCAGCTCATTATTTTGGTTTTATGGCCCGCAACTTTAATTTTGGTTACTCTTACCACTCTCATCAACCTCCTTTCCAGCTGTAGCAGGCAGCTGCTTTCAGTAAAAAAGCTCTAATAAACCAACTCTGCGCTTCCTATTCAGAACCAAATGGCAGACAGATGAAGGTAGCAATTAGCTGCTGAACATTTGCCAACTAAAGAGCCAGATATTTTTCTCAGGAGTTGGTGGACACCAGTCAGTCAGTCAGTCATTTTCTACCGCTTGTTCCCGTTAGGGGTCGCGGGTAACTGGAGCCTATCCCAGTGGCCCCTGGACAGTGGCCAACTCGTCGCAGGGGTTGGTGGACACCAAAGTAGAGCTAAAAGGACAGTGAATATATAACCTACATTTCTTGTGTGACCAGAAACACAATTCAATTCAATGCATCATCAATGTAAGGCGATAATGTGTCAATGTTGTGTTTTACAGCTTGCTTTGATACCCTCTAGTGGCCAACATTATCAACTAATGCTGCTTTAAAGAAGTTTTTTTAAACCTTTGAGTTAATTTAGATTTTGATGGTATAACAGGCCAAAATCAGACAAATGCCTTTATTATTTTGCACATTTAGTGTATGTCTTAGATGATAACTTACTAAGTATAAAAAGAATAGTGGACATGAGGATGCATCCTCATTTGTCCTGTGAATTGTCTTTATTTATTTTTGTCTGAATTGAACTTGAAATGAACTACTTCTAAATTTAAGCTCTCTTCTTGTTTATACTTTTAGCAATCTTCAGTAATATACTGAAACTGACTGTAGTCTGCAGTGTTTTCTTGTCTCCAGCCCGTTTCAATTATGTTTTTGGTATCTGGAAATAGCAGAGTGAAACCTATCTCCTTCCTCCTTTTCTCAGACTGCATCCTGCAAAGACCAATTCTGGTGCTGCAATAAATTTAGCTCACCATTATGAAACACCGACTCGTTTGGCTGAAAGGTGGCTCGGTCTCCCATTGCTGGACAATCCCATTGATTGGACAGTCCTCTGAACATAATTTTAGATGTGTTGAAAGGGACATTAGCTGTCTGTGCAAGCTGTTCCAGGGAATATTGGTCCTCTACATCAAGTCAAAGATGCTGGCCAGCCAAGAAATTCTCTCTGTCTGCTGAGTGACAGTGAACCGAATTACAGCAACTTAATGTACAACGTTTATGTTTATTGCATACCCACACATGACACTTCAGGGTATGATTAATATAGCAATTAAGCAATTGACAGTAAATGGCAATTTTGTATGTAAAATGTTTTCTTCATTATTATTTTTTCTATTTGGTAATAATTAAAAGGTTCCATTTATGCTTTGAAAATAGATTTTTGACTTGAATTTCCACCAGATTTTGTTTTACAACATCAGTCAAATATGCACTAAATGTTCAAAAATCCATGTTATTTCATTCTATTGATTCTTGCATCTTCCACATCTTCATATATAAAGGACTGTATTGTATGAAATTTCTATTTGTAACAAGCACACTTGAATATGTCTGACAAATCAAAAAGCTTAATCGCATGTGCTTTAAATAACCCTCAGAGTTAGAAAACGTTGATCATCAGTGAAATGCTGTGCCATATCTACCTGTACAATAAGGTACAAAAATTGCTGAGTAGTTACCAAAAGAAGAGTATAGGAGACAGGAATAAACTGCAAATTAATAAGTAGTTAATTTAATTTGTATTTGGATGGCCATTACAGTAGCTTCCAAAAACTGGATGCTAGTCTTCCTGGTGTCCACATAGAACAATAACAAAACAAATAATGAACAGCACTGTAAAAACACTTTGAATCAATGGAGCAGGAAAAAGAGGAACAAAGAAAACATAAACATCAGACAGTAAATTAACAGATTTTTCGAATGATAAGGTAAACAGCAAAAAATCTGCAATAAAAAGAAAAACAAAGTGTCAAAAAACAATAAAAGGAAAATACAAGATGGCCAACTCAATTAAATTTTATTTATATAGCCCAATATCACAAATCACAATTTGCCTCAAGAGACTTTACAATCTGTACAGCATCCAACACCCTCTGTCCTTAGACCCTCAATTCAGTTGAGGAAAAACTCCCCCCAAAAAACACTTTTAACAGGTAAGAAATGGAAGAAAACTCAGCAACAAAGGAGGGGTCCATCTCTCAGGACGGAGAGACGTGCAATAGATGTCGTGTATACAGAATAGATTCACAACAGAAAGTCATAGTATATAAATTTATGATGACGAAATGTAGATTGTAAAACATAGAGGACAACTGAGCAGGTTCAGGTGTCACCCACTAAGTAGGATCTAAGCCCCACCGCCTCCTCTCCATCATAAAGACCTGGAAAGAGGACAACACCATTCAAACAGAGAGGAGAAACAAACAAACACACAGAGGCAGAGAGAGGGAGAGAAGGGGAGAGGCTGAATCTCCTGAGGGACGAAGATCCAGATCAACGACTGGATGAGGCACCGACAGCCAGGAGAGAGAGAGGTCCCAGGACGGCCGGTGGTCCAGCACAGAGAAGCCTGAGTGCAAGAGAGGAGGAGGAGGAGGAGGAGGAGAGGCTAGGGAGAGAGGGAGGTAATAATGTTAATATATTCAGTGAGACTGAGACCAACCCGCCAAGTGGTAACAGGTATGAGATCTGACGTATGGAAGGATAAGTTCTAATTGAAAGTTGAAGCTAAAAGATGAGTTTTAGATTTAAACGCTTCAACAGAGTCAGACTGTCTTTAAGAACTGAGACTAGCCGGGATTCACCACGTGAGTATTGTTTGTACGATTTTTCAGACGTAGCTGGAGATGAGGAAGTAATTTTGTGTCTTATCTCATCTATTTTACAACGGAGAAAATCTAAGAAGTCATGAGCCGTAAAGGATGAACATCCAGGGCAGCAGACACCTCCATCCCACAGGAGAGAATCAAGTCCAGGGTTCTACCACTGCTATGAGTAGGTTCATCTATAAACTGAGTGAAAGTTTCAATAAGTGCCATTAAGGCTTTACTTAGAGGGCCAAAGGCCTTATTTAAGTGCATATTAAAGTCACCAGAAACTAAGATCTTATCAGAGTAAGTTCTAAAATCTGAGATAAAATCACCAAATTCTGGTGACTGGGAGTAAGAGCCTGGTGGTCTATAGAGTACCACAGTGTGGACTCCATTTACTTGGACAAAGTCATTTATAGTTGATGCCGATGGTTATAAAACCAGAGCCTCAAATTAATCAAAGTTATTTTCCCGTTTGAAGGTTAAGTTAAAAAATATATATATAGTCTTAAATATGAAAGCAACACATGCACCCTGTTTAGTGGCCCGAGCAGCATGGGAGTAGGTGTAGTTAGGTGAGGAAGCTTCATTTAATTGGAAAAAAAAAAAATTTGGTTTTAGCCATGTTTCACATGAAACCAATCATGTCTAGATTATGCTCAAGAATCAAACCATTTATCAGTAAGGGTTTGGTAGATAATGATCTGATATTCATAAAACCAAATTTGTGGGTTTTGTTAGGGCTGCAGTTTTCAATAATACTAGACAGCCCAGTGGTGCTACTATTAGATAATGTCTTAATTGGAACAAGATACATTTTTTTATTAGTAAAAGGTTTTAGAGGCCAGCGCATGTGACGTTGGAGGGAGACAGTAGTGATTTTGTTTTGAAAGAATTTACCAGGTGCTTTCTGTGACACTGGGACACATTGCCAGTGCCAGATAGTGACCAAAACACCCAAACAATAATTACAACATATTTAGTTAAAAAATAGCTTAGGACTGCAACCAAAACCTTTCTTTACATTATTAAGCCAACGATTATTGTCTCGATTAATTATTTGTTCTAAAAATGTCGGGCAAATTGTGAAAAATCCCCATCTCAAGTTCCCAGAGCCCATGATCCTGAACCAAAATACATTCATTCTACTATCATAGAGGAAGAAAAACAAAAAAACATAATCACATTTTAAAAGCTGAAAGCACTGAATGTTTTGCCATTTTGGCTTAAAGACTGCCTTAAACAAAAAGTTGATCAACATAATTGTTGTCAATAAAGTTTCTATCAATCGACTATTTGATTAATTGACACATTCTCTCAGCTCTAAAGTAGCTACTGAATAATTTTGAATCAGCAGTTACTACCTACAATTTGTTTTGCAGTTCACTCCAGTAACAAAGTACTCAGTGCCAGTCAGTACCAGGGAACCAGTCTTCCCTGGTTCACAGTCAGTATGCGGAACTGCAGCATCTTGGGCAACTAGACCTTATAAAGGAAAACAAGTATTCTGATGCCTCCAAAATGACATTGATGATAATGAGAAGTTAAATACACCTTAATTAATTGAATTTTGACCACGTGGGGGAAGCACAACTAGCTGCAATCAAAAGTTATTGTCACCTTATAAAGTGTTTATGTTTGCGAAGCGCTGCCTATTAATACATCCAGCACAAACCAAACAAAGTTGGCATTTATTTGGAGTCATGTCTGTGGCCACCTGAGAAATGCAAATCCAATATTCACCCTCCTTTTAGCTCTGTTGTTGGTCTCCACCCACTCCTGTGGGTAATGTCTGTCTCTTTAGCTGCAAGCTGCTCCACTATGTTCACCAGCTCGTCGCTAAATTTGTCTGCTTCTGTCATTCATCAACTAAAGATCCCAGCAGGAAACTCAGCAGCTAGTTCTTTACTTGTAAGTAATACTAAGGTAATCATGGAGTAATGTAGCTTTCCTGATAACAACTCGGTATGATGCCCTGCTTTGGAAAAGGGAACACAAAAATAGTAACTTGTAGGAAAAGAAATGATTAATTAGTGGTTATGGGTCAATTAGCAAAATGTATTAATTAAAGTTCAAAAGTGTTCAGTAAGATTCACATATGTAGGAAGTCATCATTAGACATTGGTTCATTAGCAAAGTATCGAACAGTGTGTTCTCAAGTAACTTACTCTTATCTACTATGATTCATGATTTGCAAATTACTTACTTAACTATGCATTTATTAGCAGTTAGTTCCTGATTTGTTCATTTTCATGCACTGGTAAATATTCAAGATTTTGTGTACCATATTATAAATGGCTACCGGATCAGATTCCATGTATCCTACCAATGAAACGATCGTAGGAACGTTTTAGAAACATTTACCATAAAGTCAGTCAGAAGGATAATGTTGCTCTTGTGTGTATGTGCTGTACATGTGCTGTATTTCTATGAGCGGGTGTGTCTGTCTGTTAACAAAAGAGGGGAAGGGGGGGGGGGGATGGTGAAGGAGAATGGGAGAGATGTGAGTGGCCCATCTATGAAAGCGCCATTAAATTGTCAGTTATGATGGATGTTCCGCCTTTTCTGCATTAACTGGTACATTAGAAGTCATTAATTCTTCAGGATGTGCGCTGGAGATCAGAGCCTCCCAGGGGGTCTCAGTGCCTTGATAAAGCAGGGGGGGGAGGGATGGAGGGAGAGATAAAGAGGGTGGAGTACACTAGCTGAAGAATAGAGACGGAGAGAGATCCCTGCTGTGTGATGACCATTTTTGATTTGTTTGTTTCAGTAGCCTTGAGGATGGGTGACTCTTTCATAGCCTGTAATGGGCATCTGAGAAGCAGCCTTTTGTTCTGTCAAGAAGAGGCAGAAAACACTATTAGCACTGTTTACAGTACCTTTCTGCCAACAACAGATGAGTTACATTTAGTCTTTAACAGCTCTCAAGTCTGCTTTTAAGATCATATAGTATCTTCGTCCTTTCGGTTCACTGTAGCTAGTCACACCTACAAAAGGTCACATGAAACCTTGAAAAGATTGAAATTAGCCAAGTTTTTTTTCCTCATAAAGTAATCTTCAATTACACACCAGGGAGGATTTTTAATTTAAAGCAACACGTTTTCAGAAAACAGCAATTAGTTCACTTAGTTTTCCATAAGCATTCGAGGTGGATACAGGAGTCACTTCCCTCCTAACGTCCTTTGTAAATTGTCAAACCAGAAAACAACATTTCACTGCCAATTAAACAACAATTACTGGACATGGTGCACTTTGATGGGTGACTAGGAATTGTTCACAACATTGCTAATGTGTCTCTCTCCTCCTCCCACACACAGGCCACTCTGGTTTTCATGTTGAACCTTGAAAGTAGAACTAAGCACAAACAAACAAAAAGCAATGAGAAGAAGCAACTAATGGGGAGGGACCATGTCTCTTGCCCACCTCAGTAAATAACACCCTGAGGATTTGCAATTGTTCTGTGGCTCCTTGAGATTTGATTTTTGTGACCTGCTTTGTACAAGAGCAACCCCTGCCATCTGTTCTGTTTAAATGCAGTAAATATGTTGAATTGGGGGTCAAGAGGGACAAATAGGGAAAGTTAGCGCCTCATGCCAAGCTGAAACAAAGCTCCCATCAGTGTCCCGCAATCCCCTTGTTTTGTTCCAGTCGACCATCTCCACCGGCAGGTATTTATCATGCCATGACAGGAGGTCAGAGGCAAGCCGCACAACTATTGTTACTACCCTCTGTATGCACTGTCAAACTTGGTGGGCTCAGTCCGTGGTTGCTCCTTCACTGTTTTTTTGATTAATGTACCCTCTCATACTAAAGCAGTGAAAATTGCTCTGAAGTTGGACAAAACTTCTTAAATCATGAAAGTCCAGGACTAAAAAATTCAAACACATTTGCATAGCACACACAACCATTCTTCATTCACAATACAGCTTGCTTGCTTTCATTAGGGTGCCGTCTGAGGGTGATTTCCTGTTATACAGTTCAATCATTTAGTCATGTGACTTATGAATCAGCATAGATAAAAAATCAAATATCTTACAAATATTATTTATAATATTTATTTTAAATAGACAGATTTACAAGAGAAATATAACTGTTCATGAATACATCATTGCAACCTCCCAAAATACAATATTTAATTTTAACCTGTCTTGCAGTACAAAACAGCTAATTCTAAATTCTTTCAACCTTATTTTTAGTTTACATTATATTGAATCTACATTCGTGTCAATCTACAGTTGACCGAGAACAATAGTAATCCAGTGGCATCTACAAAAATCTAGTTCAAGTTTAGTTCTCATTTTTTTACCCTCCCGGGCTAGATGATTCATGTCCTAGAAATGCGCTGCAACTGGATACATCTCTTTTTACCTTTGTAGTGTTTTGATGTTCTGCTAGTTTGGATTCTCTTCTTTTTCCAATGTGTCCTTGTGTCCACACGGACATACTAACAGATTAATCACACCATTTGTGTTGCATCAAATCTCTCCTCCTACTTGAATGCGGAAGGCTAATCCAACTTTATCTTTTGAGAGTATTCTCACAGTTAGTGATTGAAAGACAATTGCTGAAAATATTGAAATAAATCAGCCAATCAAACTGACTTTTGATTAGCCATTGTACAAAATTGAAATTATAGGAGGAGGGAATCTGACCATTATGCAAATGAAAATACAAGTACAGTTGGAATTGCGTCATACGTCATGTACACAAATGGGAAATTATATATAATAGTTATCAGTTTAATATTGCCAGTTATGGACTTTCACAGTATTTAAAGTGCCATGATTGTTAAAATGGATGTTGGATTGTGTGTTAGATTGGGCGCTTAATGGGAAAAGGAGCAGGTTACATGGAGACCCAAGATGTTTCAATCCAAGTTTGATCCTCATCAGATCCATCTTGTCTCTTAAGTCCACTCCTTTCTCATTGCCGTGGAAGTTACCGTTTTGTAAACAACGTGAGTCTTCAGACAAGTATTTCCAGTCATCGTTGCTCATTTTCACCAGTGATAACTGCCTCACTGAGTCACACTTTTGCTCTCATCAGCAGAAAGCCATATGGTCGAGAGCTGAATGCTCCCACCTATTAAAATGTGTCAGAAATATTATCTATTCTATCTATCTATTACGCAAGCGGAATAAAAAGTTATCTTCTGAGCCTAGTTTGACAGCGCGTGTCACACATGTCGATCTTTTCCCCATCCCTCTCTACCATATTTGCGATTCACTAGCACCATGTAAAAGGAAAGGAAATCCCTCCCAGTGATATTGCGTGTGTGTTTTTCCCCTCTATGCTTCTTGTCTGATGATGATTGTGGCTAACCCCGGGGGCGTTAAGCGTCCCGAACCTTCACTCCATTACTCCACTTCAATGCAGCCCACACATTTGGAGAGCAGAGTTGAATGGAGAGGGGCTCTCTAAGCACTAAACCCTCCACTGAGCTGGCTGACCTGTGGCAGATTTCTCTCATCTCCCAAGACCCTCCTGGAATACACACTGGGCCTGACTAATTACTCTTAAAAACAAGTGGGATGTGGGTGGTTTGTAATTGGCAAGTGTCAGCATCCAGTGAAAGATCACTCGTCTTGAGGGCATGTGTGTCTGGGCCTCCCATTCATGTAGACTCTCCTCAGCCGGCTGATTTCTCTGCTGCTGCGCTTCCCCACTGTTTTATTTTGCATGCTGTGAACTTGTTTAAAACCGTGATTTCTGTAATGGTGAAAAAGTAATCCAGAGATTCAGGTTGTGAGTCTGCAGAAAGATAGATTTTGCAGTAGACATTTCAAATACAATTACAACCTGTTACAAACGTATACACAGAAAGATGAGGAAGAGGAAATGCATGGGCAGTTGTCTGAACTTGTAGCTGCAAATTGGCCAGCCAGCGTGGCCCAAGTAATGTGGAAAACAAGCTTAACGTTGAGCCACGGCGTGATCTCGAAGTGAGTGGGTGGGATGCCATACATTACAAGTGGCATATCCACTGACAGGAGGCCGCCAGAATGGGGCCACTCTGTTTCAAATTACAATCCAACAGTAGCTAGTAATTACATTGCACTATGTTAGGGAAAACTGGACATTTCTTTTTGCAAAAATGCATGATAATTATTTTTGTGAATTGAAAGTGATGCATCCACCTGAAGATGATTTAGACGGAATTTCTGCTTAGTAATTCAACAACACAGCTCCTTTGGAAGCTTCTTTGTTTGCTCTATATATGATTAGAAGTTGTTTTACTTGGTATGACAAGGGCTCTTATGGACGTTCACTGAAACCTGCTGTCTGAGAGTGTGGGACACCATCCATAGAAAATGTGAAATCCGTTTCCCTGCCACGGAGCCAAGGACGGCTGTTTAAGTCAGTGTTCATCGGTTCATCATTCTCAATAAAGCTGTGCGTCCGATACCCTTTTCAGGGGAGGTGTAATTACAGCTCATTCAGGGTGATTATGCAGGGGCACAAGATGGCAGGCAAATAATAAAGGAGATTTCACTTTAGCTGTCACATGTCATCCTGCTGAATGACAAAGGAAAACATAAAAAAAAGGAGAACTAGGTTTCAAAAGATGTATATGAGATACACCAAATACATCAAGAGCGACCTTAAACATTTAAAGGAAAAGATATTGAAAATGGAATTATGAACTGTCACAGGCAAAAGTAGTAAGTCATTTCCTTTTCCCCCATGGCCATTCATGGCCTTTGCAGTGACTCTAATATTAGAAAATATTACTGCAAGAATTATTTTCTGACATTCAAATGTTATTGCTTCCACCAGAATGTCTGTGTTGCTGGTCCCTTGTTCATTTGGATACTTGACATGGATGATAGATAGAAAAAGAGAAAAAGGCGCTGTTTGGGGTTTTTGTTGTTTTTAGCTTGTAGTGTCCTACTGGCCTAACTCTCTGCAGCTTCTTGGACAGACCATAAATGTATCAATAATTGAGTGGGGTGTGGCACATGGTTTTTTTCTTGTTGTTGTTGGGGAAAAAAAGAAAAGAAAACAAGCCCCTGAACCGATCTCTGGTGTTGTGACAGATGAAAGGCAAGCTGAAGATTGCTCCTCAGTGCCGC
>CM022475.1:9972074-10029767 GCA_011952105.1 Coreoperca whiteheadi
GAGAGAGGTGCATCATGGGAAGTCCCCCGACAGTCTTTAACTTTAACTTCACATCTTTAGCTGAACTGTTTAATGGGTTTTTTTAAGCTTTACCAACAGTTACCATGGCAGCCATATAATGATAATGAATGACAGCAAGAGCTTATAAGCAGCCACCGGTGTGGTGCACTATTTCTGTCTGGATATTTCCAGCATTAGTGTAGATCTTCTTGAGGTCAAGTCAGATTAGCATTATTATTTGAACTGTGACACCGGCTAAGCTTTAATTGGCTTTAATATACAGTATAATCAACACAGGTTCTGTATTCGCTGTAAGAATTTAAAATGGCAGAGGTGTAAAAGGTGGCACAACTGTACAGGATCATGTTTTACCAACTTGCTTTCAGTGGTGCCCTTGGCAACTTCTTCTTTTCCTTCTAGCCAGTGAGATATTGTTTCAAAGAATAGTTTTTCTTTCAACCCAAATGCTTCTAATTAAATTCCTAAATGAACAAAATAAGAGCTGTGATATTTAATTAGACTCGTGAAATTGATTTGTACTCAAAGTGAAATGTGGCTTTGTCCTTTATGGTATTTACTTATTCTGTGCTTTTCTGTTGCTCAGTAGTACATGTTGGGATTTACAGAAATGCACAAAATGGAGAAAAGAAGAAGAGGAGACAGTGAGAAAGAGAAAGACAGACACTGACTTCTCAAGCTCTCACTGTTCAGCTCACACACCATTGTCAAGTAGGTCAATGCGACAGGCTTGACTGATTTCTCTTCTGTAGTGTTTTTGTTCAGGCTCTCGCTGAGTAGGTGCCATGGCGGATTCACCTGTTTGATAAAGCTTACACAAATGCAGAGTGAACTGCATGTCTGATCTTGTGTGGGGAGGCCTCTTGCGGCTTCATTTTGGCCAAAGCCATGGATCATTACTTTACCGGTACATGGGAAAGAATGACTAAATCGGGAAAAACTTTAAACACCGTGGTGAAGTTTGTCTAAAGTTCATCAAATGCCATGGGACATATGATGGTCTTTAAGCTTGGATGCTTTTTTAAGGGACAAGTCATCTCCATGGGTACCAGCTGAGCCATTCTTATTGAAGTTGTCTTTCCTCAGAATTGTACATTTTGCAAAATGTTGAGCATAATGACTTGTACCCTCTACTCCATGTGCTCTCTTCCTGCACACTCGGCTGCTTCAAAAAGACCACATTTGACTCATAATAGACCTCATTATACTTGTATTGAATAAGCTCTGAGCTGGTGTAGCTTAGCCTCACTGTTAGCTGCTTTTTGCCTCCGTGTGTATGTTCCATTAGAGAATTAAAGATTAATTGCCAAATTTCTACAGTTTAAAGCATTGATTAATTACAGTGAGAATCACCAGAGAATCCAGAAGATTAATGTCGTTAGATTCGCCCCCTTTAGATAGCTATTGATTTTGATTTGCTCAAAAATTCCTGTCTTCTCTTCCCAGGAGGGCAGAGGCTATATAAAGCACAAGCTTTGCCAGCCAGCTCTAAATCACATTTTTTGAGGCACTGCTTAAAATATGAGCATTGTGAATTAAGATTCACTTAATTGGGCAGCAATTGGTTGCACCAAAGAGGTTACCAATGGCAACAAAGGATCAAATACTATATATATATATATTTTTTAATTCTATTAAAATCAGGCATTTGCAAGGCAAAGAAAGGTTAAATGTAGCCTTTGTTACCTTTTTGATATCAAGGGACTCTTCTTCTGATTTTTAAATCAAGATACTGTCCACAGCATCTCTATTTAAAGATGCAAGTCTGTCTCCTTTCCAGGCCAAGTTTACGTTGTCTTCAGCTGTCCACGAATGATGCACAGTATATAGTAGCAGAGGCAAAGAAAACAATTGTCTTTTTGTGGTTGTCACATTTTTACTGTTCAATCTCAGTCTAAGTCACAACAAATCAGAGTGACTGAAGCATTTCGTCTGTTGGAGACAGAGGGTTCTTTATTATTCGTGCACCACTGGGAGGTAGTCTTCCAAACACGGGATTATGCCCATTGTGATCTGCCTAAGCACACCACATTAGCCATTTTCTCATGAAGTCGCATGAAAGCCACTTTGAAACGTAGGATGCCTCCGATATGCCTGTGTCAAGGGAACAGGCACCATATCTGGGAGCGCGTGATCTCGTGATTCAATTATGGTTCCATTTTAAATGAAATATCTTTGCTGTAAAAAATCCCAGATTGTAGCGCTTTGAAATGAAAAGGGAGTAATTCACAAGACCTGATGTGTGATCTGCAAAAAAGACTTGTATGAAACGGATTTGTGATGCCAGTCTCTGTAGAATATTCATCCGTTTTTCACTGGAAGCGTAGGTATATTTAACTTTGCATGAGAATGGAGATAGGAGAGCATACATGAGACTGTGTCGATGGAAAATTGCAAGTGCACAGCTTCTCCATGTGTAAAATCAGAGCAAAAGCTTGTGTTTGGAGGCCTTGGCACTTGGCTCAACATGACTATGGCTGGCTGGGTGGTTAACACTCACAAATACCTTCTTTCTTTTCTGTCCTTTCATTCTGTCCTTTCTTATTTCAGTACTTGAATATAATTCTTCAGTGACAAAAAAAATGCCTCCCTCTTTCTTTCAGGGAATTTTCAAGTGGATGTCTGCAAGGCCCACCATCCCAAACCTGTTGAACTCAATCAATGGAGCTAAGATGGACCATTGGTTGCAGGTCACGTAAGCTATGTTGGGGGAATGTTTGTCTCTGTGATTGAACTGTTCCCTGGGTCTGCGTTAATTGAGCTCCCTGTAATCACACGCAGGCTCATATGACCAGCGTCTACAGCCATAGAAAAGGTTGTTGAGATTATCCTCTCGCCTGGATGTTCCATTATGAGACTGCAATCGAAATTGATTTTTATCTTCTTTCACATTGTGACGGACTCCTAAAAGATCTCTGACTCACCAAGCTCTTTTTTTGTAAAGACCTCTTTGTTACCCACAGGATGAATTTCAATAGTTTTGATGAGCCATCATCAGATCAAGAACTTAATGTGTACATCCTTAGGTTTGTGATTAAAACATCAGCAAAACAAATTACATTCCCATCAGCCTCAACTGTACATGGTGTTTGGTGCCAATTAGTGAATGTTAGTATGCTAACATGCTAAATGAATTTGTCGACAAACATTATACCTGCTAAATATCAGAATGTTAGCATTGTCATTGTGAGAATGTTAGCTCACTGACGATAGCATTTAGCTCAAAGCAACTCTATGCCTCAGTGCAGCGTCTCAGAGCAGCTAGTGTGGCTCTTAGTCTTGTTATTTGATGGTTACTGGGTTGAAGCTGCTCAGAACACATACATTTGCTCTTTTGGAGCAACTTTCTGTTTTTAAATGCTCCAATTTTCCCCCTAAAACATTAATGAAATGTAACTGGGGCGGCTGTGGCTTGGAGGTAGAGCGGGTCCTCCACTAATCGGAAGGTTGGCGGTTCGATCCCGGCTTCCCTCAGCCCACATGTCGAACCCCAACCTGCTCCTGAGGCCTGTGCCTTCGGTTGTGTGACTGAATTAGTTTCTTTGTACTGATGAGCGGTTGGCACCTGCCGCCAGTGTGTGAATGGGATATGTAGTGTGAAGTGCTTTGAGTGGTCTGTACAAGTACAGTCCATTTACCATTTGATTCCAAAGGTGTGTTCTGACTGAACGTGAAGAAAACTGTGCCACTTACTTGACCGCTCGACTGTTTGTGTTATTTCGCCAAATGTACAGAATTCTGTTTTTACTGTTATTTTTACTAGTCCACTTTTTCATAGTCCACATACAGCCTTGGGATGAGAGCAAATTATCTGTGTTCTGTGTTCTGTTTTACCATATATTAAGAATTTTTCAAATAATAGCATGAACAGAAACATATAGCAAATATTGATGGTCTTTTCAACATTGATACTATTGCAAATAACCACCCACATTTATCTTCCTGTACAGATATAGATTTCGGAATTGAAAGTTTTTTGGGGCAAAGTGAATTACTCTGTGTTTTCTTACAAAATAAACTGAGCTGTACTGAGGTAAGATAATTAGTGAGAGAGGCTTTTCCTTTGTCTTTCTTTCAGTTATTTTGAGTTCAACATCTGTTGAAATAGATCTCTTTACCTGCTACTCTATACTGACAGTGAGTAAACATATAGGATGTTCTCTTCAAGGCCTTGAACCAAAGTAGTTCTAAATGAGTGAGCAAGTTATCTTTGTCCCCTATGGATTCATTTCCAATCACATCACAATAATCACTTTGCAATAATAAATGAGATACATGCTCAATTCATCTTCCCAGTAAAGCTGGGCTGTCTAATTTGTACAAATATTTCTTTGGGTGAAAGCAATTAACTGTAGTGAGGCACTAATGTGACACTGCAAAGCTGAAATCATACCTCAGATGGTGAACCAAAATAGGATCCAACATGTTTCTCTGTAGTTAAATTCATTAGGGCAGAGAAGCCATTATCTCAGCAAACTGCCATGGCTGAATAATTAATCATCCCATCACTTGTTTGTTTGACCCGAATGTATAACATTTATCCTTCACTCTGTTCATCCTAATGAAATCCTTCCTTTAATTTGTGAAAATTGTTGGCTCTTCATGTTTAGTCCAGCAAAGTCCTGGCTGATTCTTGATTTGGCCTATGCATAATAAATTGCAATTATGTGGCACTTTTGAAATACAAGGTCAAGAACACCTTGAGACGCAACAAGAGGCCTTTTGGATTTCACTGGTGTGCCCATACAATTCTTTGTCTAAGGCAAATAAGTTGCGAGTTTTGCATGTTTCTTGTCAGTTGCCACTCCAGTGGGGTCTGCCTTCACCACATGATACCCAGAATTCTTTTTTTCACTGAAAAGTTCTAAAAAGCCATTATGCACTGCCTGCTCAGACAGACACGGTTAGAGACTAGCTGGTGATATTTCCCTCCGGACTTGGTTGAGACCAAAAACAGAGCTAAAAGAAGAGTGAACATTGGACATATTCGCCAGATGATCACGGACACAACCCCAAAAGAATGCTAATGTCGTACCGTACCTGCCGGTTGTTTAAATAAGCAACTGTTAATGGTATGTCAAAAGGTAAAGTAAAGGTATGTAAGTAGCAATATGTACTTAAAGCATCAAAAGGAACAAAAATAAAGTACTTAGTGCAGAAAAACAACCCCTATGACTGTTACACTATTATATATATCATAGCATTACATTATTCTTACTGATGTATTAATATGTTAGCAGCATGATGCTGCTGAATGATTTTTTTGCATGATCCCTCAATCTGCTGATTATTTTCTCTATAAATCGATTCATTGTTTGGATTGTAAAGTGAGAAATGTCCATCACAATTTCCCAGAGCCCAAGTTGACGTCTCCAAACTGATTACTTTGTCCAACCAGTAGTTCAAACCCCCAAATTATAACTGTAATTAAAGACATGCCCTTACATTTGTGAACCATGAAATGTTGCAAGCAATTAATCAATTACCGTAATAGTCGCCAATATTTTCTGTTGATCGACGAATTTATTAGTTGTCTAATCATTTCATGTATTGCATCATATTTTATAAGCTCAATTATATCTTGTAAGTAAAATTTGTAAAGGTAGCTAGTTACTTAGCTCTCAGATAAATGGTATGGAGTAAAATGTACAATATGTCCCTTTAATAATATGTAGTGCAGTAGAAGCATAAAGTGGCATGTACCTCAAATTTGTACTTAAGAACAGTACTTAAAAAATGTACTTAATTACTTTCCACCACAGTGTCCTTTCAGAACTAATGTGGATACATTTGTGGCTTTTAGAAACACAAAATGCTATTTTTTGTTTGTTTGTTTTTGAAAAGCTGACATTTTGGAGCCACAGTAAAAGGCTTTTACATGGCAATGACCAAAACACGACAACAATAGCAGGCGAAGGTGGAAATACATTTTTGACAATAAACGCAACTAATCATGCATGTGCCTGAACTACAGTGGGGTTTTTATGTTTTTAAGACCTAATGAAATAAAAGCAAATCACCCTCTGAGCTCTGACGTGTCACTCATTTTCCTGGATTGATTTTTCTACTGTAATTGATTGGTGGGTGAAATGGTACATGAGGTCTAAAAGCACAGATTGTAAATGGACCTGTGTTTTGCAGGTTGGAGGCTGCAAATAAATAGCCTTTTAAAGGATTTTGAAATAAAGACAAACTTACAGTAAAATGCATCAGAAATAAATTAGCTCATGACTAACTTTCTGTTTTGACCCCTGTGTCTTCAGCATTGAGTGCACTGTGAGGCTGTTGATGAAGCAACACAAGCCTGTATCATCAATTAAGACACAATGTGCTAAAGCGTTACTATTCTAACGGCGTTATAATGAGCATGCACTACAGAAAAATGACATGGAGAGACAGAGAAGAAACTGCTGCTAATCAAAGAGCAGATTTTTTCAAAAGTCCGTGTATTTCTTGTGTAAAGACTTGTGCCAGAGGCTGAAGGCAGAGACAATTGGCTTTCAGTCAGACAAGAGCTCAGAAACGCCCTCTTCTTCTCAGACATTTGGATTAAAAAGGGAGCCAAAGATCAAATTGCACTTAAAGAGACAAAGTGTGAGCGGTCTAGAGCTGCTGTTTAATGATGTCCTTTGTTTGTTTTCTGGGAACTTCACTTTCTAATCTGCTGGACTCTGTGAAGGCTTGCCAGGGATTGGTGCCACATTAAACCCCTTGATTTCTTATTTTATCTGTGGACAACCAAATCGATTGTTGTCTCCCCTGCACCTGCTCCCCCCGCCCCCCCGGCACCCCCAAAGCAATAGGCCCATGCTGTCCATCCTGCTCTCCAATAAGGCTATTTAGACCAGGCTATTTCAGGGGGAGAATGAGGCACTGGGTGGTCAAGCGCTCCTCACTGTCTCCCAGAGATAAGTGTGTGTAAAAAAGCATTGAAATTTCCCAGGATCTTGACACATCTAATTGAGATTTCATGCCCTATTTTCTCAGAGATTCGAAACCTCGCTCTATACCGCAAGCAGTATTTCCCAGAGGATCGAAATGAAACAAAATGTTTTCAGGTTTATTTAGTTTCAGTTGGTTTAAGGGCTTTTTCCCGCAGCAAGCCATTTTGCGTTAAAAAGACGTCTAATAGCCAGCCAAACACAGCCCTGACGCCCAGGCTAAAACAAGGCAAAATTTGGGCTGTCAGTGAAAATGTAATAGATGTCTAAACATAGCCAAGAATAGACTAGTTACCAAATAGACAGTTAATGAATGACTACATATATACATCTATATACATACACATAGACAACAAAATAATGGCTAAAGGATTTTCTGTGTATCACCATTCAGCCTAAAAACAGAGATAAGCTTTCTGGTCAGTGTCACCCAGCACTTATGTGTGTTCATGAGCGCGTGCACACACACACACACTTACCTCTAACGACTGAGAACAGTGCAGTCTTTTCAAATCCCTCCTTCGGCAGCAGACCACCCCCCTTTCATGTTGAATGTGGACATTTTTGAGGGAAAATATAGTACAAATTAAGGTGGTTAACAATTATTGCAGACAAAGACTGACATTTCAAAATGATTGGTAAAGGAATTCTTTTTAAAATTTCTGATTTGTGTTGTGACCACATGAAAAACGTATTGACACCACAATGTTTGATTAATGTTGCACGTTTTGTAGGCAGGAATGGACTGGGACAGAAATTCAACCCAGGACTTTGAAACGGCGAGGCCATTTATGTAGGCGCCCTTTTGGGTCTTATTTTAAGACTAATAGTGTTTTTGTGGTATAAAGATAATCAGATTATGCTGAAGACCTTCAAGAAATTCTAGGATGACGCCCGCCTCCTCAGTTTGTGTAAGCAAGTCAGTTAACTTATCAGGTCAATAGTTAACCGAAACTGTGAACTGACGGCTATTGCTTGTTGGATTTAAATCAAACTAGAGCAGCTTTTCAATAAAAGTGTCTTTTTGTGTTCAGAAGACAAAGTGACTGCAGATGATTTTGTTTGCTGGTTTGGTTGGGGAAAGGTAGGGAAAAAATTGATTCCAATACATTTTCTGTTTCATTCATCAAAATAATTCATTTGAATGCATGCATAGATTTGTCATTATTGTGGCAACAACAACAAACATAACCTACAACACAGCTGCTCTCATCCCCTTCATTTGTATTACCTCTGCCAAGGAGGTCATGTTTTCAGTGGCATTTCTTTGTTTGTCTGTCAGCAGGATTATGAAAACTGGCCCAATTTTCATGAAACTTGGTGGAAGGGTGTATGGGCCAAGGAAAACCCCATTTTGCAGTGGATCTGAACCAAGGGGCGGATACACAAATTATTTTTCACTTTCCTTAACATTGCGAGATAGGTCAATTGTAACACAAGTGTCGGTGGCAAACTGAACTGAAGTTCGTTGCGCATGCGCAAACCTGTTGTAATTTGGTGAATGGTGTACCACTCAGGGATATTTGATTTTTCCAGATTAATCCGGAATTCCAGATTTTCCGACCTGAAAATGTGACCCACGTGAATCACGCAGATTCGTAAAAAAATTGTTTGTGGTTTGTGCGACTTTCTCTGTCCTTTCCTCTGCGTGTTTGACCGAGGGCGGGGCCCAGCTCCCACAGACACACACACACACACATACAGTGGACAGCAGAGAGGCAGTGGGGGAGACACTGAACCAGGTGAAGTGAAGGTAAGGTTTTACTTGAGACAATTCGAGTAAAATGTGTAAAAGCAGAAAAGCGATATTTCCACCTGCTTTGTTGTTACAACCGCAGTGCGCTTGTTTGACATGCTGTAATTCTAATAGTTTTGCTGATTTGCATTTCGTAGAAGACTGGACCATTGGCCTTGGTCTGCACTCTCTGAGTGCCCTTCTACTTATAGCTACATCTGACCATTGCTGTAGATTAAAATGTTTGACAAAGGACTTATAAAGTGATAATGCTTCTTTCAGTCTTCTTGACCTTGAATATTTGATCTAAGGACACATATTATAATGAAAAAATTCCTTTGTTTAGGTTTTCCTACTATGTCTAAATATCACATCACAAAACAAAAACCCAAATGTTCTTGCAAAGAAACCCAACGCACCGTACTATTGGCAAAGGGCCACGTAAAATAATTAAAAAGACAAAATAATTCCTTTTCAATAAAGCCCCTTTGTCCCATATCACACATCCTATATTAATTTGTCTACCTGTATTATGTGGTACAATGTCACACTGTCATTTTTGTCTCTTTGGTCCTTGTGCTCTTGCAATAAGATCACCCAGTCTTGCATTACATAGCTCTAACAGTCACAGTGGGAGCACTAGCTTCCCAGCAGGACCCATATTGGATGGTCTACAATCAATGACATTATGCACAAGCATCAGCCTCTAATACCTTGGGGAAATATACAAAAAGCGGTAGTGATCTCAGCCCCCCTAAGGCTTTTTTTCTTCTTCTTCTGGTTTAAAGCAGGTGACATGACAGCACGACATTAGCATTACAAGAGCAAAGACATTAAGTGATCGTGTTCTTTGGGGTTTGAGATTTGATGTTCTTTCTGTTTGTTCTTTGTTAAGCTTCACACCTTCAATGCTTACATAAAAAGTATCAAGAAACCTGTGCTAAGTTAGTTTGAAGGAAACATTTTTTGTATCCAAGAGGTGCTTATGATTAAAGTACAATTCTGGCTATATAAAAGAAAGAGAGCACATGAATACATGGCCTAGAACTTTTACATTACATACCTTTCTCATATTAATTGTTTATTTATCTCTTACATACTCAATACGTGTCCAAAAACAGTAAAGAGTAGTTCAATATCAAAAATCCTTTCGGTTACATAAATGCATCAAATCAAATGGGATTTGGGGTGACTGATAACCTGCCCGTCAAATAAGACTGACTGTTAGCCTGCTCTAACAACACAGGTGAGGTACTGTAGGTGTGTGTGGAGGAAAACAGTCCTATAGCTCATTAACGCTCCGCAGCTCCTATCCACTACATTCCCTGAGCCACACCCACCTTTTTTGTGCAATGTAATCAAAGTTTAAGGATTTGATTCAAATCCTGCTCGCAGCCAAATTCCACATATTCACTGGGAAATACATCTGGAGGAAAGAACAGGTAGGAGAGTTCAAACCAGCATGGTTATCCCCTGTTTGGTGTGTTTTAGCAGTCTAAGCGTTTATGCTCCACATAACGATTTAGAAAGTGATACTTACCTGTTTCTTGAAATATATGGGTTGTGTTTTGATATAATTTGTAAGGTCTCATTTTATATGTATTCTCTTCACCTTTTCTACTGGTCTTGATTTTAGGTGCCTCATTTACGGTAGGGTTCATATTTGCTAATTTATTGATTGTATTATTGTTTAGTGGCTTGGCAGGCTCCTGAGCTACACTGATGTCCTCTTGGAATATCTGTTAGTTTGTGTGTTAGTGTTACTATTATTGTGGCTTTCTGTTTTTCATGTTGTCTGCTGTGACCTGCCTGTCTGACTTGTGTATGTTTTATTATTTGTCACTGTGCACAGGCAACCAAATTTGTTTCCCATATGGGGATTAATAAAGTTAACCATCTATATAGTTCACCATAAAAAAACATAAAAAAATGTAACTGATGACAGTTCAGTCCACATTTGTGATTTTGCATTGTGCGCTCTCACAGAGATAATCCTAAAATGTGTGATTTTGCTGGAATGTAACACCAAAAGCTGCTCCCCAGACATTGTGTCTTTGCCACAGTGTAGTCGCCACACCAAAACAGAGCCAGCAGGTATGTAGCAGAATGTGAACCTAGTTTGGGTACAATAACTCACATCCCAGTGAATTCACAAAATAAGGATTAGTTGGTTCATATTGTATTAAATGAAATGTACTAAAGCCAGGTGTGCAACATGTGAGTTCTTTAAAAAATGGATGTATGGCCTTTCCATTTTAATATAAATAGATAGAGCTGTACCCCAAATAAATAGGTTGTTATGCTAAGAAATAAGTAAGCAATCCCATAGTTTGTCCCCTGAGAGAGCCCCTGCCTCTACACTTCTTTCTGATCATAGCAATCTTTGCACTAAAAGAGTAAAAGGCACATTCAAAGAGAGATTTTACAGCAGTACTGCTTATTACCCTCTTTTGCAGCCTTTCAGGAAGCTCATCTCGAAATATTTTTGCCCAGTCCCAGCGGGGAGTATTAATAATCACCTCCGTGCAACTCTGAGACCATTGTCACACAAGAGGCTCCAGCATAGGGAACGCTAATGTCTCAAAGGAACCACTATTGACATCTTAGACCTTTTTCCAGAATCTATGGGAGAGACAGAACGCCCGTGTTTGATAAAATGCTGGCCTGTCCACCTCGCAGGTTCCCAGTAAGTTTGCAAGGAGGGCACAGAGCTCAAGAGCACTCCCCCATGACATTAAATAGCAGGAGGTGGGACCCACTGGATCAGTCAATCAGACAATCAATGAGGTGAGAGGATCCAAATGGAGAGGGGATTGATGTGGGAATATTTGGCAACTTATATCAGGTCAGGCAGTACTTTGTTTTTGTTTGTTTTTTGCTTCATCAGTGTCGTCATCAGTAAAAGAATACATTTAAAACATGAGTGGAGTTTGCAGTCATTCATTTTAATGGACCATTTGTTGTAGGCTGCCATTTGGATTAATTGCATGCATTTTTCTTTAAAGTGTGCAGTGGTGGATACATATTTTGATCTTTTAAGTAAAAGTACCACAGTTTTAATATACTCCACTACAAGCAAACGTCTCCATTAAACATTTTACTCCAGTTAAATAGTTAGATGTACTGAAATATCAGAAGTTAAAGTTGTCATTATTCAGAGTTTTATTTGGTTAAAGATATTGGATTATTATTATTGATGTTGAGTAGACAGCATTTAATGTTGATGCTGATTAAAATTGGAGCCAATGTATTGTCAAGTATTTTATATACTCTTAGTTAAATCTTTAACAATGCATATCATATGCTGATCATATGTTTTGTTTGTCAAATTTTAAATGTGACAAGTAATAGCTGTAAAATAAATGTAATGAAGTAAAACATGCAATATTCCCTTCTGAAATTAGTAGATGTATAAAGTAGCATATAAAGGAAATACTGAAGTACAAGTACCTCAAGAACTTACCGGAAAACAAATTAGTGAAATTAGTTCTCCCTCTTGCTGAGTTCCACCCATTACTCCACCCACCTTGCATGCCAGATTAGCTACAGACCACAAAAGGCACATTTCTGGGATATTTTGTGAGTTACTGTATGAGTCACTCAGGCAGAAAAGAGCGCCCTCTACTGTGAGGAGTCAGTGCCTTTGTAATTATTGACCTGGAGCACGTCAAAAAATGCTCCTAATCCATACTGTCCAAACGGTTTGAGACCTTGGCGCTTCACATTACAGAGATGGAGTAGGTTAATGACCCTGACATTGACCTACATTCCCTCCAAGGGGGTGTACATATTACACATTTGTTCATATTTGTGGCCCTGAAATGTAGATGGCTATCTGATCCGCAGTCAGGTTTGGATGCTAGTGCTTCCTCTCCATTAGAGTTATATTGCTTTTCTGTAAAGAGTCCCCTGATGACGCTGTTTGCCACCTTTTAGCCAATGGACAGTAAGCACTGTACAGCATGACATAAGTGTAACTCGCAGATGAATATTAGGTTTTTGTAATCAAAATCCCCTTGAATTATTGTCTTTTACCATAATACCCATGTCTGTAGAAGATCATTCTCTATTTACTTCATTCTTGCTTTGAGTAGGTTTTTATTTCTTTATGCTACTGTAAGTGGTTGTGATTTAAGGTTGCCTTTTTCATAAAGTAAGAAAGGCAACATGCAGTAAATGAATATCTCAATAGCCTAATTTGAGGTTTGAGAAGATCAGAACAGGAAGTTAATGTGAACAACAAAGATGGTATTAAACTTACAAAACAAAGGCTGCTGCTGCACTAAAGACCATTGCAGCTGACAGTCAGACAGTGTGGGAAAAAAAGAAACTCATGCACACAAGCTAAAAACTCAAAAGTTACAAATGCAAGTCATCTTTTATTTCACCACTCAGAGGGTGCTTCTACATGTAACTAGCAAAGTCAAATATGTCCGTTCTCCCACGCTGCTCTGTGCTTCTTTGTCTGCTTGGTGGTTGTTTCCTTACTGCTCCCTGGGTACAGTGTAGCTGGCCAGGAGCATGCTGCGAGGGCCTGACAGGAAGATGGTGCTGGACCAAAGCTACAGGAGTCTGGTATGATTTTCTAATGACTGTTGCCTTGGCTGCCACGCAGGGAAATCTCCTGAGTCGCATAATACTTAATACGCCAGCATTCAGAGAGTTTTTGTAGTTGTTCAGCCCCAAGCCAAAATTATTGACTGCTACACTGTGATAATGTCTCTGAAGGATTTAGCTATAATGTAAGCCAGACTGTATGAAGAAGCCCAGCAGTACCTGAAGTGAAAGAGTTAATTTGTCAGTTTGTACAGTTGACAAGAAAAATTTGCTTAGCAGCCCCTTTATTAGGTGTTAATTTGCTGCATCCATATTTTTCCTGTCCAGTTCTATTCCTGGAAACATGTAACACAGAAGCACTGATGCCCTTACCGTTCCCTGATTTATCCTGATATATTGACCCTTCCTTGTGTCTGATCTTTTAAATATAGTCTACCTACCCAGTAAGTCTTCCTGACATTCTTTTAAGCGACACTTTCACAAATCACCACTAAAAACAGGAGCAAAAGGTCCATGTTCCCTTTCATTTTAAGAATTCTTATATGCTATCTAAATGCTAATGATCTAATTGATATTTGTGGGGATGAATAACTTGCCCAAAGCCAGAAACCAGAGCAGCAAGACTTGAACATGTGCTGTCATCAAGATGTAAAGCCTGGAAATACCTTCGAAGATTGAGTTTGATGATGATTTTTTTTTAACCTTAAAATGTTTTGTCATGCAAATTTCAAGTAGCCAGAAAATTGGACCCAAATGGACAGTTATCATAAAAGAGCAGTACGTGATGGTTTCCATGCCTCACATTCCTACTTACTGTGGTTGGGCTCAAGGATAACCTATTCCAAAACTTTCTCCAGCACACTTTCTAGTCTATATTAGGCTTTGAAATAAGATTATGGAACATATTAATAATATAAACCCATAGAGGGTTTCCTTTTTTTGTATTCTCATGGTCAGTTTTTCTGTGTTACTGTTTACATTCATAGGGATTCCACTGTGCACATTTCTTTAGCCTGTATCTCTGAATAGAGACTACTTGTAGTAGAGTAGTATCACACAGGTTTTCCTTTATTTGTACATCATTTAAAATATGACTGAATGTATGTTACAACAGTGGATGACACAGAATTTGCATGCACAACTTTTGACACCATCCTTTTTAATGATTGTATGCTGCTCATGTCTTTAATAACCCTTTCCAATGAGTACAGTGTGTTTTAAAAGACAATGAAGACTGTTGTGTGGTGTACTCCTGTGAAGGGATTTAAGGAGATTTACATGCAAACCAGTTAATAGCATGTCATTATCCTGCCAACTACTTAAAGTACTGAGAAGAGCATGCATCTGAACATACATGTATGTGTTTAATGGACAATATATACGATGTCATTTCATGGGTTATTCTGATACAGGTCCTATTGTGTTGAAGGTTTTCTGCAGTGAGCTTACGGGCTAACGGCCTCTGCCACTGCAACTGTATCGGTTTATATGTATTTGCTCCTGAAAGCCTCCATCTCCCCTTTTCACTCTACGCGAGCCTAACTGTTGCTCCACCCTCTGAAAGTCGACAAACGATGTGCATGGGATAAGCGTGCAACGACTCCTGCTGTAAAGTGTGCTTTTAGCGTGCATCGCGCTCACACTGCTGTAATATTACTGCAAGTAAAGCTTCAACAACGCGTTTTCTATTGTTTATAATTTGTCAGGGGAGCCCAAATGAACGCCCACCTTTGTTTCCAGGACCATTGACTGTAAGTCTCTGAGGCAGACAGTGGGAAGCATGTCGGCTGCTCCACAGCTACTGTACCACAGAGCCGCGCTGTCCGTGGTGCTGAAACCTGCTGAATGCAGCGCTTCGCCTTCCGCCCCGATACCAACGGCGTTTGCAGCACATTTAGGCGCTGATTCCAGATATGTTGTCCCGACAAAATAATGATGTGAGAGTGCTGAAATGGCGCAGACAGTGAAGAGGGGCATGATGTAGCAAGCAAACACGGGTGGCGGCGAGTGCCGTTGGCCTGTTAGCAGAGTTGTTTTATTGGCTGTTGCGGGCTGAAGTAGAATAAAACCTCCAGGTGAAAAACGAGCGATTCCTAACACGTGAAAACAACACACACAGCTAAAATGACTTCAACAGGGTGCGTTTTCCCTTTTCTTGGATGATGGGGACAGTGTGGTGATGTGGTGTAAAACACATTTGTGCGAGACAAAAAACCGGAATACTCTCAAGGCATAGTGTTATTCCCGCCCGCTGCACCGTGCGTGTCTCGGCAAGGCGATGTTTGACTTCAAATGCCATATTTAGGAAAAATGCTTGATCGCTTTGAGTGACTGGGGAAGGGACGAATGGCATCTTGTGATTTGGAAAGACGGTTGAGCCGAACGAGGACCGCGTTAGAGCCAATAGTATTGAAGAGCTTGTGTGTGCATAAGCGATGGATGGAGCTACTCTGGGTATACTTCCGCGTCCAATGCGTGTTCATGTGTAGGTTGAATGGATGAAACGGCGAGAGCGGAGAGGTATAGGCATGCTGTGATACGGCCCTATATATTTGCCGGCAGGACTATCTTCCTTTTAAAGACAACCTCCTCCCTGCATTGGTTTCTACTCAGTGATGTCGCGTATTTGTGTGGCGCACCTGTAAAGAGCGAGACAGGCAGAAGCCGGCTTTTTTAATTATTTGATTCCTTTTATTTCTTCTGTTCTTTTTTCCTTTTGTTTCATGCATTTGCTGAAAGGAAATCATTTCTGTGTTTTGATTTAATAAATATTTCATTTCCTCATTTTATCTTGTTTGTGTTGGCTTCTATGTTTCCAAGTTTGAACTAAGAGAGAAGGAATTCATCATTTTACGAGCTATTGGCCAGGTGTGTCATTCAGAGATTGTTTGCCTAAGGACGTCCATAACTTTCATTTATAGAAACGGTAAGATATTTTTACACATTTGCTCATTCACCTGACACATTTTAAATCGATTTTCCATCCCATGTCAATTCTTGGAGGACAGTGTGTAGAGCAGATCGTGCATTCACTGTAGTCTCAGGCTGTCTTATTGCATGCAAACGCGATGGGAAAGTCACCGTGATGCATTCATGTTTCCATTGACAGCTGATTTTCAACTCTGAATTGCGGTGCCTTGGCATGTCATAGACTTACACGATAGGATAAGTAGGCATGTGCTCATTTCAAAATCTTCCAAGGTTTCAGACATGGACGGACGCATTTATTGCTGTAGTATGTAGAAATATAGGCCTTGGTAGAGTGCTGAAACATGGGATCCGCATAGTAGTCGGTTATCTTACCGCATCTTTTGTGAAAACCTTATCTAGTTGGACATGTTAGACTTAAGGGCTTTGTTTTATATGTAGAATTTCCCTTTAAAATAATAGCTGAAGTAAACAAACTATCCAAATTTACTTGATTTTTAATTTGAGCTTTTTCATCAATATGAAAACTTGCATTTTATTTAAGATAGCCTATAAATGTAAAAACATGGCCCAATACAAATGTAAAATAGCCTAGAGGTGTGAAGATTCAGTGGAACTCTAAAAGGAGGAATGCTATAGGTTAAGTGCAGCCTTTGTGTTGCACTACTTGGAGTTACTGGATGATAGGCCTGCTATCAAATTTGTATGGCATTTCCGAATTCCCATGCAGGTCTTATAAAGTGTAGACAAGCCTACAATTCCTATACTAAAAATGCCCACTGGATTTGGATCCTAACCCTTTTCATGCCGAAGGCCACTAATCAGCATCCCCATTTGATAAGGTTTTGCCTTTTATACCTATATTAACGAGGAATGCATATGTCTGTTCTGTAGGTGCAAAAGTAACAGTGGAGTCATTTAGATCTATAATAGAACCAGCAATGCTTATCCATTCCTGTAATTGTAGTGGGTCAGATTAAAGTAGGCCTATCCCTAATTTTGCTGGGTTCCCCTGAATACCCTATGAACCCTGTTGGCACTCTGGCAAAATTTGGGGCCAGGCTCCAGCAATGTCATGGTTGTGTTTTTTTCTTTACTTTGCATTGACATTTTGCTCTAAATTGCAGTCAGGCTAGGTGGCATGAAGCAAAACTACACCTGCAGCAAATCAATTAGTTAATAGTGCATTTCCGGGGTAGAGACAGGCTCTTCGCTGATTGGCCGAGTCTGATTAGTTTACTTAGGGTGGCCGCGTTCCCGCCAACGCCCCCTTTTCTACTGCGCAAAGACTGCGACGTAAAGTTTGATGTCTGCAGACTTTACATCAATAACTACCGTGACGCCGACTCAACAGCTCAAGGTAAGACCCCACAAAGGAATAGTGTCAAAAATATTAACTGCCAAAATAAACTGTGCAGAAAGTATGCAGAGATAAGCATTTTACGACTTAAGGTAGCTAGCAAGGTAACATAATGTCGCCCAGCATTAAGCTAGCCAAATGAATCGTTAACGTTACCGTAGTACCAAGCCAATCTCGGCGCTAGCTAACACGCAAGAATACCCCTAACGTTATATGTAACCCCACAAACTGAGTTTAATAAACGCCGCAGCCAACAAAATACCGTATAGCTCCCCACGGCCTTTAGATAAAACTTGCTTTTGGCAATTGTCCTTACCCCGTTCGGCTAAACAACCACGCCGCTGCTTGTGCGACTTTAACCTTAATTGAGACTAGCATGGCGTTGCAGTTTCACAAAGTTAAGGTTAAATGCGTAATAACATAAACGAATGTTGACCGTTTAGCATTTGCTACAGGCAATCATGGTTTGGTAGAATTTACTGAGTAATTTAAAGTTTGCATGGACAGAGTTTCAGTCGCAGTCAGTCTTGTTGCCCGCAGCTGTAAAAGATTAACTAATCAGACAAGCAAGTTCAGGACTCTCCCCCTTGATTCGCTTCACATTGTAGTTCACCTAATTGGAAACACCTTTACCTGAAGACAGGCTGCCTTTTAAACTTTGGGTTTCAGCAGTCACCGTTTACCTTTTTAACATGGCAATGGGTTTAATTCAGACCAATTTTTTACATGCATACACGTGCATGACTGGAGCAATGTAGCTGGTGTACTTTTTGGAGTAGGCTATGTTGTGCCATTTGTGGTGTTAATTATTTCCAGTACTTTGCAGAAATCTTGATTAATCTTAATTCCTGAGTTTAAACTACAAAATTAGCAGAATATGTATTTAGGCTGTGAATGTAACCTGCGTGTTGGCCTACACACAGTGGCCCTTCTTTTAACAGTGTATCTGAAGGGGAACTCTAGGAAAAGGAACAGATTATTGTTCACTGACGGTTTTTAAAAGGTTTTGAGGGCAATTGTTAGACTGTAACCTATGGTACAAACAGAGGGATATTCTTTCTAGTTTGCATTTTCTGTGCTTCTGAGTGTAGGATCTGGCCTTGAATATTGAGCAGGTGAATGTGTGTGAAGCCACCGGCATCTATGTTATAGCTGGCAGTCTGCGGTGAGTAATCTTCAGTTGGTAGGTCATGAAAAAATTACTTATCACTGAGCCAGCAGCTAAGAACCTGACTTAATTTACCAGGAGGTTGCCAACGTGCACATCTGTGGTCCTGTTGGTATAGGGGACAGCCGAGCAAAACGAAATGGGGGGGGCTTACTGAGGATTTAAGAGTGATACGCTCTGTACCATACTATGAGTGGAGATTCCTTATGTTTGTTAGTTTGAACACAATTTTATTAAGACATTTGCACATTGAATGCGTTTTATGTGGTTTCTAAAGTTACATTTTTTTTGCACAATCATCCTCTATATTGATTTGACACTATGACAACAAAGAAATGTTTTGGACAGATAAGTAGATGACTGACTAGAAATGCAGTATTTGTTGCTGACAAATTAGTTGGTTGTGACCGTTTTTGTCCGATCACCTGATTAAATATAATACTTATAGTAATAAAATGTCACAACTCCTATGTATACAAAAAAGACTAATTGGGTTTTTTACAATTGGGTTCCATTTGAATTGGGTCTTGGTGTTTGGTTGTAAGAGCATTTTAACCGAAGTAGTGATACTGTGCAATTTTGCTATTAGTAATGTTAGGAGCACTAGAGGATCTTAATTCAAATTAAGTATCAGTGCAGATCTCAAGTTCAGCTTTAGTATAGATGTGAGATGCCCACATGTTCCTATTTCTACATCTGCTGTTTGCAACTTCCACAATTTCAGCAGCCTCTGTGCTCCTGAGATGGACTAGAGATAAGAGCGGTTGTCTTTATGTATTATTGAGCCCCCACGTTTGCCTTTCTAAATAAAGGCTGCTGACAGAGTGACTAAAATGCAAGACAGTGAGTGAACTTCCAAAGGCCACATCACTGTGCTCTGTACAGCAATGTGTGCTGCTGTCAGAACTGGGTTAATATGCAATGGGTGGCGTCAGCAAAAATTTTGCCTCTCAAATGTTTATCCCATCCTCCTTTTCTTCTCTTCCTCGCTCTTTGGATGGTGCACACGGTTTTCATTTGGTCCTTATTGTCTGTTGGCCACAGGGTGGCCCTCCCTCTGCATGTGTGGGTCATTACTGGAGGCTAGCAATGCAGTGTTCTTGACCCTGTCACTGCCTCGCAGCAGCTTTTTGTTTTTGTTTTTTAGATCACCACATCTCATGCTCTGTATAGGTGTTTGTTTGGCTGTATTAGTGTGTATGCCTATGATTGTGAGAAGCAGAGTTAGTGTGAATAAACTTAGTGGTGTCTAAGTATTCCAGACATTTCTTTTTCATTTTAAATGATTAAGATTGAAGCTCATAGCAACTATATTGTAATGTCTATCCAGATTTAGTGCCTGGGGATGTGACTGCTAAATTAACAAAATCAAAGTATGAAGTTTTTGAGGTTAATAGTCTTAAATCCTGTAGTCACAATAGCTGAGGCACTTAAGAGACTGAAATGTCACAACCTCAGCGATGAACCCAGGGCTAAAGGAACTATGACAATTGTCACTTATAAGTTTTAAACACCTAAGTGTTTAAAAGTTGTCATTTGTATATGGATCGTTTATCTTGCATTTTCAGCTGTCAGGTAATTCTGGAGCAGTGGTCAGCCTTTTTTATGATATAAATTGCCTGCGCAACTTTTTTTTATATTATAGCAGATAGGCAATATCTGAAAATGGTTTACTGCTATGTTACAGTAGGTTTCACTCTTAATCCATTCTTTGGGATTACTTTTAGATTTTTAATATTAGTAAATCTCAGAATCAATGCATTAGACATTGATTACTCAGTATTAAGCAGCCTACTAATCACAGTACCTCAGAGTTAACAGTTATTCATAATGTTGGTATTTTAAACAGTTGCAAGAACCAACTTAATTTAATAAAATAAATAAATAAATAACGGAGCAGACATATGGAGAATATTGTTTTTCACAAGAAATGACATGTTACATTGGTTCCCTAACAGAATCAAGCCAGAAAGAATTTAAAAATGCCTCTGGTCACAATTTCAGAATAAGTCCATACTGATGAACATGTGTTGCAGTCTCTTGAGCAATGCAAGCTGCACAACTTATTTTTTATTTGTTGTTCGTGATATATTTTTTACTACCAACATTGCTGGATTATTCATTTCTCAAAGTGTTGGTGAGAAATCATACGCTTCTACTTTAGAGGTAGACTGCCAATTATGAGTCAGCATTACATCACTTATCAGTATTATTTTTGACTGGTTCTGGTATGATGGAGCTGCTGCATAACTCTCTCAACCCTACCCTCTGTAGCGTTGCTCCTTCAGGACAACTTTAAGTGTACATCTCTGATACATTTTTGCTTGTCTTTAATTATTAATTTGCAAACAAAGCTGCCTTGTTAGTAGGAATGGTAGAGCGAAGATACATTGAAACACTGAGCAGAATTTTGAGGTGTGGACTGCTGAGCAACACGTCTAAGACATGATTCAATTACATGCTCAACGGTGTTCCCAAGTCCGCAAAATTAAGATGATTCAAAGCTGGCTACAGAACTCAATGGACCAGTGCAATTAGAGTGAAAACTTTCAATTTAAAAGTTTATGTATTTATGTTTTTTTTTCCGAGAAGGGAAATCAGTTAAGATGTAGCCTATGTGTTTGGGTGATGCTTACACCCAAACATAACTTCATTAATAGTCAGTTTTTTTTCTCCACAGCGCTGCCATCACATTACACCTTATTTTTCTCGTCAAGGTTGTAAGTAGACCATTTGACAGCATTGTATGATCTAGCATCTGCCTTTGTACACTTCAGCGTGTGGGTAGACTAGTCACATCTGTATTTTCAGCTGGGAACTGTTACTTGTGGGCTTTTAGTTTTCAAGGACAGGCCGTGCATGTCAGTGTGTGCACTCTGGAGTTCTTCACTCTGCAGCTTGTCACGCATACTTGGTCAATTTAATCCTCTGAGGAGCTAGTAGCAGAGATTCGTGCCTCCTTACTTTAAGTGCTCAGTGTCACATCAGTACATGCTGATCCTGCTGTCGGCTTCAGGTTCAACTTGATGTTCTACAGTCAGATCTGTAATTGGGCTTTTTTTTGCCTGGTTTATGTATGACATAATATTAAAACTTTATTCTACGGCATTTCCCCTCACCAATCTAGTTTTTGTCAAAAGACTGTAGTTCCCGGATTTCTATCTTTGTTTTGATGAAAAGCACTATCAGTGTTCAGGCTGACAGATGTGGATTCCTGTTTTGCATTAGTGCAAATAGAATAATTCAGTAGAGCTCAAATCTTTGTCATGTGATGTTTCTTAATTAGGGTAGATTGCTTGATGGCTTTTACTGAAGCTGCCGTTAATTGAAACTAAAATGGCAATCTAAGTATCCTCAAATTGCAGTTGTGATTTTAAATACATGATTTGGATTTATTTTTATTTGAGCTAAAGGAGCGTGGGTGCTCTAGTATTGGTTGAAAGCTACATTTGTCATAAACATCTGTCCACAGGTGGTAGCGCATCAGGAGAGTTTTACAAGTGAACAGGATTAGTGCTGCAACAAAAATGTCATTATCAATTAATATGATTATTTATACGACTAATCAATTGTCTTTAAAACATCATGAAAGAGTGAGAAATGCTTGTCACAAGTTGTCAGAAGCCAATGTGACATCATCATTAGGGCTGCAACAACAAATTGACTAAATTGATTTTAAAAAAGGCACGGTTGAGCGCAGAGCAAAAATTAAAAAAATCGGGAAGGTAGAGGAAGAGACCATCGGAGAGACCCGTAATGTTGTTCCGAAACGCGCGGCGGTAGAGAAATAGGTACGACCCAAGTCATCCAAGGTGTGGCAGCATTTCACACTAAATAAATGGTAAAGTGTGCTAATTGCAAGATATGCAAAAGGTACATGGCATGGCACGGGAGCACCATGGTGATGATAGCGCCTAAAACGAAAAAATAAAAAGATTGTTCTGACAGCTCAGGTCCCTTTTTTAACAAAAATATACATCTTTTTGGACACTTCATTTAAAAAAAAAAAGCCTTTATATTTGAAAGATATAAAGCGTACATGTGTATTTATTTATTTTTTTTAGTCCATTTGTGTTTTTGTTTATTACTTTAACAGCTCAGGGATGTTCAAGGAGCAACCTGTTTGTGCACTTTCTGAAGATCTTTTGCACTGTCAGTTGGGGTTTTAGATGAATGCTTTTTTTAATCCGATTAATCGAAAAAATAGACAGATGAATCGATTATTAAAAGAATCGTTAGTTGCAGCCCTAATCGTCATATTGCTTGATTTGTCCATCTAACAGTCAGTCAGACCCAGAAAATCCTCACATTGGTGTAGCTGGAGCCAGAGAATAGATGATGTTATTGCTTGAAAAGGGACTTAAATGATGAATTGATTATAATGTAGTTGCAGATTAATTTGTTTCGGATTGGACTGTTAATGAATCGACTAACTGAACAGGATACATGTATGAAATGTAATCAGATTGTGATTGACTACATATCAGTTGATTTACAGCTGTACTTCAGTCAAGAGTTTGATCAGCTGTGAAATCTTGCTTCCAAACACCCACTCAGTCACTTTTCCATGTAATTAAATTAGCACAATCAATGAGCAGCTAAAACCCAGCCAGCACCACCAGCTTCAGAGGTTGAAGGATGACACATGCCTAAGGCACAAAACTAAAGTATAGTAACCTTACAAAGTATTTGAGTGGTCCACTTGCATGTAAAGTAATGACAGAGCTTTGTCATTCGTTTGGAATTTCCCTTATGCTTTTTGCATATTGTCATAGTAATAATATAGATAACTTTAGCCTCTCAAGTGTTCACTGTATTTGAATTGGGAATCTCAGTATTCTCTCTTAGTTACACTGCGTGCTGAGGCTTTTCTCCCCCTTGTGAGAAGGCTGTGGGATCTGAGAGTACCAAAAACTAAACACGCTACACTTTAATGAGTCCTAAAAGGCATCCTGCTCAGTGGGGTAAAATTGTGGAGGTGGATGGGTTTGTCTTAGCAATGATGGGAAAACAAAAAGAACCTCATGGTCTTTATCTGGGGCTGGTTTCTGACGAAAACTGTGAGGCAAGGCCTCTAGGGAAACAAGATGCTCTGCACTCAAATGCCTGCACTAAGAGGAGGAGGCTGCTGGTTGGCTGGCTGGCTGCAAACAGTGAAAGTCTTGACTGAAATTTTTGGGGAGAGGAGTCTTGCCAAGTCTTCTCTTCCAAGTGTTTATCTAATGAAATATTTCTGCCTTGTGGCACTATCTCAAGCGGAACAATAGCCAATGTTTGTGCTTTGTACTTAGAATAAAAGGTGAAACATATGAAATGGTGACTGAAGTAAGTAACTTTCTTCAACACAATGTTCTCTTTTGGCCTGCTCTTCTCTCTTATACGTGTGTGAGGGGGGGCTGCTTAGAATTGTGTATGAGAAGTTTTGGCTGAATTTCAGGTTTTTGGAATTGTGGTCTTCCCACACTTGTCATGTTAACGACACTGCAATGAAGTTGACAAGTGAAATCTGTGCTTATATTTTGCAGTCACCAACTGGTTTTATACTTTGAGACAAATACCACGTGGGAAGAGCAGAAGGATGGGTTAAGTTGACATATAAAGTTCAAGCCCCCGTCCTTGTGTGACTGGGATGCTTGCAGTGTATTTGGTGTTGATGTTGACTGTAGTTGCCTCATTAGTCTTGCTTTAATCAGCTGAAGTTGAAAACTGATGCGCAAACTTAGTGTTGATAATAGGGGATGATTAATATTGTACTTGCCTTAATCAAGTAATATCAGGACTAATGCCTTTTAGAGAAAACCCTTGGGTGTTGATCAAAATCTATCATTCAGTGTTTGGGTATTTTTCCTTGAACTGTGGAGCCATGTTGAGATATTCACTTTTGTCTGATTTTAGAAGTAGGCCTATGCTGTTTATGATCCCTAGATAAACACACGTGTGTTCATTGTAGTATATAATGGCCTGCACCCTACTAGCCCTTACCTGCAGTGAGAGGAATAGGCAGTTGTGATAGGTACACTATTGCTATCAACATTCTCTGCATGGAGCACATTTTACACCATAACTTGGTTACAGATTATAAGGAATGTTTATGGTTCATGGAAGATTAATTTACCACCCTGGGTCATCAGTTCCTAGGGTTGTGGTTTCCCGTATGAGAGAATAGGAGGGGATATGGTATGTATCGTCATATTGCCCAAACCTACGTGAGAAGCAGTGTGGCAAAGGTTGGTGTTTTCACCTTGATATGTTTGAGGTTTGATTGTTGAGGCAAATAGTTCTTGTAGTCTGCAGCTGTCCATCTAATGTAACTAGTTTACTGCTTTTTACCATCTCTTTGCATGTGCTGCAAAACATGCAGAAAAAGTCCATAACAGTAACAGAATATACTCATCAATACTAACAGATGCTCATATGCCCTGGGAGATTTAGGCTGCTCATTTTACTAGTATGAGCCTCATGCATACGATGCACCTTGCTGGCAGGTGAGAAGACATGACTAGCAAGGGAATGTATCTAAAGAAATGGCAGTGAAGTTACCATTGACAAAGAGCACATTTTAGAAGAATTGGCCTTTCCTAAATGTGTAGACATGGTTTTGATGCTTGCCATTATTCGTAATTCTGATAACTTAGTTGGGTTGGGCTGATTGACAATGCTATTGCCTGACAGTCATTGACCACTGACCCCTCTACCATTGTAACATTGTAATCACACTACTACTCAGTGAAAGTGTGCTTAAATTTAGGCGTAAACATAAAAATAATTTTTAATCTACTTGGTTTGCACCTGCCTTTAATGAACCAGGGCCTGAGCCTTTATTTGTATCGCAAAACTGATTACAGAGCAAACTCCCATTTTTTTTCTCCTTTCATTAGGCCAAAACTCAAAGTACAGCCAGATGGGCAAAGTGGTACTCTTTTAAAAAAATAAATGTATTGTATTTATTTTTTTCAGCCACCAAGTTTTTCGCCACAATAAGGCACTGATAAGTAGTCTTTCACATCTGCTGAGGTCACTGCCTTCTTTTATTATCTTTATATTCACTGGTATGTTCTGCAGTTGACACAAGTATTTTAAAATATTTTATATAATCAGATGATCTGCATAATGGGGTAGTGTAAGCATAGTCTATAAGGAGGAAAAATATGGAAAGAGTAGGTGAGGATGGGTTGTGAATGGGCTCAAATGTGCAAAATATAGAAATGGTAATTAATATCAGCCAAAATACATATAACAAGTATATTCCAAAATGTTTTTTTTTTTTATAAGAGTAGCCGATAATCATGTGCACTGCAACATTAGCAATACTGTTTATCTACAGTACATTCAGAAGCCTGAAAACAGTGGTGGCAAGGATGGATGTTTCATTAAACAGAAGTAAAACAAACAAAAGCAATTTTGGCCTGAATGTTCAACTTTTACAGTAGAATAGTATAGGGCTGAACGGTTAATTGCATTTGCGATAATATCGTGATATAATAAAACGCATTTTTTGAACCGCAAGGGCTGCAATTACAGTCTGGTCACGTGACACGAGAGTCTGCAGAGGAAGCATAAACTTTGCTGGTTATAAAATGGCATCAGCCTTGACAGAACCTGACACTGCGGAAAGTTTAGTGTCATAAAGAAATAGCACGTCAGTTGTGTGGGACTATTTTGGACTTAAAAAAAGATGCTGCGCAGTGACAGGTATTGTGCAAAACCTGTCTTGCTAATGTTGCTACCTCATGGGGCAACACTGCTAACTTGATTCAACACTTGTACGATAGTTACAGGGCTAAAAAGCCGAACGCCAGTGTGCCAAATACCACATGACGACAGGCATCACTGACCGAAATGTTGGAAAGTGTTACTCCGTATGAGCGCACTTCAAAACGGCACGTGGAAATTACTTGAGCAGTAACTGAATTTGTTGCAAAAGATATGCCACTCAGTACGGTGACCAAGCCGGGGTTCACGGCTTTGATAAATACACTAGATAAGCGGTACAGCATGCCCTCCCGCACATATTTTAGCCAGGTTGCCATAGTGGAGTTACACAAAAAATACAAACAGTCGCAGCAGAGTTAAAAACAATGGAGTTTTTTGCTGCTACTGCTATCTAATATTGTTTGTTAATATTATACAATGATTTACTGCATATCTTTGTTGAATAATACAGAAGATAAAAAGAAAAAATAATATTTTTAACATATTAAATTGCAATATTGGAAAACAAAATCGCAATTAGATTATTTTTCAAAATCGTTCATCCCTTGAATAGTATTGATTGGACATTTTCAGTCATACTGACATTTCAACCAAAACAAAACTTCTCATTTGAGTAGAGTAAAACAATTCTGTAGAACAGCAGAGTGTCCCAATGACCATTTTTATGTTTAAATGTCAAAAATAGACAGATGTCCATTGCAAGTTCACAGCCCAAACTAATGTCTTTTTTTTTTTTTGTCATTACACGAGTTAAAAAATTAAGAGATTCAATTCAAATTTAATCTTTGTCAGGTTTATATATAACCCTTGCCCTTAACACACACGAGGTCAGTCAACAAGCACAGTTATGAAGCGGCAAGCTGTTAAAGGATGCTGCTACACTGTTGTCATATGTGCACTGAGGAATCTGTGCATTATGCTATTTTACACATTTGCCACATATCTGCAAACACTGGAATGAGCATATTGTCAGTGACATAAGATGTGTTATTCAGATGAGGAAGCACTGTTTTGAGGAGGTTCTTGCAATTCACCAGTCGCGCACAACTGACTCAACTAGAGATTGGCTTGGGTTCACTGTGGTCCTGTCTCAACAATGGATACTGCAACAAATAATGGCTAAATAAAAAAAGTGACCTTTTTTTTGTTTTGCTTTGCAAAAACCACTCTTGTTTCTGGCTTGATATGGTGTGTGAAGGGACAAGTGTACATGTCACTCGGGTCCTGGCAAAGTAGTCCAATGGTCGACATGCTTTCAAATTGGACTGAGGAAAAACTGCCTGAAAACTTTTCCCTTTTGCAAATAACTAAAACTAGCATGTAGCTGACCTGGTCTTTAGCCAGTCTGATCACCTGTGGAAGTTTATATTCCTTACAATCCTTGTGTGCTCTGGCAAACATGCATGTTTCCATACTTACAAGCTTTGTTCTGTGCAGAGATGCCCAGCACACTGATATGCTTTTAGAGCAGAAGGATATCTAGATAAATAACACTGTTGAGTAAATTGCCATTTTTAGTCAAGCTATTAAGCTCAAAGCACACCTCCAGTTTTTCACACTTGGATACGCTGAGGTCTTAATTATTTTCTAATCGAATAAGAGTCCAGAGCGGATCTACAGCTGTTTGATCTGAGTGACATCAGGATGTTTGCTGCAGTTTTAGTTAACATGCATTTATGTACACCATGATGCGCAGCACAGCCAATTGCTGCAGCTGACAGTGACAGGAGCGCTGTGGCATTGTTGTAACAGAATAGCAGCAAATTAAAAAGAAACAGCTTTTAAAAAAAAAAAAAAAATCAGAGGCGATTCTCTTCAATCATGACCGCTGCACTTATTTAGTCAAGTTTCAAAATACTGTTAAAACAAATACTATTAGGACCAAAGTCTTTCACTGAATGTGGAAAAGGAGTAAAAGGAAAATGCCAGACGGAGGACGTGAAAGCTCCAGTAATACAGTACATGTTTACTGACATGCGTATACTTGTGTATGGACCACAGTAACGAGAGCACAGAAAAGTATGGCAGAGAAAGTTTGACAAAGCAGTGCAGTCAAGATGGCGCAAAGAATTGAATCTCTTCTGGCTTTCTGAAATAATAGCAAATTTAAAATGTAATCTTTTTTTAATTTTGATTCATATAGTATTATCTCTGGCTGAGTTTGGTGAAACACCATGAAAAAATGGCACATTGACAGTGGTTTGAGATGCTCTCCACTAAGAAGTATTGATCAGGTTTATGGAGTTATACCTGTCCATCTGACAATTGCAATGCTGTTTTCAACACTGAGAAAATCAATTCGCATTTGAGTTATGCCAAGTTGACATTTTCACTAGATGCAATCAAGAAGGTGAAATATTCATAAATGGCACACTAAATGAACAGCTTTCTGTGCTGGAGTTTTATTTATTTATTTTTTTTTTGAACCAGCCTTAAAAATGTTCTATAAGCTGTGTGGATCTTTAATTTACCAACACATAATGCAGATGGAACAAAAGTAGTCTAAATGTAATGCCCCTATAAGTATAGTAGAGTTAAGTGGTTGTTAGGTCACAGAAGGAAATAAATAAATAAAAACAGTGTGGAATATGTGCTATTTTGCTGTTCTATTTGTACTGCCTCCTTTTAATTTTTTGTTGAAGTTGAACATGAGTGGCACTGCTGTATGCAGCTTATATTACTAGGTTAAACACGTTTAAAAAAAGGTCAATGCACAGGGTTTCATCCAGGAAATCGATTGGCATAGGTGATAAGTATGTAAAAATGCGATCATTTCTTCGGACACTGCAGAGGCGGGGCGTCTCCACTATCAAACAATGAGAGAAATGCTTGTGAAGTGGATGAATCAAATAAGTCAGTTTGGTGTGTATTGCAGCACCTGACCCAAATCTTTAATAACAAAGTGGCCTGTGATGCAGAATCTTCTCATCTTGATTGTCAGCTGTGATCAATTTTGTGCATTCCTATTTTGAACATTCTTTTTGACGCAAGTATAACAAATGTCCTTAAGTTGTTTGAATGGTAATTTAAACCTGGTGCACTGGTCATTTTGATGGTGGTTTATAGTGAGATTTTCTTTCTATAGCGTAGATAAATAGAATTTGATACATGTTTAACTGCGATGGCTTTTTTACCTCATTTTGTTATGGTTATTTAAGTTTGTTGTAAGCCTTAGTTTTTCCTTGTCTTTTTACAACTGTGTTTGTTGGTGAACTCTGGCTTCTAGTTTATTTTGAGTATTTTAAGACGTCTGAGAAACTTGCAGATTTTTTTCACTGTGGATGTTAGCAGTTTTAATGCTTTGTGTGCTAAAGACTGTATAGCAAATGCAGTAAGTGTCAGCTTAACTTAAGCATCAGCTCTTTTGCTGGAAGTGCGCAATCTGAGCAGACCAATTGATTTGTGCTTTCCAATTTCAATGAACGTCTTTGTGCAGCATTCCAATCCATTTTACCTATTGCCATTCCTCATGCTTATTGTTGGTGTTGTGGCCAGGTTTCTCTGAACGCTCTACACTTCTTGGTTCTGCTGTTTGCTCCTTGCTGAAGATGAGTTGTGACTAAGTGAAACAATGCCTTTTTGCTTCTCCCTAATCTGCATGGACAACTAGTTAAAAAAATATAGCCTCCCTGTTTTCTCCCCAAAAATGACATGTGATCACCTTTGACTGTGGCTTTTTGTTCTTGTTAATCTAACATGAAGTACTTTTTGTGTCCACATTTTCAGACGGCAACTCCAAACTAACATGGCAGTCAGACTGTGTGATGTGGCTTCTCTGCTTAGAAGTGGTTCGTGGGCACCTGAGCCTTGGACTGGGGTCTGTGGCACTTCTTTTTTTTAAGAATTTGGCCAGAAGGCCTGCTTTTTTTTCTCAGTGCTCAGGCCATACCAATGACGTCAGCTCTTAGTCATATTTTGACACTCAAATCAGATTAATCACGTGCTCAATTTTGAATTCAGGCACTTTTGAGTTTTGTTTATGAAAAGCTCCAAAGTTGTTGATGTTTGACTCTATTGGTATGGTCTAAAGCTGTCTGCTACTGTCTACACTGATATGTTTATCTCATAGACTTACTTTTTAAATCTATACCTTTTTATGGCCTTCGTGCACAAATTAGTCAAAATGTGATTGCCTAAGAATAAGTGGTGTGATTACACTGATCTGCTTTCTGCACATGGGGAATCTGTTAACAAAGGATGACTCTTCATACATTAACTTGTTGCTGATTACCATATTATTTAAGGCCTGTTGTCTGATGCTGGCGTACTGATGGCTTCAGATTTGGTGCTGCTATAGGCTTTGCTTATTTAGATTATTTTGCTGAATGAAATGTTTCTCTTTGGTCGCCACATTTAACCTTGAAAGACATGTTTAAGTATGCCATTTTTCAGCTTTAATATTGCTTTATCAATTGTTGAGTTTCTGACAGATTAATAGACCGTGACATTGCTTTCTCAGTAGAAAGTCCCTTCTATTTGCCCAGAAAGAAAAGCAGCAATCATTAATAACAAGAGGGAAATCATTGCGCAGTCTTTTTTCTAGTTCGGCCGTGTATTTATGCTGAAGGCACAATTTCACATAACTGAAAAGCCTAGCCCAACCTGTTCTAAGGGGGACACAATATTGACATTCACAGCATCACAGCCTCTATTTTTATGGAAAAAAAATGTAATGACCTATGATGTTCTACTATGCTACACTAAATTATGGTAATGCACAATAAAAAGTTTGCATTGAGGTAAAAAAAAAAAAACAACTTAAAAATCACCAGTAGTCAGTATTCCAACAAAACAATATTTCAATGTGTGAAGAGTCCTTTTTTTAAACTATTTGTTTTGTTTGATTTGCATGTGGTTTTGAACCGTTTTCTTTTCTTTTTTTTCTTTGTCTCTTTAGCAAGTAATTGCTGCCATGGAAACACAGCTGTCGAATGGGCCAACTTGCAACAACACAAGCAACGGTCCTTCAACAATCTCAAACAACTGCTCCTCACCTGTAGAGCCAGGGAGCATAGAGGACAGTAAAACTAACTTGATAGTCAACTATCTGCCTCAGAACATGACCCAAGAGGAGCTGAAGAGTTTGTTTGGGAGCATCGGAGAAATTGAGTCCTGTAAACTAGTTCGAGACAAAATAACAGGTAACACAACTCTTTTCACTGCTATGGCTGGGTAATGGCTTGTGCTCAACAACTACTATGTGCTCTGAATTTATTTGCTGCAATTATGTGCATTCATTTTTGCATTAAATTGGTACACAATTAACTTTTATTTTCATATAATATAAAGATTTAATGCAAGTTAAAAGTCATGTTGACAAATATTTTTCCTCACCTATTAGCATCAACATTGAACCCAGATGTGTCAGTGCGGCCCTACTAACAGTATTGTCCATGTTTATCCATGCACAGTGTGGGATTTCATCTTTGTATATTTGACAGCATTATAAATGATGGGCCTTTTTACCCCCAATAATTGCAGAAGCCTTCGTTTTGAAAGTCAGCTAATCGTTCTGAATCTGATTGTGGAGAATATAAGGCACAGTCTTACACAGTAGCCATTTCTAAACCTACCAAACAACAACATAAGGACTATACTCCTTTTAATATGTAGGATGATGCTAGCGCCACTAGCAAAATGGTATTTCCAAAAAATTGGGCCCTAGGAATATTGATTTGGATACTATAGAATACAAGGCTTTCTACCCAGAGGGTATTTCCTTGGTTCCTTACTACATAAACTACGGGGGACACCCAAATGTAATTGCACTACTACGTTCCTTGTATTACGGATTGCAAAGACTTGCAAATGATTTCAGCTTGGCAGAGACACACACTGACCGCCTGTGTGACATGAGCAGGTAGATAATGGCTGAGGCTGCTGGATTATTACTGCTTGCTGTTTTGATCAAGGTTACCTAGACCTTCCTCCATCTGCTTCTTATAATGCGGTCTGATGGTCAGGCACTTGAGACTCTCTGGCCTTTTTTTTAAATTTTTTTTAAAGGATGTATACACATGTATTCATTAGAATTTGGCTTGAATCATCAATAGCCTTAGTTAAGTGAACAGATCTTCCAATCAAAATGTGGCTGTGAGCAGGGGGCTCTTACTGAGAAATAGGGGTGTGCCATATCGTACCGTTCACGATAATACTGGTATAATTTTTAATGATTAAAAAAGTTATATTGTGATAATGGCAACATTCCAACTTGTTGACGTAATGACGTTGTACCCTCATGCCCAGCAGCAACGAGCATCGCTGAAAGCCAAAGTAACATCGCTACCTGCTCGGCGGTGGAGGAGTTGGTTCCAAAAGGGGAGCGACTTCAGTAGTGTTGCCACGTGGGTTTCGATCATTTCAATAGGCGACGTCATTAACAACAAGCCTCCTCCATGCACTCAGCAGCTGCTCTATAAAAAACTAAATTGTGCTTATGAAGAAAATCAACACATACATTGAGAAAGAGAAACCAAGACATCAAGGTGGTGTGTGCGCGCTGTGCAGTAAGATACAGAGGTGTGCGTGGAGAAAAGAGAAGTGAAGGGAAAAGCAATGGTGAGCAGATTTGGATTTGGTCAAGAATATCGTCCTCGCAAAATACCCTGAAATATCGTGATATTTTAGGGCCATATTCGCCCACTCCTACTGAGAAGCTATGTTGAACTAAGAAGCTAGAACTTTAATCATTATAGATTATCTTTATTCTTCTTCATTAAATTAACATGGTAGATGTTTGCCCATCCACATCGGCTTTGAAATATTAATAATTAATATTTCACAATGCTTATGTATAGCTGGCCAGCATTCGAAAGTCTCTTTGCATGGTTGTTACTGTTTCCTATAGCCACAACTCTAAAAAGGCTGTCAAGTGTTCTAAGTATGTTTAACTAAACTGTTTCTCTCCTTTCTTCTATAGCCACACTATGCTTCCTTTTAGATTTTTTCCAAAGCATTTCTATTATAAATGCATTTATAGTAAAGAGAGTTTTTTTTAAAAAGATAGAACTAAGTGGTAGCTAATTGGGGTGGCACAGTATAAATATACAAAATCAAAGCTTTCATACAATGTATCACTGGAAACAAATGGCAGCAAGAGGTCGACTACAGGCCAAGCTTGGTGTATTTGTGGGGATGGAAGGCTCATTATGTATTTACTGAACTTAGACCTTTGGCATCCAGCGACTATGAAAATTGTAAGGTGTAGTCTTGCATGGAGTAAATGCCCTTTTGAAGCCATGCATACATGCTTCTGATTAATGTGTGAAATGGGTTGAGCTGAATTGACAGTGATCCTTGTTTAAAATCAGTGTGCTTGGGGTGATGGAACCACAAACATGCTTGATAGTTTGCATATTTAGTGGCGCAAGTGTGAACGTTTCACTCCCACGGCATTTAAGTGCAAGGAACTAAGTGAAACAAGTTGTCAGAAATCAGCCTGTCCTTGAGTGAAAAGGACTTAAAGTGAAAATACATGCCCCATAAAGTGGGGCGGTAGAAATGTAGATTCAGATTTAGTAACTTGCATAACTGAACTCTCATGGTTTGACGATGAATTTGCTGTATAGACACAGGTGAATTAAACATTTTCATTAAAAGCAGAGAAAATGCAAGTAGATCCAACCAGGCTGCTTTTCCTTGTAGACTTGCTCTCCTTTAGGGCTGCAACAAGGAATCGATATAATTTGATTATTAAAATAGTTGGCAACGAATTTCATTATCGATGCGTTGTGTTGCGTGACACTATTATGCCACTCAATAAGACACGGAGATGTTTGAGTATTAAATAAGCACGGTTGAGCGGGAAGCAAAAATTAAAAAAAGAGCAGCGGTAGCGGAAAGACCCTCAGAGAGACCCGTAACGTTATTCTGAAACGCATGGCGGAGGCAGAGAAATCAGTACGACCCGAGTCAGCCAAGGTGCGGGAGCCAGAGAAATGTGCATGTCCATAGCATGGAGAGAATAGCAAACCAGATCCACAGCTGTTTAAATGAGCTACATCAATTTGCCTCTTTCTTTTCACGATCCATCTAATGTCAAATTTAAGTCAGATATTTGCAGAATTAGCATATTTTCATTTTAAAGTAACCTTTTTAAGAGCGACCATAATCATTGTTTACAATGAACATCCATTTCTCTTGGGATGTAACCATTCTTCCTTGTATAGTAATTGTATGTCAGCTGTTCCCCCAACTATTGACTTGAATAAAACTGGCTGCTAAATCTGTTTGTCTGTGTGTAGCATCACAGTCATGTTCATCTCATATTCGAGTGAACTCATGTGTGAAAACTTGCATGTGTCGTGTTAATTTCTAGTGTACACCTCTTACCAAAAAAAAAAGTAGCATTACACAAGTCACACTTTTTGTTTCCAGAATGGGAGCTTCTGTTGATTGGATTAGGGATGACAGTTGAAATGGCATTAGGGGTGGGCGATAGGGTGCTAAAATAACACGATACTTCAGGGTAATCCACTGTGCACGGTTTTCTATAAAGTCACCCAAAGAACACAACTTGCGCTCTGGATTCCCCCCCCCCGCGATTCCGTTTTCACAGCAGCAGGCGAGCCGATGGAAACTATCAAAACCAACATGGTACCGAATGACATCGGCACCAGCAGGTGCACTTACAAGCTTTTACTAAACAACGGCACAAGTAGGAGACTCTCTGACAGTCGCACATGCTCTGCAAAGAAACAGTATCCCGCACAGGAGGGGTAGCGCGAAGGGAGATTGTCCACCAGCTAATCAGTTGCCGTTAATATACCTGGGCGGCCCGACCAAGTGAAGTCTGTGTGTGGAAACACTGCTTGATGTTTTGTGACCAAACCACTTCGACTCTTTTGAAGTAGCTCCCCTTTTTGAACCAACTCCTCCACCGTGGAGCGGCACAACATGGTTACTTTCGCTTTCAGCGATGCTCGTTGCTCCTGTGCATAAAGGTATTACGTCAACAAGTCGGAATGTTGCCATAATGACGATATGACTTTTTTGTTTTATCATATTAAGAATTATGCCGGTATTGTCATGAACGATATGATATGGCACACCCCGAACTGGCATCTTCAGTGAAAACAAAGTGTGTAGATGGGGTCTGATTCAAAAGGCTCGCAGCTTCAGTGATGATCTGACTAGGAGTAATTAGCCAAATAAAAACAAATTCCTTTTTATTAAAGAAACAAATTTAGCCAGCTGGAAAGGGCGCGTTCTTGGCTCTCCGGGCTGGCAGTAGATATTTGTCAAACAGGACACTCAAGGAAGGCACAATCTTTTTAGGTAAATGTATAAACAGCCTTGACAAACAAATTCAAACTCGTGTTTGGCTAAAACAAAACATGACAGGACTGTGGTTCCAATGCTGGCTCAGAAAGAGTTGCTAAAGTTTCAATGTGCCCATTTTTGCTTTAACTGCCAAATTTATTTAGACTCTCTCATAATTTCAGTTTCGGTCGTGTTTGGTCACATTTGCAATATTTAACTTTTATATCCCAGGACTGACTCAGAAAGGGGATTGATTCCTACTGTTGAGCAGTAGTTTTTGTCAAGGCCTCCATTTGATTATACAAATTGCTGTGTGGATTGATAATGGATTGATGACCTGATTTGCCCATCAACAGTATCTGGCCAGGAGGCTATTATATATTAAGCAGATAGATAGATTTAAGAAAAACGTTTTCACCAATAAACGCTTGAATAAGGGTGGGGAAAAATTACTTCGAACTCAGTTGGAGAGAGAGAAGAAATTAGGCCCTTAATTTTATTCAAAGCCCCCAAGTCATTTCTCAGGAATGATGCTCTAATTTAAATTTCAGCTCTACATAAAACCCTATCCCCTCCAGACTATGTTGCTTCTGTCTCTCCCTTGCCCCTGTGGCAATGGATTTAAGCCAGCCTACATCTGTGTGCTGTTGCTACATCAGATGTTAAGTAATCACCAGAGAGATGCATGCTTCTCTTTGTTTTAAATGTTCTCGCCTTGGCTCCTGCTGCAGGTTAGTCTTAGTGTCATTTTCCTCCCACTATGGGCAGCACTAGTTTTTTACTATAAGCTGGGTGCAGTTCTGTGCAATTCGGAAAGTGCATCCCAGCATGTCTCCTCTACTCTTTAATGACAGCCAAAAGTGAGCAAGTTGTTCATTTGTAGGAACATGTACTAGGATCTTCCATAGGAAGGGCGCAGTTTGCCCCCCCCCCCAGCCTTAAGTAAAAGTGTCATTTCACCAGCTAATTTCAAAGGCTCCACATGTTTCTTCTGGCTATAACGGTCCCTGAGATGCAAGGTGAAATTAAGTTTATGAACTTTACTTGATCACAGCAGAACAACCTATGAGAGCAGTGACTCATCGTGTTAAGGATAAAGCCAGTATGGATGCATATAGGGTATTAAGTACTGTAAACTATTTGAAAGTTTGGTGTTGTATCTTCCTTAATACCCCAATGTGTTATAATATAGTTAAAGTAGTTGTTGCACATACACAAATGTATATATTCCATAATAATGGTCTACAGCATGTGAAAGCTGATGACATTAATATAACAACCTATGAAAAACACCTATTTGATTTTAAAGCAAAGCTTTTTTTTAAAAAGCTTCCATCCATCCATTTTCTACCGCTTATCCGGGGCCGGGTCGCGGGGGCAGCAGTCTAAGCAGAGACGCCCAGACTTCCCTCTCCCCAGACACTTCCTCGAGCTCTTCCGGGGGAATACCGAGGCGTTCCCAGGCCAGCCGGAAGACATAGTCCCTCCAGCGTGTCCTAGGTCTTCCCCGGGGCCTCCTCCCGGTTGGACATGCCCGGAACACCTCCCCAGGGAGGCGTCCAGAAGGCATCCGGGACAGATGCCCGAGCCACCTCAGCTGACTCCTCTCGATGTGGAGGAGCAGCGGCTCTACTCTGAGCTCCTCCCGAGTGACCGAGCTCCTCACCCTATATCTAAGGGAGCGATCAGCCACCCTAAAAGCATGTCTTTGGGAATTATATGTGATGGACAAGTATGGGGCTCTCTTGCGAACTCCACAACATGCATTCTCAATCATCTCTGAACTGGTCTTGGGCTTAAATGTGGAAGTGGGTTATGTGGGAAATATTAACTACATCTAATCTCATATAAAGTTTTAGATAAAATTCAAGTTGCTTATGTACTGTATTAATATGCTGAAGCTGCTTGAGCTGGTGAACTTGACCGGCAGTGGAATTGCAGAGAGACCCAGCAGTGTGGGTGGAGGAAATTGAATTGCCTCTGTGCACATAAAGAGTGGGTGTCAATCTATTGTACATTTTAGAGAGAAACTGTAGAGGGAGGGGAACACATTGCACTGTCAGATGAGTTCGTGTGAAAGCAGAGCAATTGCCTGTCATTTTTAATTTAAGACATGTTTGTCAAAGAGTTGATATGAGAATTTACTATAGGTTGTAGGCCAAATAGATGGGCTCGTGACTTCCTGTGTTCTTCATGCTGTGCCAAATAAGAAGTAAAGACTGACTCTTCATCTGTGCAACCTAGACACTTAACTTTTTGAGTAAAACTGCATTAATGCCATTCACCAGTGATTCATAAGACGGCTCTGTGTATCATCTTGTATTTAGCAGTTACTTTTCAGTTTGTATTAAGTGTGACCCTTGATGTATTTTTTGGCCTTGTGATTGCAGGGCAGAGCCTAGGCTACGGATTTGTGAATTACGTGGACCCAAAAGATGCAGAAAAAGCAATCAATACCTTAAATGGCTTGAGACTTCAGACCAAAACCATCAAGGTAAGATGTCATGCATAAATGTTCTTAAAAATTGATAACAGGCATTGACACATTCATTCTTAGCTCCAATAAGCAAGCTAATCACAATCATATTCAACTCACTGAAATCATCTGTTAGTATTCATGACCAGTTTCAAAAATCCAAGATATGCTGTTCATGTCTAGCTTTCTGGGTTGGAGTCGAAACATAATGAGGCTGGAGAAATGTGGGGTGGAAAGGGAGCCTATTGTTAATCTGGGCACATGCAGCTTTGCTTGGGCCTCAAGTAGAGCAGAACTGTTTCTATGGTTGCATGTGCTGTAGCACTGCTGTATGCCTTTACAGGGAGGTGGCTTCCATTAGCATTCATCAGGCAATGTAGCACTCAATGTGCTGGTGGAAAAACTAATTTGCTTCATATAGTGCTCCAGGATTTGTGGATGATGGCGCCAGATTATTAGATGTGATATTTCTTCACAGTGGTTTTACGAAGAGCTAGCCAGATCCCCTTCTCACATCGGGCAGAGGGGTATTAATAAAAATGTCTGAGAGCAAAAACACTTTTTGTGACAAAGTTCATGCTTGAATAGGACCAAATTTGTGAGCTGTATGGTTGCTTTATTTCTGTATTTAACATTTGAATTTATTGGCAGTTTCTCAGATGAGACGTGTTATGAGCCATAACTCCTCATTCTCATGAATGAAACCCATCTTTTTCTTTCCAACTCTCTTCCTCAATTCATGAAAGTAGAACATGAGATACATTTTATATATATCTATCTCACACATCCAAAATTCTCTAGCTGCTCTGTCAGAAGTGCAAATAAACCTCAGTGAGGTAGAGGAATAAACTTTGCAAACATTAGCATCAAATGAGTTGTGAAGGTGATTCTGGGACAGCGACAGGGATGACGAGAAACAAGGGAGTTTCCTTTCTGTGGGCAGGGAGCGTAAGCTTTCACGTTCACTTTGTCAGCCTTTAGGTCAGGAACAGGCAGAGTTTTGAAGTGGGGTGACCAAGTGGAGTTCTTATCGGTCTGACTGCTGAAAGGAATCCTTTTTTAAAGGTTTAATTAAAGTGAGTGGCTAAACTTTCATACAATCATTACTTAAGACTGCAGAGAGGGCCTTGGTATAGGACCATTTAACATGCCTACCTGAATAGCACCACAGCTGTATTTAATTTGTGTCAATCAACAGTCAAGTCACAAGTACCTGCAGCCACCAGACGGAGGGTATAGCGAGGTACAGCAGGCTCTTGACTCTGCAACGTTTCTTTCTTTTCTCCCTCTCTAATTCTTTCATGTAGTCCTCCACAAAACCATGATCAAGCCATTCTTGCACATCCTCCAAAAGCTTCTAGCTCCTAGATTTAGGCTGTATGAGATCCTTTTGCATGTTGTATATCTACATGACTGAAAATGGGAAGGTGCACTAAAAAAAATGTCAGGGGTGTAATGATGGATTGATCTACAGGACCTGGTAGATGACTCTCTGGGTCCCCCTCTGTTTTCCATTACTCGGCTTTGTTTATAAGCAAATGTTGATTTATGCTGCGTATTTATCTGGTCTGCTGATGGGGGGGCTCTCCAAATATCCCCCGGCTTTAGAGACGAGACTGAGCGAGATCAGTTAAGAGGCAGCCACAGTGCTATCTATAGAAATTTTCAAGAAATGCTAAATTTATTTTTAAATGAGAGCTGTCTAGACAGGCCCGATGTTGCATCCATCTCAGTCGGGTTGCCAGCTGATTTGATTGGCAGAAAGAGTCAGTTTAACTTTTTTTGGACAGGCAGATACTGTCCATTTAGGAAATGACAGTCAGTGTTAAGGATGCACTGGGGAAAGGATAATAGGCTCACAGACTGTGGAGCTGCGTCACCCTATTGTTGTAGGACCCAAACGATTATAAATACAGTAAACCTCTATTCATCCCAATGTCTGTTACATTTGTAAAAGCACAGGTATGAACCAAATGTAAATCATTTTTGTATCACCATTCTCTTGTTTCTTCTCATTCATGCCCTACAACAACCAAAGTCTATCAACAAATCTGTCACTGTTTAGTCCACTCTGACAGATTAGTGTGGTGTTCAGACTGAACAGGAAGCACATTTTTGTTTTGCTTTTATTTGTGTAAAGCAAAAATGTAACTGCTTAGGGTTTCTGTATTTATTAGCCACAAACAGTCAATGACGACAGAGCTGTTTGCTGTAGCAAGCACCAACTGTGTGTGGAGAGTGCCTGTGTGCTACAACTAAGACTGATCTTTATTCTTACCATGAACTCATTTGCTTATTTTTTCCAGACTCCTCCTTTTTTTCTCTTGTCTTGTACATTCATGGAGACTCACAGCTTTGGGATAATCAAGAACTTTTGTTAGTTAAAACCTTTTTTTTTTTTTTTTTTTTTTTTTTTAAATTTAGCAGCTTTTGCCTCAAGGCATGCCACCTGGCAGAAATCTGTCTGTCAAATTTGCATTTTACATCCACTCGCGTCTATTTGCTTCATTTAGTCAACGCACCTTTTAGAGTTGTGTATTGAAATGCTGCCAATAGCACTTGTTTGTCCATGTGAGAGAAGCAAATTTCATCAATACATTTAGATATTGACAGCATTTTTATTTATGTGGCCTGATAAACCATTCTCTTTTCAGATTACACAGTATCATACATATTATTAATGTATGGTACAAACATTTGAACTAAGCTTGTTTGTTTTTTTTCCATCAGGCATTTGCAATTGAATGCACTTTTTTGTCTCATACACAGTAACACGGTCTGCACAGCATGAGTATATTTACAGTAAACTGCCTGGTTAAATACGAGTTAGTGTTTGCATTCTCACTGCTAGAAATGGGTCACAGCATCTGCGCTTCTGTGAGTTTGTACAAATGTAACAAAAGGTGATGAATAGCCTACCCCAATCTCAGACAATTTGTATCCGACGTATGAGTTCATTACTGCATGTGCTAAAACTGAATGTAATGGTAATGTACCAGTGGTCATGTGAAGTGTCTCTGCCTGTAGGTTTCCTATGCGCGTCCAAGCTCCGCCTCCATCAGAGATGCAAATTTGTACGTCAGTGGCTTGCCAAAAACCATGACTCAGAAAGAACTGGAGCAGCTCTTCTCTCAGTATGGACGCATCATTACCTCACGCATTCTGGTGGACCAGGTGACTGGTGAGTAGGACATGACAGCTGTCCTGCGGTTTTGCGTTTTCCTCCCTCTTTTTGTTCCTTTTTTTGCCTCCTTTCTCCCCCTCCTTCCTCCAGTGACTCCCTAACAAAATGACACAGCCAGGCCTGAGAAAAACATCAGAGGTGGTGGTATGAGGTCCCCAAAAATGCAATTTTCCACTAGAGGTGTTCATAAATATGCATAAATGGATAGAATATGAAATGGGTGTAAAGTAGCAGGACTCAATGCTTCATGATTTCTTTTTCCCTCCAATCTCCCTTCGCCCGCACTTACCTTCCCACCATTTATCTTCCCATCCCCAAGGTGTACATGCAATGCCTGTTTCATGGCAAGAAATGAAATGCATTTAGAGCAGTTATGTTCTTTTTCAACTGTCATGTGGAAGCAGAACCCTTATGAAACACTAATAAACAGAATCTTTCACTGAGACGTTTCCCAGTGGTTCAGGCCCTGTGCTCCTGAAACATAATATTCCTTCAGGCATGCATTATGGGAATGGGTGCCCCCCCCCCCAACATAAAACCACTTGTTTCTGGAGAATTCACTTTCACTTTCACTTTAGCATTAATGGAAGAATCTGTGATCCGACAATAAGAGAAGGGAAACCCATTCACCAAAGAAAATCAAATACTGCAAATATCGACATGCATGCAAAAGCACAAACCATAAATGCACTTAACAAGAAATAGAAAATATCAAAACAACAAATGAATAGCAAGATGTAGTACCATGGGGTACTGGAGTGATGGACCTCTTTTTGACTTGGCAAAGATACGGAAGCTCAAGGCTGATTGGCAGGAAGAAATGAGACCAAGAGCGAAAGGACATGCATGGATGTCCCAAGAGGGCAGTAAGAGGTAAATAAGTCAAAGGAATAATGTTTAAATTAACTTCTAAGCTCTGTTGGCTACAATCTGTAACATATAAATGTTTTATGAACTTTTTTCTTTGACACGAAATAGCTAGCTAGCTAAGTACACTGAGTGAGTTAATAAAGAATAATGCTAACTAATGTAATGTACTAATCTAGTGGTCTGTAAAATTTGAGTTGGTGATGTTTCAATAAACATTTTCTTTCATTTTTTTCACCTTTCTGCCATCTTGGGACGTCTGTTCGTGTCACGCTCTTCGGTCTTGTTTCTCCCTGCTGCCCACCAATGTCCCATGATGGGAGAGCTTTGTATTGTTGCTGGCGCGCAGTCAAAACAAGTCCCTTTTTCACCTCCCCAATTTCTATTCTTTTGCTAAACATTTCTCTTGTACTTCTGGTATTTGCAGTGTTTCTGGATGTGGACCACATTTCCTTAGCCATGTCAGCAATGTTTGTAAAACATTTAAGTGAAAGGGACCTGTATCTTGAATTACTGAGAAATGCAAATCTCCCTTGTATATGTTTAAGAAAAACAAAACAAAGCAGTTTGTTCATATACCTCAAGTTTTGCTGATTGGGAAATGTGTGTCTGCTACTGCAAACATTTCTGCCATCATTCAATTAATCAGATTTTTAGCTATTTAAAAGTATTCTCACTAATTGACTCAAAACTTTGTTGCATTGCACGGCCAGTGATGGACCCTCAAAGCAGTGCAGAAAAATAATCATGATTAGACAACGTAATCTACCCCTAAATTACTGTTTAAGCCGTGTTTAAGTTTATGCTACAGATTGTTATTGAATGTTTTCATGGCTGTCGAGAACCACCACATACGACTAATCTTATGTTAATGTACTCTCCACAGGCGTTTCCAGAGGGGTTGGCTTCATCCGTTTTGATCGGCGAGTTGAGGCTGAGGAGGCCATCAAGGGTCTGAACTGTCAGAAGCCGCCCGGTGCCACCGAACCCATTACAGTCAAGTTTGCGAACAACCCGAGCCAGAAGACAAGCCAGGCACTGCTGTCCCAGCTGTATCAATCACCCAATCGAAGGTACCCAGGACCCCTCGCACAGCAGGCACAGCGCTTCAGGTAAAAGGGGCACACCAAAAAAAGCAGATTTAGAGCCATGCCTAGTTAATACTGCTGGTGATGTTGAGTCTGTTAACCCTCTAAGACTTTTTGAAATTAGCATTTAAATTGTCTCACAGCAGTATTGTGAAAATATTCTGTGTTGGAGCTCATCAATACTCTGGACAGAATAATTCATCCCCATATTTACATTTTCAACTTTGCTGTGTTCCTCCTTTTGCAGATGTAGGGCCTATGACACAATTGGGTTTGAGCAGATTTTTGACAAATACGAAAATGAGATGAGCTAAACTGTGGTGGATAAATCAATAGATGGTCTGAAAGCTTTTTTTTCTTTCTTTGGCAATCGAACTAGTTAGTGGCCATAAATGTGGAAATAATTCCATGAGTTTGCTGATTGGTATACAAAAAAAAATCACAATTTGTTGAAAATGACTTCCTGTAATATGCTGTGGAAGCTGCGTCCTAACCTGCCCTTTCTAATATGAACTGAATGACTCCTGTTGGCTGTGTTGTGTAGGTTGATAAACAAGTTCTGTCAACAGCTTAATAAGGACATGATAGTCTTGAATGGAACAGCTAACCTGAATTGTACAATAAAAAAATTACTCCTCTCTCATCCTGCCTAAATGCATCAACCTCCAGAAAAAGCTTCCTTTACAATGACATTAATGTATATGGGTGTTGGTGTGTTCTAATTTTTTTAGGTTGGACAATCTGCTGAACATGGCCTATGGAGTCAAAAGGTAAAAAGATTTTCTTTTTAAGATTTTTATAGTTGGCTTTAGTTGATCCTGAGGGAAATTCAGACCTAAGATGAGGAAGTTGATGGGGAAACATTTGTTTTCCCCTTATGCTTAGTTTTTTTTCTTGCATGAGCTCTTGGAAACGTTGCATAGGTAGTTAACACACTGCATAAGGTAGCACTGATTCAATGATGTTGTTGATCAAAGAAAAATGCCTTTGTGTGCATGTATTAATGCTCCCCTCTACAAATATATACATAATCCCGTTGGTGTGAGTAAATCAGGCTGTTTGTCTTAACAGCAGGTGATGTATACATGGAGCTTATGAAATGCACAATGGTAGGTAGACTTGTGTATATTACGAGTAGGGAAGGGAGGGCCAGAGCCCCACATGCTCCTAGGAAGAGTCCCATGATGATGTCGCAAAGGATTACCTGCTCCTCTGACCTGGCACAATCACTTCCCTCTGCCTCAATAAACTAGAGCTGATGGATGCTGGATTGTAGGTGTTGATGCTGATTTGGGGGGATAAAGAAGTCTGCCTGTGTGTCTATAGATGGAGATAAATATATATCACACACATTCAGTTGTCATAGAAATCATGTGAATTGGTTTGTCCGTTATATTATACGTTTTTTAAAACCACATTGGTGCATTTCTCCTACATTGAGCCAATTGAGAACATGTCACACAACAAGGTTTTAAAACACTAGACCTAAATATGAGATGGCAGTCTTAAGCACTGAGCCACCATGCTTTATAGATGGGTAACTGAGGCAGGAAGTTTCACAGTTAAAACTTCCTCAGCTGCAGAGTGTAAAAAATAGTAGTGTGCTGCTGATCAAATACTAATATTTACATATTGTGTACAGCATATCTGTAGGGCTAAAACAACGAATCGATAAAATTCGATTATTAAGAGTTGGCAACGAATTTCTATTTTCTATTGCGTTGTCGCGCAACTGTTACGCCACTTAAGACGCAGAGACGTTTCATAATAAAAAAAAAAAAAAGGCGCGGTTGAGTGCGAAGCAGAGCAAAAATAAAGAGTGTAGGTAGCAGAAAGACCATCGGAGAGACCGTAACGTTGTTCTGAAACTCGTGGCGGCGGCAGAGAAATCAGTACGAGCCAAGTCATCCAAGGTGTGGGAGCATTTCACACTAAATAAATCAAAGGTGTGTTAATTGCAAGATATGCAAAAGCGACAGGGAGGGAGAGAGAGTGCGTGTGTGTAGTGTAGAGAACAAGTTCTAAATCCTAAATGTTTTCTGATTAGTATTTTTCTTTCTATTAAAAAAGAGATTTATTATTCTGACAGCTCAGGTCCCTTGAAACAAAATATACCTCTTTTTGTGCACTTTAAAAATGCCTATATATTTGGCAGATGTAAAGCATACTTGTTTTTTATTACTTTAACAGCTCAGGGATGTTCAAGGAGCAACCTGTTTGTGCACTTTCTGAAGATCTTTTGCACTGAGTTCTGTTTTTGAATAAAGGGTTGGAAATTAATGCTTTTTTTGTTTTGTTTTTTTATCTGATTTGTCGAAGAAATGATTATTAAAATCGTTAGATGCAGCCCTATATATCTGTATCAGCCAACATGTGCTGATATCGTTTATTTGATCGGTGGCCATGATGATGGCCTATCATATTGACCGGACTACAACATACACTAGTCCCTTTAAACTTAATTTTGACTGGTAATTATTTATTGTGTCTAGCTCTAAAATAGGTTTGACAGTGACGCAGTGAAGTGCTTTAATCTCGACATAATGTCACAACATGTCTAGATTAAAGCATTGTCTACGCTGCTTGTCTAGATAACAAAGGACAGAATTTTACAATCTCTTACTTGCTGTTGCACAAAATTGCATACAGGTATTTTGAGCTCCATACTCTTACCTTGATCTATTATGGACAGCCCTGTCCTGTTTTAAACTTTGTTGCGTCAGGCGTCTTTCAGGATTCGCCAGGATACCAGTTTGTCTAAGTTCAGTTTTATAAGAGTGCCTTCCTCAAGTATGATTTGAAGTCCAATCCCCTGAAAGCTCAAAGGCCCATCACCGGCGACAATAGACTTGTGATTTCTCTTCTGCCCCGCTCGTTGGCTGACGTCTCTGTTGCCAAATCTCTCTTCGTGTCCTTGATGCTGGGAGCACACCTGTCATGGTGGATGTTCCCTGAGAGGCCAACTGGAGCAGCTAATATTATGTGACACCTGCTGCAATAATTCATAGGCTTTCCATGCACTCAGAATTTTTTTCTTCAAACTGCAAAACCACATTTACCAAAGGCCAGGGCTTGTGTGTGGCTTTTTATGCCAGTGTTGGCACACGCTCCAACTTCAATATGGTACTTATTCTCCATTATGACATTCCAGTTTTTGTTTTGGAGTAAATACTTTTGTGCTCCTAGGCACATGATGAGCTCAAAACAGCTACAATTTCTGAGAAGGGTGGAAAGCTGGATTTAGAATCTCTTGCTTTAATGAGATAACTGACTGTTCATACATGTTGTCTGTGTACTGCCCATTTTGTTGGTCAGTCAGAATGATAGCTCAGCTTTTTTTCTTTTTTCACGAGGGGGACTTCATAACTATGCCTAGCCAAAGAAAAATATTTAAGTATATAACAATATCTTGATTATCTAATTATTTATGAAGAGAAAGGAGGGTGTTAACAGACTGTAGAAGCCATGTAAACACTACTCAAACAACCATAGCTAGTGCTGCTCTCTGTAGAGACTTGTCAGATTCTGTTAGGTTTGTTGGCATAATGTCTTGTCTCATAAAAAGGCCCATTTTGTCCTCATTTTGTTTCTTGCCTTGAACCACACTACCTTTTGTCTTCACAGCAGGTTCTCGCCCATGGCCATTGACGGGGTGACCAGTTTGGCTGGCATCAACATCCCTGGGCACGCGGGCACTGGCTGGTGTATCTTTGTCTACAACCTGGCTCCAGATGCAGATGAAAGCATCCTTTGGCAGATGTTTGGGCCATTTGGTGCCGTCACAAATGTCAAGGTTATTCGTGATTTCAACACAAACAAGTGCAAAGGATTTGGTTTTGTCACCATGACAAACTACGACGAGGCAGCCGTGGCCATCGCCAGCTTGAATGGATACCGCCTCGGGGACAGAGTGCTGCAAGTCTCATTCAAAACCAACAAAACACACAAAGCCTAATACCCACTGAAATTGTTTCTAGAAAACTCAGCAGAAAATGGAATCAGAAAATGGAAACGCATTGACCGTAACTTTCTACATTAGTAAAACAGCTTTGTAAATCAGTGTTACGAAGAAAAACAATATTTAGCATCCAACAATGTGATTTTTCTTTTTCTTTTTATTGCTGCGCTTTGAATCTTAATATACTTTAAAACAGGAAAAAATTCTGCAGGCTTGAATGCCTGTGATGTTGAATTCTCTTGCTGTCCTTACAGATGGACCATATAAAACGTTACTATAGGTTTTGTCATTTTGTTGCACATCTGCTTTGAAACAGTAAGTCTTGTAAGGTTATGTGTAGTGATTTTCTTTGTATTTTTCTGTGTCCTGATTTGCCTTAGGTGCATTATGCCTTCAGTGGTTAGCAAGTACTTATTTTGAACTATTTGCAGTTTTGTTGAATTTGTAAGTATTCCGTTCATTGTAATATGAGTTGGTTATTGGTTGGCTGCATAATGTTGCTTATTGTAAACTTAACGGATAAAAGACAAAAAAAAAATTCTTAAAGCAGTACCTTGCCAAAGAGCTAAGAACCTCTTTGATGTGGGTTTAAAAAGCATCTATTTTTATAAAAAGAAAAATTTGGAGAAACTTTTTACTGGACCTGGAACAAAATATTTTGACTTGGATACTTTGAGAAATATCTTCATATGACACCTTGTGAGCTTTTGAACTTTACAGGAAAGTTTGCAGTGGTTGAAATTTCTGGCGAGATTTATGATGTAAAAGATACCTTTTGAGATCTTTGTATTATCTTTAGATTATAGAATCAATGGCCGTGCTGGTTTCATTTGTAAAATCATCTGTGGGTCTCCCTGTCATCCTGGTTGTTATATGGCTAGTAACTCGCTTTCCGATTTGATTTGGAAACGGACAAAAATACAAAGGTTTATTCGCAAAAAGTGCATGCAAAATTTATAACGTGGAAAAGGTAAATGGGGGATAAAAATCAGTTCTTCCTAAAGGATTCCCATCAGACGGAGCTCATGGTGTTTTGTGGCGTACCTACGATATATCATTAGACTGATTTTGTCTTAATATCAACCAATAAGGGTTTTTACGTACTTTGTATGAAAGATTGAGGACAACCCAATGAGGGCAGCAGCTTAAGAAAAACTAGTCTGAAGAATAGAACGGATTACTCCTGAGCTTTGAGCTATGTAAATAAGTCATTTTTTATGTTTAGTATTTGGTAGACTTCTTTTGGTTCTAGTTTGGACTTCATCGGAAAGTGTGATATTATATATATTGTTTTCTTTAATGGAGTATGTAAGGTCTTTTCATTTTGGATATGAACCTTTTTCATTTCATTTTCCCTTCAGTTGAAATTCTTGATTTGTTGTCCCATGGACTAGCATTACAGTGCATCAAATTTGTTGGTTGTTTGGTCTGTAGATAGTCTTGCTTCGTTTAAAAAAACAAAAAAAGGTATTAAGAAACTATACATATGTTTTGTTTTTTATATATAAACATTATAGATATATATTTATGTGGTAAAGAATGGATATAAACCACAGTTTTGAGCTATTTGATTAGTTTTTTTTCCCCATACTCATATATATACGTAATGCATATAACCTGTCTTTAAAATCGTAAAAAGGTGTATATTGCTTTATTCACTTTGGGGGGAGGTCAGTGAAGCAGTTCCATTAACGATAGCAAAAACTGGTTGCAAGAGTTTGTCGAACATCTAACTCATCTTGAACAAATGGAGGCTGGTCGAGCGTTAGATGCACTGAATACTGCACCTGCATCCTGCTTGGTATTTAAACCAATTACTAGTCATGCTTCCCCTTAAATGAGCAGTGTGCTATGCATTATATAATTATCTTTGCAACTGCTTTTTCTTGTTTAGCTATTCCTTCTTTGTGTTACTTGTAAAAGTTGAATTTAAGTCTAGATGAGTTGTGATACCTGCTGCTGTGGGGTAGAGACTACATTTTTCATGCCTGACCGGTCATTGTTGAAAATAACTTTTCTTTTTGTAAGTTCTTCATGATTATTTGGTCTTGACAAATAGTGCTGATGGTCTGGCATAGAAATGTTCCCTCCCACCCCTCTTATCTCAATTCTTAATGAGAATGAATATTTATTTGAAGTTGTATAGTCTGACTTGGTTCACAGCATTTTTGGAATAGAATATCTTTTGAGTATTTAAAAGGATGTACATGTTCTTTACTTTGTGTTTGGATACTTTGGATTTTTTCTATGTTCAGTACATCAATAAATAAGTTGAAGGGCAATGCAGCTTTGTGAATGGATCCCATCATTCCTTTTCCCTGTTTCTTGAAAAAGTGGTTTTCTCAGTTTAACATGTAAAGATGTCAGCAGTTCACATTTTTCACACCATTCTGTCTTTATCCTTTGTTTTAGTTTGCACAGAAAGCACACCCATTTTATTTATCGAATTGCTCTGCTTTCTTTAAATCTCCATTTCAAAGTTGGCCAAATGCACCATTTAAAGGAATAGTTTAACATTTTGGGAAATATGCTTATTCGTGTTCTCTTTCAGATAAGATCAATAACACTCTCATCTGGACAGCAAACTTGAAGCTACACAGGTAGCCATGCTTAGCTTAGCTGTAGACTGGAAGCAGGGGCATAAGCTAGCCTTGCTCTGTCCAAAGGTTTAAAAAAACCCAAAAGAACCTATAGATTAGTTATTGGTGTAGATTAGATTGTATCCTATTATTGCAGAATAGCATTCCAATGCCACTGTGCAATAATAATGTGCCTTTAAACTTCAAATGTCTGAAAGTTTCTAATCTTTTCAAGTTACCGTGATGTGTAATTGGGGCAGAGTTCAGGTACTGGCTTGACTGCGGCGTCACAAGAGCAGCACAAGGCTTGAAGGAAGAAGCCTGATACGGAGTATCGATTTATTTCTTTTTCCCCTTGTCATTTAAAAAAAAAATATATATATATCTTTTTTTATCTCATGCTCCACTTGAGGCAGACAGCCTTGCTGAAGATAAAATGGCCTGCTTTGAAGTGCGCTTCCCCACTGCGCAGCCACCTCACACTGCCCGACTGTCATTTTAGGGGCATTGCAAGGACGCAGATGGGAGCTGCTGAGGAAACCACACGGCCTTTTTGTAAAGAAAGCTCCTTTTTTAAAGTATTTGTAGTTTGTGTAAAAGTTCCAAAGCTTCACTCAGTTTAATGAACGCAATATTTATGGAATGCTCAATCATGTAGTCATTCTAGCACTCTGTTTGGCTAGCAGAAGATAAGGAGGCTAATCTGTGTGCTGCTTAAAAAGCTTTCGGAGTCTCTCCGATATTTACTGTTCCATTAGCCTGCATGTTAGACCAGAAGTAATCTTTCCTGACAGCAGTTCTTACTGTGAAAGGAGACATTTTTGCAATGTAAAAGCATCCCACATGTCAATGTTAAGGTTGCATGGCACTTCTCGGGTTTGTTGTGGTTTACTGGAAACGGATATTGTTTTTAGGAGCTTTGACTGAGCGGCAGCATGTTTGGTTCTTATCTGACATGTTTGAAGCTCTTCTCCCAGCTGAAACTGGGCTTATCATTGCAGACAAGTTATTTTATTGGGCATTCTTTAGCTATATATTGTGATGACATGCTGCTAGTAAAAATGGGATTAGGCTTTAGCAGTTAAGGGCCATCACAGATGAGTCGGTGTAAGTTGATGTCATGTCGTTCTTAATTATTTGATGTAAAGAAACAGATTTTCAGTCAGTGGGTTTCTTCTGGCAGCACACTGAATCATCAGGGTTTTAACTGGTGCTTGAAATTATTTTGACTCCTTTTTTTATGTGCTTTGGATAAGCAGTCATTCAGATCACAAAATGAACTACAAGGGACAAAAATGAGCTTTTAACTTTGAAGAGGACATCATTTTATCCTGAGTGACATCTTGGTGCTTGCTATGCAAAGGCCAAAATATTAAATTGTGTTTTAATTGAAACTGCAAAATCAAAACTAACCCAGACCATAAAGCTTGCTGTGGCACCATCTGGTCTGTAATGCTTCCCAACATTTTTTGTCATACGTACCTCCTGTCAAATGAACTCAAGTATGTTATAAATGTGTTGATTTGAATTGATTTTTAACTGAAGGGTTATATGGCACTATTAATTATTTAAAAGTAAATATTGTTATAATACTTATTACAATTTAAATTGTCAGTTTTTCAGCTGTTGAGCCGTTACTTTTAGCCATTTCAACTCTTTATCCATTTTATTTCTTTTACATTTAACAATTGTGACTAATCAGTTTCTTTTAGCCAGCTGTCTCCAGCATTTATCCTTTACGCTTAGCTAGCTAGCTAACGGAAATTTTAACAATTTAGACCTCTCTGCTCACTTGCAGAGGACTAAATAGTTAAGTTCACGCACTTTTAGTGTTGGTGTTACAGCTGACATATATATTTTAATCAAATTGTAGTCTGAGGAGTGCGGTTTTGATAAAGCTTTTTTTGCTAATTGGTTGCATTGGTTTATCCTGTACGCCCTTGATGTACAGTAGCTGTAAAGTGATGTAGCTTTGACCTGCACCTCCCCCATGGCCATTTACTTTAATGATGAAGAAAGGGTCACACATATGGTCCCTCCATTATCATGCCACCCATTTGCTGCTGCTCACCCTCATAACCGCCCTGTGCACTTGTGAACCCTAACATACTGTAGCATGGTATGTAATGGGACATGAGACAAATAAAACATGTTTGTAAGTTTTGTCCAACTGCTGATGTTACCATGCGCATGTAAACATATTTGCATATGGTCTGTCAGGTTTTTTATTATGCACATTTATAATTTGTTCAGACTCCACAGTATAACTGAGACACAAAGGCCTTTTTCATCATGGTTTTCTTCTATTGTATATGTTGAGAGCTTGTATTAATGCACAGACAAATGGGATAATAGAAGTTTGTTACTGACAGGATGTTTGTACTTTGGAGCACAAAAGCAACTTATCTGCAAAAGTTGAAACAATTTTGTATACCATCAAATTCCTTGCAAGGGACACCACTGTTAAATTGTTATGCATTAAAAGCTTTACAAAAATCTGGACTTACCTGAATGTGAGATACTGTCCTGTAGGTCAAACATGAGACAATGAAAAGTAATAAAACCTTCTGTGCTAGCAAACATTGAATTAATAACAAACAGGATGGCTTCAGCTGGTTTAGATTTCTTTGGCATTTACAGTGTGGCTACCCCATTAATCAATTTTACAGGAAAATGTCTCAGATTTAGATTTTTTTCCCGTAACTTTTACTCCAATTCCATTTTTAATGGACTTCCTCTGATTTACAGTGCTTTATGCACAGTTCACTGAGTATTTGTCCTTTGTACAACATTGTCTTTCATCCAAAGATGAAACGCTCTTGAGCGTTTTAAATGAAAAGGCCTTTAAAGTGATTGGGGTGGAGTGGATGAATAGGGGTCCTTTATGTGACTTGTATATGATCCGTTTAATGGCTTGGTGTCATAATTCACAGGTAAATTCACAAGTATCATCTCTTTGTATGAGGTTCTATTAAGCACATCCTGAAGCATTCTCTTCAAAAAGCGGCTACTAAGGGTTCGACATGTTGCACCTGTCTGTTTGAGAGGATAAGTGGTGATCAGCGGTCCTTGTTGATTGCGCACAAATTGGAATGAGTCAATTGCTATGTTGAAAACAGCGAAATGGAGTAAAAGTAGCAATTTTGACCTGTTTTAAATTATTAAATGTTGAAGGTCAAAGGAAGCACCACACGCAGAGATGTCCCTCTATCCCACTGACAGACTTACATAGTGTAGTATATAATGTTGAATGCTTCTCTTTTGCGTCATATTTCAATTGTTCAGACATCAGACATTTGGCTCAGTATAGGACCTTGTTGAGCTGTCTTCCTATTTCTTGTAGTCCACGGATAAACATGTTCAGTGATTGGATTTAAGTTGTTACATCACAAATGGTTGGCGCTTGGGTTCCTCCAGCCCTGTCCGATCAGCACTGACTTCCATCAACAAGGCATCATCTATCTTCCCTAACGACTCCGTGTTATTCTCCCTATGAGGCCTTGGCACCTCCGTTCCATAATGAGGCAGTGAAGAAAAGGGGTGCAGATTAGAGTAACAGCCTTAACTAATCCATAACAGGCCGATGAGGCGCCACGTTTGGGGAAACCGTGTCATTTCTCATTTTGCAGTGCCATGGCAAAATCTCTACTCTCTCTCAACCCCCCACGCAAAACAAGCCCTAAGAATAGTGACTGTGGCAAGCCGCTGGCACAAGGACGGCAATCAACAAAACATTGCTTCTTCCCCTGTCTCTCTCTCCGCTCTCTCCTTTTACTCAGCAACTGCCAATAGTTTGAGAAGAAATCCATGTCTCTGACTGTTGACTCGGAGGAAAGTACTGAGGACTGCAGCCCACATCTCATCTTATTGACAAGTCTTGTTCTTTAGTGATGGGCAAACAAGGCTTTCTTGAAGCAACAAGGCTTTCCAGCCAATAGTTTTTGAAAATTTGTTCATTTCTCCAGGCTGCGAGTGTTCACTGAGGGGCCCTGCTGGTGAAATTAATTAACAGCAGGCAGTAGAAGTGGTGCAATAACAAACAAACTAATATGTGCAAGAGTTAGTCCAATTAAGCTTTATAAAACTACTGATGTAACAAATAAGGATAAAAACACAATTTTTCACTGACACACTAACCTGAAAAGAACTCTGAATGTGCTGAATGTGACTTGTACCTCAGGTCAATTTCTCTGTGAAATGGGTCAACAGTGTTCGCTGCTCAAAAAATTATTTATGATTAAACCCCTACCATTCTGCAGTTAAAATATTGAAATCAAGATCAGACGCAGCATTATGTGTAATAAATTTCAGTTCAAACTTCATTTACATTTGGGGGGGACTCATGGTGGCTTGCACTTGATTATGTCTGATTATGTCTGGTAACCAGCCTAATTTCTATAAGTTTAGCTTCACCTTTAATTTGTCAGTTAATGCTTTGACGTAGATGAGTTTGGATCAGTGTGCACAAGTAGACTCATTCTATACACATTTAATAAAGAGTGCCAGTTTTAAGATTGAGATTAATTCTTCACAATTAATGTAATTTTACAAATCCTCCTTGAGATTAGGAAAAGCAAGTTGTAGTTGTGCAAGAGCCAGGTTTACCTTGAGTATTACAGTATATGCTGATGACAGTCATATTGTTACTAAATATGATACAATGTAAGTCATGTATAGTGGAACAGGAAGGGGCCCAAAATAGATCCTTGAGTAACTTTGTGCCAACACTGTAAACTATGGTCCATGACATGACTTTCCATTATGGTACTGATATCCATAAAACTATACCAAACATTTTATTAGCTATCATTGGAATGATATGTTATGATATTCTACTCTATTATAATGCAGTTGAAATATGTCAGTGTGCTCTGTACAGTACTTTAGTGAAATCCCCGAGAAATCATCTCAGAAACAAAACAACAGAAAATGAATTACAACCTTTAAGCTAAGGATGGCACCGAAAGATAGGCCCACTACACGCATCTAATGACCTTCCATTTCTTTTGTTAATCGTCTAGTGTTCCTCTCTAAAATGTAATTTTCAGGCGTGAAACAAGGAGACATGCATGAGGACAGAGAGCCTTTTTGGACACTCTTAACAGATTGCAACACCCCACTGTGCGTGTTGATATATGCATGAGGCCTTGATGAAAGCGCAGCATGAGTGTGTCTGTCTGTCCTAGAAGTCAGTTTCTGTGTGTTACACATCTAGATGCATTTTGCATGTGTACACATGAAAAGAAACTGCGTAGTGATAGATAGCATATCCATACATTTATGCGATGTGAGTTTTGTATCGCTGCTTGCTAGGAAAAGGGTGAAGTAGCTGCTGGCTGCTTTGCCAGCATCTGTTCTCTTGTAATAAGGCCTGATTTAAGGCTAACCAGAGCACACCAGGAATTGTGCCTTGTCCCTCATTTCCTCTGCAGCTAGTGGAGATGAGATCTCTTCACAATATTTACCCAGGGAATAATGATGTTTGATTTGACTCTCTTCTGGGTGTGTCTCTGTGAAGGCTATTTTCATCCACTGCCTGGCACTGAGAGAGAAAACAGACAGAAGCTACGTCCACAGAAAAAAACCCCTCAGATCATTGTTTATGAATGATGCTAGGTCGGTGTATATCTTTGCTTGGCCTTCAGAATGAAGAGCTGCTGTGTTGCGTGACTCACACTCAGTTCTTAGCTTATTGCATTTCACTTAGATGCTCCTGATCAACTAAGGTTGGATTCAGTGTGAGGCTGCATTAGAGATGCTTGACATTGCAAGGAAGAGTTGTTCCAATAGCACAGTAAGGATGGACACAGGCCTCTCCTATAGTACATTACCTCATTACAGTCTGCATTCTCTCTGAGGAGCAAAGTCATTTGCATGGCTGCTTGTCAAACCATGTTAATATTGACAAAGATTTGCACCCATGTTAATCATGCCACATAAAAGGTATACAAAGTTGTTTATGACTGCTCCAGCGCTGAGCAATAGGTACATTCTGTACTGCAGTGCACATTAAAAAAGATTGCACTTTGTTCCGAGCAGCAATTGCAAATCACAGATGTCAGAGGAGTAGAGGAAAAATAGATGACTGCGATGGCAGTTTGAGTCTAACGAAAATGCATTTACAAATTAAACCACACAGCAGCGTTCAGAGCGTGGCTCTGTTTGAATTGCCTGCCTGTCTTCGCTCGGTCTAAGGAGTAGTAGGGGCCTCGCCGCTGTGACTGCAGTACCATAAATTTGAAGTTGTTTACGTATACTGCCATCTTGGTGCGCTCCAGGAGAGAAACTTGGAGCGGGGCCATTTACCAGCAGCCTGATGAGAGTGCAGTAAGGCGAGTTAATTAATACAACATCCCTGGGCCCACAGGCTAGACTGCAAAGCTAACCCAGGAGGGAGGAAGAGATAGAGATGAAGACAAAGGGACGTAAGAATGGACAAATAATGCGTGGGAATCATAGGTATATACAGAGAGAATAAAACTATGAAGAGTAAGGCTACAGCACCTGCTAGGACTGGGGGATGTAAGGCAGCAAAACACGTTTAAATCACACAGGTAAGATGTATGGATAAGGATGAATTAGCAATCTTGATCAAATCCTAACAGACTGCATGATGTTTTGGTTTTTCAAGATGATCACTATGTCAAGTTAAGTGATCAGAGTTATAAATTATCGCTGCAAATTGGTCAAGACACGGCAGACTACAGATTGGACCCTGACCAATCATAGCTTGCCATCTTTCATGACGTGTGTGACGTATGATCAGTAAGGTGGCAGGCATCGACTTCACTGTTCCCTCTGACAGCACCAACAACAATATTTTAACGCACTGATTGCGCTTTTATGAATGAAAGTGCACTTTGGAGCATCCATTGTCACTCGGCTGTGTATTTCCTTAGTCGAACAAAAAAGGTTGAATGTGCAGCATACGTGTGTTAATGTTGTCACATGATGCGTGACAACATTATTTCGGTGGTGATGTTTTCTTTGGCCCGATGTCATGGGGCACGTCGTGGAAGTTTTCCAATTGGGCAAGAGAAGGCAAAAAACAATTCGTCTCAAATGCTGTTTCAGTTGTCTTCCACTACATAGAACTGAACAAGCTGTTGTGCTAATTTTTGTTCCCGCCACGTCTGTCGAGTCAGGCCATTATTGGTCCTTGTGTGTGTTGAGTTGACGTCAGAGTCAAATATTGGAGAGGCAGGCAATAGATCAGATTTGAGGAGTGTTTAGGTTCTTTCAGAAATTTAGAAGAAGTCACGCCTTAGAGTCTTCAACACTGAACTCCATTCAGAAGCTGAAAGAGGCAGCCCTACTCACCAAAATGACAAGCTACAGTGTGATAGAATATGTTAGATTTTGATGTTTTACAATCTATTAAAAATGCATCTGCAACAATCCCACTGTAGCTATTACAGGAAGGACTTCTGGAATAACCGGAGGTAGAGTGAGAAGAAGACTGACAGCAGAAGTGCGCTCCAGTGAGAGGACTTTATAAAAGCTAAAGAGTATCTAGGTCCAACCCACTCCAACATAAACCTGAAACAAATGGATCTATTGGCCTCCATGACCTCTGAAACAAAGCAGAAAAAGAGCAACTTTGGTTTCCCTTCCCCTGCAACCGATTTTTGGTAAACTGTGAGCTAAGATGTTTTCAGCGATGGCCCCACAGTTGCTGCTTCCCCTTAACTTTGCCTCAGTGAGAAAACTCTTGTCTGTTGAGCACCATCAAACAAGAGAAAACTTGCCTGGAGATAGAAGAGTCCGTAGGGAGGCCCTTGCCTCCCCCTCTCACTCTTTCTCTCTCCTTCTGTATTTTAGCTGGCAAAAAACAACTTTGGGACCAAGGTTTTCAAACCA
>CM022475.1:10048798-10202132 GCA_011952105.1 Coreoperca whiteheadi
CCTATGTTCAATCGCACATACATACATACATACCTATGTTCAATCGCACATACATACATACATACCTATGTTCAATCGCACATACATACATACCTATGTTTAATCGCACATACATACATACATACCTATGTTCAATCGCACATACATACATACATACCTATGTTCAATCGCACATACATACATACATACCGATGTTCAATCGCACATACATACATACATACCTATGTTCAATCGCACATACATACATACCTACATACTGATGTGCAATCGCAAATACATACATACATACATACGTGCAATCGCACATACATACATACATACGTGCAATCGCACATACATACATACATGTGTGCAATCGCACATACATACATACCTACATACCTATGTGCAATCGCACATACATACCTATGTGGAATCGCACATACATACATACATACATACATGCAATAGCACATACATACCTATGTGGAATCGCACATACCTACATACATACGTGGAATCGCACATACCTACATACATACGTGCAATCGCACATACCTACATACATACGTGCAATCGCACATACTACATACCTATGTGCAATCGCACATACTACATACCTACATTTGTGCAATCGCACGCACATACATAAATGTGTGCAATCGCACGCACATACATACATACATACATGTGTGCAATCGCACATACATACATACATGTGTGCAATCGCACATACATACATACATACATACATGTGTGAAATCGCACATACATACATACGGATGTGCAAAAGCACATACATACATACATACATAAGTGCAATCGCACATACTTACATACATACATACGTGCAATCGAACATATATACATACCTACATACCGATGTGCAATAGCACAGACATACATTCGTGCAATCGCACATACTTACATACGTGCAATCGCACATACATACATACCTACATACCGATGTGCAATCGCACATACATACATACATACATAAGTGCAATCGCACATACATACATACGTGCAATCGCAGATACATACATACGTGCAATCGCACATACATACATACGTGCAATCGCACATACATACATACATGTGTAATCGCAAAAAAATAAATCCATGCAATCGCATATACATGCATATGTGCAATCGCACATACATACATACATACGTGCAATAGCATATACACACATACATACATGAAATAGCACATACACACATAGATACATACATGCAATAGCACATACACACATGGATACATACATACATATGTTCAATCGCACATATATACATACATGCAATAGCACATAGATACATACGTATGTGCAATCGCTCATACATACATACATAAGTGCAATGGCACATACTACATACCTATGTGCAATCGCACATACATACATACATACATGTGTGCAATCCCACATACATACATACATGTGTGCAATCGCACATACATACATACCTACATACCGATGTGCAATCACACATACATACATACAGATGTGCAATCGCACATACATACATACATACGTGCATTCGCACATAGATACATACATACATAAGTGCAATCGAATTACATACATACATACGTGCAATAGCTCATACATAAATGCAATCGCACATACATACATACATAAGCGCAATGGCACATACTACATACCTATGTGCAATCCCACATACATACATACATGTGTGCAATCGCACATACATACATACATGTGTGCAATCGCACATACATACATACCTACATACCGATGTGCAATCGCACATACATACATACAGATATGCAATCGCACATACATACATACAGATGTGCAATCGCACATACATACATACCTATGTGCAATCGCACATACATACATACCTATGTGAAATCGCACATACATACATACGTGCAATCGCACATACATACATACGTGCAATCGCACATACATACATACGTGCAATCGCACATACATACATACATACCTATGTGCAATCGCACATCCATACATACATACGTGCAATCGCACATACATACATACATGTGTGCAATCGCAGATACATACATACATACGTGCAATTGCACATACATGTGTGCATAAATATGTGCAATCGCACATACATACATACATACATTTGTACAATCGCACATACATACCTATATGGAATCGCACATTCATACATACCTACATAGATATGTGCAATCGCACATACATACATACATGCAATAGCACATACACACAGAGTTACATACATACATATGTATAATCGCAAAAAAATAAATACATGCAATCGCATATACATACATATGTGCAATCGCACATACATACATACATAAACACATATGTGCAATTGCACATACATACATACATAAACACATATGTGCAATCGCACATACATACATACATGCAATAGCACATACATACCTTTGTGGAATCGCACATACATGCATACCTATATACCTACGTGCAATCGCACATACATACATAAATACATACATAAAGATGTGCAATCGCACATACAGACATACATACATACGTGCAATCGCTCACACATACATACATACCTACATACCTATGTGCAATCGCACATACATACATACATGCAATAGCACATACATACGTAAGTGCAATCGCACATACATACATAAATACATGTGTGCAATCGCACATACATACATACATGTGTGCAATAGCACATACATACATACATGTGTGCAATAGCACATGCATACATACATGCAATAGCACATGCATACATACATACATAAGTGCAATCGCTCATACATACATACATAAGTGCAATCGCACATACATACATACATACATAAGTGCAATCGCACATACTACATACCAATGTTCAATCGCACATACATACATACCTATGTGCAATCGCACCTACATACATTTGTGCAATCGCACCTACATACATACATACATACATACATGTGTGCAATAACACATACATACAAAAATACATACATACCTACATACCTATGTGCAATCGCACAAATATACATACATAAGTGCAATCGCAGATACATACATACATGCAATAGCACATACATACATACATACCTATGTGCAATCACACATACATACATACATGCAATAGCACTTACATACATACATATCTATGTGCAATCGCACATACATGTGTGCAATCGCACATACATACATATCTATGTGCAATCGCACATACATACATATCTATGTGCAATCGCACATACATACATATATACATATCTATGTGCAATCGCACATACAGAAAATCACATGTGCATCGCACATACATACATAAGTGCAATCGCACATACATACACACATACATACATGCAATAGCACATACACACATAGATACATACATATGTGTAATCGCAAAAAAATAAATACATGCAATCGCACATACATACATAGGTGCATTTGCACATACATACATACATACCTATGTGCAATCGCACATACATACATAAATACATACATATGTGCAATCGCACATACATACATAAATACATACATATGTGCAATAGCACATACATACATGCAATCGCTCACACATACATACATACCTACATACATACGTGCAATCGCACATACATACGTGCAATCGCACATACATACAAACATATGTGCAATCGCACATAGATACATACACATATGTGCAATAGCTCATACATACATACATATGTGAAATCCCACATACATACATATGGGCAACCGCCCATACATACGTGCAATCGAACATACATACATATGTGCAATAGCTCATACATACATACATATGTGAAATCCCACATACATACATAGATACATATATACATACATACGTGCAATCGCACATACATATGTGCAATCGCACATAGATACATACATATGTGCAACCGCACATACATACATACATATGGGCAACTGCCCATACATACGTGCAATTGCACATACATACATACATACATATGTGAAATCCCACATACATACATATGGGCAATCGCACATACATATATGCAATCACACATTCATAAATACATATGTGCAACCAGACATACATACGTGCAATCGCACATACATACATATGTGCAACCACACGTTGGGTGAGCTGCTTCATCCAGGCTGCTTGGACCTTTACTTGTGTGAAGTAAACACAACATTTTTCAACTTTCTCCTAAGATATATGCGACTTTTTTGCAATGAAAATGCATGGATTATGAAATCCTCCTAGCCACGCATATTTTGCTTGCAGAAATCTGGAATTTATGCGTCGAAAGTGGGGCGTAAATGAAAAAATGCGACCCTCGCATAAATATGCGTTCTTCGGCTGATTACGCATAATCGCATTTTTCTAGAGGGACTGGCTAGCAGTATGTCTGACCAGCCAGTAAAACGGCGACATGTCTCATATTGCCAGGCTGCAATTTCGAGGAGTGGCACAACTATTAGAAACTTTAACATGAGTAACTTAATAAAGCATTTGAAGACGCATCACCCCGAAGAACACACTGGTTGCACTACAAAGGCTAGGGCAGAGAAGAATGAGTCATGCCACAGTCAATCTTTGGACAGATACAGATACACACCCAGATATCGGATCAGTACTCGGTATCGGCACATCTCTAATACATACATACAGGTTTCCATCCGATACATAGATCCATAAACATGAAGGAACAATTGAGTTTGCATTAAATTTAAACGTTAGATCAGAAACCAGGGATGCTTCTTTCTAAAATATTATATGATACAGTTTTAAAACAGGGACAATTAGTAATAATGTCCTGATTTTAAAAATAAAGGCCTGGTTCTCTCTGCAGTTGAAGTCCTCAGCCATTATTTGCGAATTTACAGTACATTGTTTTGTAATGTTGTAACATTTTTTACAAAAAGAATTTAGTTTTGTGGTGCGAGCATTTACCGGATAGTTCTATGAAGGTATCCGAACCAAAATTCATTGCTCACATTTGTGTTGTAAAACAATATAGACAAAATTACAAAGATAGAAAGCATAATTGCTAACATTTTTTTAAATTAACTTTTAAAGTCTAAAATGTCCACACTTGCCATAATGAATTAAAATCCAATGTCTGTATCACATCTTTTATTTAGGGTGGAACTCTAATGAGCTGTGCAAATGACTTCTTTTTGTTCCCTCATCCTTTACTGGATCATCTATCCATCTGTGTATTTGACAGTCTGTCAGTGTGTACATACCATTTGTTCATCTGTATATCTATTAGTTTATTCACGTCTGCCTCTTTGTGCTCTCATATGCTCCCATTACTGTTAGTGTGCGAGTGTGTGTTTCTATGTATGTTTTTGTGTGAAGCTACTTACTGTAGTACTGCGTGAACCTCCTTGCCAGCAGGGTTCTCCATTCTCATACACCATCTGACTGTACTGGTTCTTTGGTGTTTCTGCCCACATCCCCCACTTCCTGAAATAAAAAAAGGAAAAAGAAATGGTCAGTTTGAATATTTATGATAAAGTCTCTGTCTATTAGTCAAGTCAAACAAAAATCAGTAATTTCCTGATCCTAACTGAGCACAGAAACATTTCAAACACCCTTAGATTGGCTTATTGAAAAACACTTCACCCAGCAAAAATAAAAAGCTGGCAAGATGGCCAGTCTGGCAGTGCCATCCTTTGGATCCTGGCACCAGCGCTCTCACGTCCCCTCTCCTCTTGAACAATGGAGGGGAAATATTAATTACCATTTTGTCTGAGTTAATTCTGTGTGCAATAACACACGAGGGAAGGAGAAGAGAAAAACACGCCGCTAGTGAAACCCATCTCAAATTAGGTTGTGCCTGCCCAGTGCTAGCTAATTACATTCTCACCAAACATTTGGAAAACCAAAGTAAACCAGGGTGCCAGTAAACACTGTCCAACACAGCTCGCAGTACTGACAGATGCCATTTGATTACGCTTTCACCATCTAACTTCCTCTGATCTTTTGTTGAACTTGAGCAGCTTCTTTGAGGTGGCATCGACTATAGTCGCGCTGCTAAAAAGTATTGATTTTTGTAAAACATTGTAATCCTGTTAGGGAGGAAAATCTTTTCTGCATTTGGTGCATGGCTTGAAGATTTTACTAAAATGTCTGTTGCTCTGGTCTCTTGCCATATATAGGCTAGCAACTATTTTCTTTCTGCAATGCTAAATACTAATACAATACTACATACATTATACAGAGAACAAATAATGAAATCAATCTTTTCACTTTCAGAGAAACATACATAAAAAAAATACCTGATTGTCTGCAAGCTATACATTCAGTGTATTGTTCTTTAATCTGCCTAAGTGCTTTTCTCACCAGTGCCAACCCTGTCACAAGTGCACAACACTTGATCAATGTGCCTACACTGACCTTTCCACAGGGGATTAAAGTAGCAAGATCTGCTCCGTTTTTTGAGTATTGCCTTTTAGTATTATTAAAGCTGATCTGCTATATTTTATGACCTCAATAGTAATTGATCTCAATAGTATATTACACTTTTTAAATCTGTATATTGTTCTAGAACTCAACAACAAACATAAATAAACATTAATCCATAATTAATGTTGGATATTTCATTTTTTTCCCCAGCAACACACAGAAGGGAGGAACTAGAAAAACATCAGCTTATTCTGGTTGGCTGTATAAAGTTGTGTCTAACAAATTTCTTTCCACATTTCTTTAAATCCGGTTTTATTCTCATTTGACCTTGATGAGGGAAAACATGGAGTCCTCTTTGATTTTAAAAGGCACTCTGCAGCTTCTACAGATACATGGCTGTCTGCAGGTCCCCGAGTGTGGCTTTTCTGCCATCCATGATGCACACGGCTTATTTAAGATGCCTGAATGGGTCAGTCAGAGGTGAATTGCTCACACAAGTGGAAGCCGTATGGGCCCGGGTGTCTCGCCTTTTTCCTTCCAGCCTGTTTGATTGGGTTTTAGCACTCTGTTAGTACCAGGAGGCCCGCAAATGGATTGCTGTCCAGGCCAGAAGACATGGCAGGCGGAGAAAGTGACAGTGCTCTGACTCTCGCTGCAAGTTGACCGACGATCCCTTGCGCATCACCTCCATGCCTCCTTGTACACTGCACCCCCCATCCCCTAACACACGCACATGCCTCATTCCCTTGGCACTTCTTCGCTGACTTCCTTCCTTAATCCCGATTCTGTTCGCCCGGCTGTGCCCCAGGAGGCAGTGTGGGCCCTGTCAATTAGGTTTAAGTTATCACTGTGATGTGGCCAACACACTCCATTCATTTGAATCCATACAGATCATTCCATAATAGTAATAATACCTACTTCTATGGTATTGGCAGGCAATTTGCTACAGATAACACCAGAGTAGTGCACAGCTAGTTAATTACACCTCTGAAAAACATCACATTGGGTGCTATTGCTTAATTTCATAGCACCGGGGTGCATATACACATTTATATATATGTTATTCTGACCCTGTGACTGACAATATAGCACAACTCAAATGTGCAAAATAGACCCCCCCTGGCTCAATGACAACTTCATTTTCTCATCCAATTTATCACAGTTTGGCTTTAAGCTGCAGCCATAATACACATGATGCTCACTTGCACTTACAGCAGCAGGGCCAGTCTCCTTAAATGATCTGGGTTACTGTATGTATTTTCTTCCTTCAAATCTGCTGCACCTGTTTTCTGCAGCCAAGCTGGAAACCAACAAAATGGTTCACACCTAACTATTACTATTCAGATCAGAGAACTACTAGACTAAAATGTACGCATTTCTGTTTTCAGTCCAATAAAATAGCATGAATGAACGTAATTAAAATATGTAAATAGATTAACATTCGCAGTGGAGAGTAAATTGCATAATAGCTTTTGTAGAAAATCCATTTGCGATCACATGGAGACAAGGGAGGGGCCACAATTGCAGACTTCCTTTAATGATTATGATGGAAGATATTGAACACATGCTCCTTTTTAAGGCTTAAAACCTCGAGAATCTTATGTGGGTTATGATTCATTCTTTGTCTGGCCTCCTCTAATGCCATAAAATGCACCTTCCATCACAGATAAACCTGTAATAGCAGCATATCTAGGCAGCTAAACCTATTATCCATACATTTACTTTGCATTGTGGGTGAGATAGTGAGCCTCGGAGAACTCCGACATGCCTCTAACCGCATACATTAGGGAGTCAATCTCATTTAATTTTCTCTCTGAATCACTAAGGTATGATTTCTATTGACATGCAGAATAGCAGATGGAGTTGTGATTTAATTACATCCACTACCCACAAAAAATACCATTAAAATTGCATTTTCAACTCCTACATTTACTGCAAGACTAAAGAACTGCAAGAATCATGGACTATATTTTATCATATACTGTATGGCTACACTGCTCATTTTGGAATTAAACATCATGTAAAATACTTGTGACTGTTGTGACAAAATTGGTCTCAGACTATTGAGCATAATATTGATTTACTGATTTTGTATAATTTAATCCTCATTAGGAATAATTAGCATTATAAAAGCTGATTAGCTTTCTTTTCTTCTTCTGAAAGTGGCTTGAGCTGATATAAGCTCCTCTTATTTCTTAAAAACGATGCGGTCGCCAATGATTCCGTTTTAAACTTCATCGCGGCATTAATCCATGTGCCTCGAGTGATAAATCTCGAAGATCCACGGCTAATCTCGCTCAACACTGAGAGGAGAGTTACCCCCTCTGATATAGCCACAAATCAACCTTTCAGAAGCAATTATCATTTAGACAACTCTACTCTGGTGTTTAAACACCCCGCAGATACTGCGAGGGGGGAATCTGAGCCAAAAGTGTTGTGCATGCCTTGATGTGTGTCTGTGTATGTTTGTGTGTTTTGAGGCCCTAGGCCTTCACTGGAGAGAAACTGGATGAACAAAACCACAGGGGAATAAAAGAACAACGGGTATGTCTGTGGGTACCTCAAGAAAATGGAATATAAATTTGCTCATTTGCCTTCAGTGCTTTCTTTGTATATTTGTAGAAATTAGAAAGCTGACGTAAACATCATTGAAGTTTCATCACATCTGCTCCTCACGCACAGGAACAAGGTCCCTGCAAACATTCATGTATGAAACATGTCTGCATAATGTGTACTGTGTGTAAAGGAATTGTGTATATATATATATATATTTATTTTTTTACAACATGTGCTTTTACAAGCAAAGACTGACACTGAGGCAACTACTGTAGGGCTGGCTATTTAACTTCAATAATGCATCGCCTGAAATGTGTACATAGTGTCAAGTACTCTAAACTGGCATCGACTGCTTGGTTAGGTTCTTACCATGAATTTAGCACTGAACTAAAAAATACAAAGGATTGCGTTGGTAGGAAGGTGTTGTTTAAGGTACTTTTTTTTCCTGAAGCTGTCTGCGTCGTGTTGTCTATATTTGTTCATTTTAAATTGTAATTTTGGTTATTTTAGACTGTATTTTAAGTCCTTTAGAGCCAATTGTTCTAGTACGAGGCACTTATAATGCAGAAGACACATTCTGAATTAACTGGATTACCTTACAAGGGAGCAAGAAAACACATCATGGACCACTTTATCGTGTATTGATAACATTTAGCGCTAATTGGAAACTTAAATCAAAAGTGATAAAGATTAAATGAAAATGTCAATATTACTCAATGTGAGGTCTCAAAATGTAGGTATAGATGCCGAAATTCAATGATACCAAGCACTAGAGGTATCTCCCATCAGTTAGCCAAGTCCTTCAGATACATTAATTTACATGTCTACAGTCCGATGGGCCAACTCAGCATCAGATTACATGTAAATACTTCTCTTGAAACCAGCTCCTCATCCTGAATCCTAACCTGTGTTAGGATGGTGTAAAGTCTGTGCTTATTACCGTCACCTTTCCACTGTAGCACCTACTCATTAGCTGCCAGTTGCAATTAATTATACCTCACAGCTACGCTTTTCACTGCTTTAACAAGGGGTCTGGAGCAGCAAGTTAGTCCCCTCACTATGCTGTTAATGCGCTAATCATTTACGGCATGAGATGCCATGCTGCACTGGCAGGTAGAGAGAGCAATTTGGGAGCTGCTGGTTAATTTGGATTCGGTAAAGCAGTGCTACAAAAAAATAAGGGCTCCGCTCTCATAGCCAAGCATCGCTAACCTCTGCCACTCGTGTAAGGTCACCAATCGGAGAGCGGAGTTTTGAAACGAGCCCAGACACTGTCATTACTGTGCCAGTCACTGATGCTTTTCTCATCCTCCTACCACCCATTGTACCCAGCACCTTAATAAATAATTCATATGCAGGAACATGTGAAGGGCACATGCTCAGTCAGGGCTTTGCTTTCACTTCATTTCATATGACTGAAATACAAAGAGGGCGATTACACATCATTTTTCTTCGCCAGTAGGGTTTTCTGAATTGTGGGGCACAGAACAGGATTAAAATATTATATAATAAATACCAGCTCTAAAAGGACATAATAGTGTATGTTGGGATGTAAATAAATCTTCAACTGGTTAACTATTGAAACTGCTGGCAGCATACTGGATGTTTCTGTTTCTTGCAACAATTATGTTGGCCGGTTTTCTCAGGTATAGCGCATTGACCCACATAATTACTCTAAATCAGTGAGTAACATCCATGGCACATTTTGTTTTGCATTCGCTGCATAAACAGAACACCGAGGCCATTTTATGTGCAGTTATAAAACAAACTCAGGGTGCATATTTCATCAACACCTCCCGACAGATATGAATCAGGGCTGATGTCAAACCCAAATCAGTATTCTGTTAACAGCTCACTTGTGCCTCATTAACGACTGGGCTAGATGTTGCCATGGCTACCCAGCAGAAAGGCCATCAGGGGTTCACAGTGTCAGCTTCCCCCCCACCCTCCACTCCCTAACACTTTAACCCTCTGCTCAGACACACAAGAGTCATTACCCTTTCGCCTTGATTGCCAGATGAAGTGTGGGCTGTTCAGGGTCCATATAACAAACACATTAGGAACACAAATATATAGGCATTTAATTTCCTATATAAATAAGTGTGTTATATAAATGAATTTCTGTCTCTGCCTGGCTGTCAGTGGCTGCACTAGTGTACTGTGGCATGCTCCTCTTCAGCGCTGGGCATTAAGCGGCTGCCATGTAAAGAGGGCCCCTCTCTTCACTAATAGCACTCCAGCGAATGACCTTGACAGCTTGAAAATGAGAGCATTAAGTAGAACACTTAAATGTATAATTATGCACTTGTTCCAGTGGAACTGTCACTACTCTGTAGGTTAAATTATTACAGTTTAGATAAGATGTAAATAATAAAATAAATGCTTTTTCTAAAATACCTATCAAAACAATTAAGGGCTGGGATTGGCTTTGATATGAGCACATGAAAGGGAGCATCCCTCCACTCATTAAGTGAGCACATTCAAAAAAGCAAAGCAGTGGAGAGTAAAGCAACAAAAACAGCCATTAGTCATTTTTATTGAAAATAAATATGCATGGAAATGTGATGTGCTAGTTTTTAACATAAGTTTTATTCAAAATTAATTATTATCAGAATAGCATGATAATATATATATATATATAATGTATATTGAGAACTATGTTACATGTTCATGGCTTGCTTGTACTAAAATATGTGTTAATAAGACAGACCTTTGTCTTTTCAGTCACTTTCAATACGAACGCTCAGATTTAAAATATTTATATAAATATATTATATACACTTAAAAAACTTCATGAAAAAACAAAAACATTTGTTTTAATTTAGGCGGACCACCCTAAAATAAGAGTTACTAACATTTTAAAGTAGTTGTTCCAAAATGATTAATTACTATAGTATAATCAAATAATTAGTAGGAAGTAAAGTGACATTTATCATGTTATGCATGTAACATTGGCCTATAGAAGTAAGAAAACCTCATTCAAAATGACACTGACATTTGTAAAAATGCAAATTACTGAAAATAGAGCTCTAGAACTTAGAACCATAGACTGGGGTGGTAATTAAAAGGAAAAAAAGACTGTTGTGGGTTGAACGTCCACCAGCATGTGAGAATGAGGCAATCCAAGTAAAAAGATATTATTAAAATGGAAGAAACCAATTTATGACGCCGTAAGCATACATGCTGCCACACTGGTATATTTTCATGGGTGGGCACACGTCACACAGCTAGAGAAAGCTGAAAAACATTGTCAAATATAAACATTGTCAAAATGCCAGAAAATATTTTGTTTGTAGCCCTATAACCCTTAAGTGAGGCTATTTTGTCAAGAGGTGCTGAAGTGTGTCATTCCCTGATGCAATCTCCCGTTGATGTTCAATTTCTTTGTGCTCATTTGTAACCTGATTGTGTTCGAGTAGTTGCACGGTAATAATCTTACAGCTCCCTCGCGATTGCTGTGCAATAAAATGGCCACCTATCGAGATAATTAGCTACAGTACTTTTCTCCTATTTATACATGGGCAGCCACTGCAGAAAACTGCAAGTGAACAGTAATTAATCTGAAAAAGAGAAAGGACGTGATTTTCCATCAGAACTTCATCTTTTAACACTTTTAAAAAGGACGTTGGGCATCTTAGCTGCCCTCATGAGAAACTGACTCTTGTTGATCAAATTAACTTATTTCCATATTACCATGGCCACAGAGTAGTCTCTCCTTTCTTGGGCCTTCGCCAATAAATTTGCTCAGCTGGATCATTCAAGCTAATGCCCCTCAAAAGGATTTTGACAGCCTGGAGACATTCACATGGTTGCACCTCTTTCTGTCAGAGCCTGGGGATTTTTTCTCTGTTACATTCTGAAGATCTTTTATTTAGAGCGCTACAAGAACTGCATAGTGTCAAAACAATATAGGGTCACTAGCACTGGTTTTAAAGTGAGCCTGGCAGTAGGTGTGAGAAAACATTGTTATGCTATGTCTGTATGTAGCTCAAAAAAGGCAGATCTGTAAACAACATGCGTATGTCGCCAGTATACTGCTACAAACAGCCAACCTATTTGTATTTTCCACGGTGCCCAGCACATCCCACTCTCTCTGGGGTTGCTCTGTGCTGTCATTTCAACTGCCTGGTTCTTTCGCAGTGGGCATACACAGTCATTCACTGTGGTTTCAATGTTGCTAGGCTACCTCACTTCTCCACTGTTTGAAAATCTACTGTTCAATAAAGCAGTTCAAGGGAGACCTGTGGGTTTGAATACTGAGCGATATGAACCTTCAGGAGTAAGTGACAACGCTAATAGCCTTTTTTTGTTGTTTCACAATACCCTTTTTCTTTTATCCCATGACTCGGCAACACATCTGTGCCTACCTCTACAGCCCATGCATCTGCTTCAGTCATAATATTCATATATAAGAACATTTTTAACCTTCCCCGGTTATATTTTCCTGTTTTGACAGTGTACAATCTGAGTCATAACGGTAGTGGTGAATATCTTGCCTTTGTAGTCTTCCACCGTTCTTTTATGGTTTGTTTATTCATATCCGCCCAGCAGTGTCTAGGAGTTATTATTATTCCTGTTTTGTCTATCCTTTTTTCAGCATTAGATGTTGGGCGTATTCCAAGCTTGGCCTGTCAAACACAGTGTGTTTCCAAGGTTGAAGGGTGAACAAGCGAGCTGCTTGCCGGGCCCTGCACAATTTCAGCACCGCCTTTTTCTCTCTCCTCATGTGCTCCCGATGATGTGAGTGCAGAGCAGTTTGACCCCTGGCACAATAGAAGGCCTAGCTCCTTGAACTTTGCAGGGCGACATACGCCGACCCCGTGACCCCAACTGCGTAGCCACCTGATTTCCCTGGAGTCCCAAAACTAAAACTCATTGGATGACCCCTCAACTGATCCCTTCTTCCTCCACAGCTACCTTTAAATCATCCCACCCTCCTCTGTCTAGGGGCAAATACGCTTCATCTTAGCATGAAGATGGTATTATTCTTAGTGTTGCATCTTGTATCTATTTGTTTTGTCTGGCCACAATTTATAAGGTCTATAGATTCATGTTTGATCTAAAAAATCTTTTACATCATTCTTTTTGATTGGCCTATATGGGAACACAAGTTCAAATATTTCTGTTTACATATTTTTTCTTAATTTATAGAACTAAGGTTTCTATGGTTAAACTTATTGTTCTTGTCTGAGTCCCAACTGTTCCAAATCATTGCAGCTGGAGCCATGTGTTTATCCTAAGCTAACTCTGAAAGGGGGCGCATAAATATTTCAAATGCACTTCTGCTCATGGTGAAAGGTTATTAGCTGCTGTGAGGGCATACTTTAAGGAGTTGTTTTTTGTAGTTGTTGTGGTTAGCACGAAATGGCTTCAACACCAAGCTAATTACTGGATGTTGACAATGTACTTCCTGGGGACTTGTGTTTTCAAAACTTAAATGGATCAGACTGATAGTGAGCTGTGGTGCTGCATGTATTTAAGCCATTAGAGTCATTTGAGAGAACTTAAAATGAGGTTATATATTGGGTGCTCACTGCTAACTGGACGAAACTGCTGCTGGTGTCTTGTGTTATGTACTTCATTGTATTACTTCAGTTTGAACCTGTTTGTAGTTGACTGCACACTCCTTGTTTCTGCCTATCAGAATTATAAACTACATTTTGCTTTGTTCTGTGCTTTGTCAGAACGGTGGTACAATGGCACTGCCTTCAATTATATCCCTGTGGTTTACCATTATGGTGTTATTGCTTCACTAATGTTTGAAAACTTAGCTTTAATCTGTTATCACAGACACATAACACGCAGCTTTTATTGCTTCTTCGGTTTTGACTCTTTGGGAGTGATAGACTACCAAGTCCCTCTACTTATGGACATAGAGTCGACAGTCCTTTATTTTTACCTGACTGTGTGACTTGTCACTCGCATAGTTCTTTTGCCCAGACTTTTAAGCAGCAATGACTGAAAATCTGAGTACAGAGACTCATAAAAGTGAGTCATATTAAGCTGAAAACAAATTAGCCGTGTGTCAACTATTGTATAATAAGATAATGGACAATAACTGTTTTAAAAGAATAGTTAGACATTTTGGGAAATATGCTAACTAGCTCTCTTGCAGATTAGAAAGCATTAAGTATAAAGCTAGGGCCAGGAGCTTCTTAGCTTAGATAAGAATACATTCTGGAAGTCACTGGTCCCTGCCCAATAGTGTGGCACATCACTGTGTGTATTTGTTTGTCTTTTCAGGTGGACTGCATTTGGTAAACCATGTGTTTGCTGTCCTGTCATTGTACCCACTGTGTCTGCCCTGGGTGGGGTGGGTAGAGGGGACATTATGAAGATGGACGACACTGTCACAGTGGGATGGTGTTTGTCGCAATGCAAGCATTTTCTTCTACTCTATTACCATTATCAGGGCTGATGTTATTGTTATAATAGCCATTTCAGGAAGTGGTTGAGCAGCTGAGACCGAAAGGCAGAAAAGCTAAATGGAAAACGAAGACATTGGAATTCAGGAGGTGAATATGAGTTGTATAATATCTACATTTACAGATAATTGTGAGCATATAGTATGACTGCTGTGCCTTATGAAATCTTTATGGCTACGTGTGTGGCCACAATATAAGAGCAAGCAGCTACAAAAGAAAGTGTTACCAGGCTGATTTATTGTTCCTTAAGAACATTTGTAAAGTTAATGGTCTAATGCCAACTATGCTGCAAAACCAAGCATGAAGGAAGGTTAGGGCTCAGGGAACAATTTTAACTTTTATGAGCCTTGACACACTTCACAAACTGAGCGCTGGCCATGAGCAGTAATCAAAATTCAGCAGCAACACCCTCCATTTAATACTGCAGAAACGTAACATAACTAATCCAAATTAGTCGAAATGTTACAAGCAAGTATTAGCAGTGTCATCGCCACAGTAGTCACAGTTCCAGCTTCACACTTTCATCGACAGACCACACATGTTAATGCAGTTTATCCTTCTCTTTCTCACATGGTTGTCCTTAAGGATGCTAGAGCAGGTGTGATAAATGCTGCCGTTTAAATCAAAGCCATCCCCTCTCCCCCTCTGGGGAGAAGGAGGATGCCTCCATGCAGATTGATATCAGGAGGCCCAGCCATATCCTGCAAGGCCTGACTGATGGTCTGTCTGGATAAAAAAATAACTTTATTCCCAGCATGCGCGCTATGATTCATGCACCTCACCTCCCCCTCCTTTCCCAAAACCATTCCACATATACCTTTACTACACACTCTATAGAAACGGTGTAGTACATCATTTATAGTGCTGCACCACCTGCCTTCACCCAGAAAATACCAATGAGGTATTTGTGTTTGCATATGATAAAACAAGTAATATCAAACTAGCATTATAATTGTTGAGGTAAATGAAAATTCGAATATCCTGCCGGACGTTCTGAGGAAGGGAACATGGCCATCCGTACGTAATATCTTCTGCTGTAGACAGTAACATCAGTCCTATCTGAAACATTTTATGTGGGAAACATTAGTATGTTATATATATATGAAATCATTCTCTCGAGTTCTGTTTGTCAGCGACTTTGTTCCAAACAGAGTGACCAAATCACATGAGTCGGAGATGTGTTTGACCACTGGTTCTGTTTGGTCCTTCTGCCCTTCCATACCATCATGAGTGACAGGCAGGCAGAAGCGCTGGGGTCACATTACTCATAGTTAGCATTCTGTTCTTCCTCTTTCCTGCGCTAAAAACATGGTGAAGCATTGCACTTTCCGCTCCGAAAGTGAGTGGGTAGTGTGGGAGGTGGCAGTGCAAAAAGAACACAGCCCTGCTTCAGATTCCAATTAATTTGCCATCTGAAAGCAAAACTACATGTGCAAAAAGGGATAATTGCTAATACATTTTCTTTTACGTCTCACTTCAACTGCCAAAAGAAGACAAGTCAAGCCTAATTGTATCACATTGCAAAAGAGACAAAATATTTTGACACTTAGTCACAAATTTTCCATGGTCATTTATGCCTTTATATTGTCTGTTCGCAAAACAAGTCGTTAGCCTGTGCCCGCTACAACCAAAACAGCACTGCAATTGAGTCCTCCTCTTTGGGGAGGAGTTGCAGGGAATCATAAAAGCTTTTTTTTTTTTTTTCCTAGAGAGGTGTCAATGTCGATGGAAAAGCGTTTCCATAATTGCCCCCTATAAAAGTGTCGGCTCACTGACGGTTAAGCCTAATGAGAGAGTGGAAAAGGACAGTGAGGTGACATCCCGTAATTATCACCTCAAATCTAAAAGTCAAAGAAGAGAAAAAGTAAAAAACAAGGAAAACATCAGTATTTCTTTAGCTGTTTGACAGAGATGTTACAATTATGAGAAGGTGGAAAAGGTGGTGTGATGTGATTATAGAAGCAAAACTCGGCAGCGAAATGACAGCCATTGTTTCAAACTTAGCAGGTAGAAGAAAATCAAGATCACATATTTGACCAAGAAAGTTATACTACAGGTGGAGTTTTTGCTGATCCTTTAGAGGAATTTCACTTCCAATCAGTATACTGACACTCCTGGGGAACAAAGAACAAAAAAAAACGAACATGTCTTGTGACATCTAAAAGGCCCGTTTCTATGGGAACTAAGTGGCATCTTTAATAGCACATAGGCATTTTGATACACACCGATGTCCAGCAGTCGACACAGCCAATCCCAGGGGGGTGGTAAAAGGCCAGAACGTAATCCTTTAGATGAAATTGAAACCCTTCGAAGCTAACAAAATACAACCCCAGCAGTATATGAAACTTACCCCATTTGTCATCGATCAAAAGGTATTAAAACTATAATAGGTATCTGTTAGCGATTGATTAAAGGTCATATGAAGCCTAACAGAGTTTGAATAAAAAAAAAATCAATGCCACAAATATTGGTCTCAGGGTAACTTCATATGAGCACTGTAACAATGATTAAAGACCTTTCATAGGAGTGCAGTGGTGAGATTCGTTTCAGATCCATTCGTGAAATGAAAAATGCTGTCATGTGAATTTATCTAATTGGTATAAGTAAGAAAAATGTAACTCTTCTGGATTCATTGCTTGATGAAAGACCCATTACAACAAAATGTATGTTGGATTCCTAAAGCTGTTTTAGAAAAAAAAAAAACCTACCTTTTTTTGTGGCTTCATATTAGAAGTGTGAATGTGTGACTCTAAATGTCACAGCACACAATGTACTCACAATGCTGTAAAGCTCTTTGGAAAAAGTGTCCCTCAAATTGCAAATGTAAAATTGTTGACATCTAGTCCTAGGTCCTGAATATTTCCACTGTCCCTGTCATGGCCTGGCCAGCCATTGTTTGGGTTTTTAACTGTGGAGAGACAAAAGAGGACGTTATTGAGGTACTTACCCTAATGAGACCTCTGTTCCTGCAGTGCTCTTTTGTGTGACTTGATTGAATGGGCACAGGGTATAAGTATACCTGCAGAGGGGAAAAGAAAACAATGTCCACACTTAGAAAACACAAGGTTTAATCCATGGTGGTTTTACTTTTCCTCACAACAGGTTTTTTCAAATGTCTTGCTATTTTACCCAGGCTTGGTGAAAAAGTAGAACTTGACCCAATTGGCCAACAAAATCAGTTAATATAGGTTTATATATTGTTACTGTATCTTTTTTTAGATATCTCTCCGATATTAGTATCAGTCTCAGAGGTCTAGTATCAGCCAGGCTCTATGAGAAACAAAACTTACACTACAGACAAGCAAAATGAAAATTGTAAAAATAAAGTACCAAAGCAGAATTATTGAACAGTGAGACTCTGTCTAGGCTCAGTGGCTACCTACTAGGGCAGAATATTGACAAGGAGCTACCAGTTACCCTGCCACCCACAGCTCTTCTACTAAGCCAAAGAGCTAAGTATTTCCCTAAAGGAGTTAGCAACAATTAGCAGATACCATCACTAATGTACTTGCTGGAGATAGTGCATGAGAGTAGAGGCATGATCACTAGCTCTAGTAACAAACTGATCAAAGACCTTGATGGTGAAACCGACAGAGGGAAAGGCAGCCGGGCTGTTTTCCTTGACACCTGAACCATTACACTGACTGTTATAGAAGAGCAGAGGATGCCCAGACAGCCACAATGAGATAGAAAAAAATGACATAGAATGAATGAGTGAGGGAGAAAGTGCAGGGGGAAAAAATGGCTGCAGCGTAAGTAGACGTGGGCCAGGAAGTGCGGGGGGGGGATCAAAAGCTGTATGAGAGAAAAGCAAGATGAAAGAAAAGAAAATGATGAACATCAGAGAAAGGGGGAGAGTGGGAGAGAGGTAAGTGATTGGCTGCCGACTTCTTTTGCTCATGCTCTTGTTTGAGGATTGTATTAAATGTTTCTCATCTCAGAGAATTTCATTTAGGCATTTATCCTTTCATGTCTACTGTATGTTTCATCAGGGATGTCCCTTCCCCCACTCGCCAGATATGAGGGAAAATAACAGAAGCATCTTTTTTGACTGCAGAGTAAGCAGTACAGCTCGGAGTAGAATTAAACGTCTCACCATGACTAAACCTATTCAGAATCCATTGCCCCTCCAAGCAATTTGACATTGTGCAGCGAGGTTCCAAATGGGATGTTTGATTATTTATTTTTAATCTACTAATTTGTCCTCAAACTATATACTTTATAGCCAAGCTAGCAAAGCAATGCCTGTCGGACTAACAACAAACAAGACTAAGAACATTTCCATCAGCCTCAGCTAAACCTTGTGTTTAGTACATGTGAACAAAATGGTGCACATGGTAAACATTAGCATGTTAGCATTGTCATTGTGGGCATGTCATACTGGCATACCATTTAGCTAAAAGCAACACTGTACAGCCTCACAGAGCTGCTAGCATGGCTGTAGACTCTAGGTCTTGTTCCTGTCTTCAGAATACAAGAAGCGCTAAGAATTGTTTAAAGGTTTCTTAACAGCTGGCACTGACCTCATCAAGGACACTCAGCACCCTCAGTCAGCTCCTACATCATATGACAAGTTAGTAGGACACCTACGCCTGAAGGACCAATGGAGACATACAGTACATTACATAACTGCTGTTGAAACAGAGTTTGAAACTTATCAGTGCTTTGGTCCAAAATTTCTAAGATATACAACAATTTCCCAATAAGAACCTTTAAAAGCGCAATCAAATAACAATGTGATGTGTGCCAAATAGCATCCCATACTAATATAATAAATTAATAATTAAGTATGTAAATCAGAATTCCTTCTTAACATTGGCTTTAATGTTCCTTATACAAGCCACTAGATTCATTCTTATCTGAGCCCAGAAACAAATGGGACCTGCTAGACAAAGAGGGCAGAGGAAGGGGGGAAAGAAAAGGGGTAACACAGTGAAAAAGCTATTAAATGAGTCCCATAAGGGAGTACCCCTGTATGTCTGTACCTCTCTTCCCCCTCTATCACCCTTGCTCTTACCCTAAAGGCAAAGCCATCCATCCCTGCCCACTTTTGCTGATACGCCTTCTGTATACACGCACACAAAAAAGCTAGGCTATTTGTGTGTGGGGGCACTGCGATCTGACCTTGGACGCTCGCCTCCATGTGGCAGCTTGTGAGAAAACAAAAGCAGGCAAGGCAACACAGAAAATGTGTCGCTGGGTAAAAAAAACAAGTAGAAGAGATTATAAATGCCGACCCAACATGCGGACGGAGGTGCAGGTTGATTAGCTGTCTGTCTCCAAGACAGACACTTCACATTCTGCCGTCTGCATTACATAAATAGGACACAGCAGAAAGGTCAAACAGGCATATTTATACAAACTGTCCCCAGCTATCCTTAGCAAATGAGCACAGTGTGACACAAAGGAGGAAATATCCGCTGAGATGTACGGGGGGTGACAACGGCTTTGAGGGGAAGAGACTGACAGCGATGGAAATATAAGGCTAAGAAACAGCCAGGAGAACAAACACAAAGACAGAGGAAAGAGGAAGACAGAAGAATAAAAAAGAAATAAAAGTGCGCAAAGAGAGTGGGAGGGAATAAGAGTGTGCTGGTGATGACGCTGAGCATATGAATCACTAACTGAACAGGCCGCAAATATGACAGATGATGACGTGCAACAAGGGGGACACTGGGCAGAGGATGCAAAGGATAAGAAAGAAAGAGTCAACATGATAAAACTTGGTGGGTCACTGATTAAACAATAATTAGAAGAGAATTAGTAGCAGGTCAAAAATGACAACAGTGGGAGGATTCCCATTCAGGGCCTGAACTCCACACTGCATCTCTTTCTGTCCCCCACGTTTGTTTTGTCACAATCTGACAATGCAGCTTCGACATAATAACTTGGTACCACTGTGTCAATCATTGGCAGGTGTTCTGGGGCCTGAAAGGTACACAGTTAGAGAATAAATATCTTAGATGCAACCACTTCGCCCCTCAGGCAGTACTTCATGCGTCACTGGATTGGACAGCTCACTCAGAACAGCAAAACTAGTTCTAAAACTTTCCAATTTAAGCTAATAAAATTAGATCAATGGTAACAAGCAAGCATAGAAGTCTTTGTGTGTCTAGTGCGCAGTAGAATATAAGATATAGGTTTTTAAAAAATCTTTAGGATCATCTGACTCCTTGTTTTTTGTTGTCCCAAAGTTTTCTCTTGCGAAAGTGTTAACATCTGCGTACAATGCTATTATCATAGATAGCAATGAAGGCCAAAACTCCAAAAATAAGACCCAAGTTACAAACCATAATTATTCTTTAAGAGTCCATTGTTAATTACAGATCTGGCACAGGCACCCAACTGGTACTCACTAGGGCTATAAAGGAAAAAAGAGAGAAGTATATTCATTCGTCAGTCCACTGAGATCCAGTCAAGAGAGGACGAAGGAGAGAGACAGCAATTAAGCCCTACTCCCTCTAGACTGCTATGTGACGGCGTAGGTGGAGTTCACTGAGGGTGACACTGCAAACTGCAGCAACGTCAACACTAGCTAATTGGTTTACAGGTAACACTGTGTACACTCAGCTGGCATGCCAGGAGGTCAAAGGTGACTCAGCAATATAAAGTGATGTGGTTAATTGTTTGGTAGCAAACTTTAAGGAAAACCAACACTGTTCATCTTGAGAACATAGAGAAACCTTGGGTCACACATTCATAAGTAGGATGTGTTTCAATAACAGCGTCAACGTTGCATAACTCTATTATTGTTATACTCTAGTCGCTTTATTTATTTATTCCGTAATCTTCATGGATCATGTTGTGGATAAAATTTTAAGGTTTACATTATTATGTCATCTTTAAATAAGAAATGAAAATCCTACCCTACATTTGCACTGCATGCATGTACTAATATACCAAGTAATGTCATATTTCAATGCTGCTAGTATAGTTTATAGATTGAAATTACGCCAGACGGTAATGACTTGTAATATTGTACGTAAAAAGGCATTAGTGTTATTGTTAGAAAAATCGAGCTAACTTACACCATGGAAACAAAGTGTTAGAATCTCCAAAGTAATTGTGAGAGATAAAAATATTAGAAAAATAATTGCTTTAGCACCTTTATCATAAAATGCACAAAGTGTTTTACAATTAAAACCTAATACACACATTTATACAGATACAAAGAGAAATGCAATATGTACAAATAACGTGTCTAATTTTAAAAAGGAAAATAAATGAAATGATCATTTTGGGAGGAAATTTTTTTCCTGCTCTATATTATTTGTTCTCTTGCCTCTGTTATTCTGTGTTACTGGCACTTCAACTGGTAACAACTAGAAAAGTGTATGTACAGAAGAGAGTGACTGTCACTCATATGACAATGCTAACCTTATACTTCAGCTTTTTTTAAGGATTAAACAAACGAGACATAACCTGTTAATTAGTAAGCTTAAGGGGTGGGGATAGGCGGATTTTGTTACCTTCAACTAGCTGTTTCGCCATGTTTTATAATGTGTTTAGTTTTAGTTATATTCTCTTTTTGTCTTAAATGTACTCTGTTATTATTGTAAAGCACTTTGTAACTGTGTTTTGAAAGGTGCTACATAAATAAAGCTTATTATTATTTTGTATATGTGCTAAGCTAATCAGGTGCTGGCTGTAGCTTCGTATTTAAAAACAGACTTGTGAAAGTGATATCGACCATGAGGAGTGACAAGTATATGTATTCCGTAACTAAAAGCTTTTCTGACTATCCAGTTCACTCGCTCAAAATTATAAAGGAGCTGTTGAGAAACAAATTTTCAGAAGTCACATTCACATCACAAAAAGTTGCGACAGACTCACACATATTTATTAGGTGGAGACACCTGAAAATGAATCATTGGACCTGCTTGTACTGTAAAGGCAGCAGGGTTGTCTAGCGTCTGTCTGTCCTTTCATCAGCAGATGCAGCTTTTGGTCCCCAACAAGTCTACACCTTGCTGAAGTATTTTTGGTGCAGGTTACAGCTGCAACTGCACCCCTGTTACAAGTTACACCTGGCCACAATACAAATTCTTTAGGTGACTATAATGCTCTGCCTAATCTAAACTACAGTATAAAATCCACACTAATGGAACAAACAGAAAACAAACCACTATTCTGGATTATAGCCCTTACTGTAAAAACCTGCATTGCTCACTGTGTACCTATTTTTGACATACTGGATAAGAATAAAATGGGCACCTGGAAAAGGGCATTCCCTCTCGGATAAGTACTGATAAGGTGAGTTTTTTTCTGACTTACAAAAATGCAGAGCTAGTAATGCCACAACATATCTTATTGTGCTTGTTTCTTTTCTGTTCTGCTGCCTTTTCACTAATTTAATGGTAGCTTGCAATGATTTTCTTTTATTTAACAGTGAATCAATATGACATCGGAAAATTAGAAGAGCATTTGTGTGTCCTTACAATGTAGGTGTTCTTTGCAATATGGATGACTCAGTATTCATATATTTTAAATGCCTTCAATCAAAAGTTGTTCAAAGGTGGAATGTTGCATTACTTAGCTCCTACCCAACATACATACACACACACTCTTTTGCAGCAAGAATATAGTCCTTTGCTGAAGTAACAAAGGCATGCAATGTCTTGAATACAAGGCACGGTCACCCCTGTGCTTCTGCCGAGCATGAGGGACGACCAGAAGGTCTTTAGAAATCCAATTGCATGACTGGTTATGAGAATATTATATTGTATGATGAATAAGCATACACACACCTTTATAGCTCTCTATATATTATAGTCAGAGATTAAATAATGATATTATACATTATTACAAGAACCATTGTAGTGTTGCAACTGTAGATACTGTACATTTACTTACTCTTCTTATTTTAGGAACAATTGCCTTGTGGTACTAGAGTGGATGTTCTTTTACAGGAGTGCATCTAATATTAGAGCACCTACTGTAGAACATGAAGGTGGGAGCGAGGCACTTTGATTTATGTCTTGGTGATGAAAACGTTCTGCAGTGTTACTAACTCTCTCCTACATTAACAGAGAGCTTTACTTTCAGCACTCGAATGGCCAGCTCATCAGGCCTGTGCAATTATGGAATCAAATTCCAATAGTGTAACTAATATATGTTTGAAAGACTATTTAAAATTCAATTTCCAGGACTCAGAATCCTGGATTAATTGTGAGATTGTCAAGTCAAATGTATTTCTATGGCACATTTAAAACAACACAAGCTGACCAAAGTCCTTTACATGTACATATCAATAAAAATTAAAAAAAAGATCAAAAGAGCAACAATTAACAACAAGATAAATAATGCACATACCCAGGCAGAGAGCAAGATACAAATATAGCAATTTAAGAAAAAAAGCCAAAGAAAAAAGGTGGGCCTTGAGCTATGCTTTAAAATACACGATCGAGGGGGCAGATCTGACTTGGTGGGGCAGTTTGTTCCACAGATTGGGGCCCACAACTACAAAGGCCGCGTCACCCCTGAGCTTCCGCCGAGCCTGAGGGACGACCAGAAGTGACAGGTTAACAGACCTCAGTGACCTATTTGGGGTATAAGGGTTTAAAAGATCAGATAGGTAAGGGGGAGCCAATCCAAACTGGATACAAACAGTAAAGTTTTTAAATGAAATCAAAAACTTACAGTGGAGTGGAGGGGAAAAATTTGCTCATGCTTACGGGAACCAGTTAAAAATCTCACAGCAGCGTTCTGCACATACTGCAGACGTGAGAGTCTGATAGGGTCGGTGCAATCCCTTTAATTTGATCATTTGATAAGTTGAGAGTTTGCTGGCAGCCCAAAGACCCATTGCCAGTTCACCCTTTTAGACTCAGTTTAAAAGAAGACATACTTAATGTAGGCCATTATTCAGTTTACCTTAATTTTCCACATGGCGCACCACAAATGGAAACCTGAATAAAATGGCGTACAGTATTTCTACTATGAGACTGATTCAAGTTAGCTTTCCTGACAGCTTATCATATTTTGGCCTTGAAATTCTTTATGCTGAGCTGAGTCAATATATATATATATATATTTATTATCTTATTTGCTTTTATGAAACAACATGAAGACGGAAGGTGAATGCACAGCAGAGAGCTCTTTCCCACATAAATTACCCAGGAAAAAACAAAACAATACAGAGTGTAAGAGCCTCTGTCCCTCAAAAGATACCTCAATTTATATGTGAAAAATGGGAAACATAACAAGCCAAACTTGAAGCCAATTTATTTTTTTGAGCCATCACCAAGAGCAATGATGCAAATAGCCTCTGGCAGATCATTTAAGTCTGCATTTCTCCCTGCAATCTCTCAAGATGTTACATTATTATTGCAGCTATTTTCTTCTCGAAATAGGTGAAGGTTGAGGCATGTGGAAGATATGATGGGTAGTAAGGGACAACAGCTGGTCGTTCAAATGTCGGAAAAAAATGCATTAATTGAATTACAGTATCATGGCACGTTAAAAGTATTAAAATCCCACATATATCTACATTTGTTATGTCTTTTATATTATTACAACTTGATGAAACTATCCAGTAAAATTATATTGAATTCTCTTGTTAAAACTTTTAAGTGATATTTATTAATGGAGGGGTAATAAAACCTGTGAAAAAGTTTAGTAGGGCCGTTTCGTACTTTTGTTTTAAATACTTCCATTTTCCAATTAATCCTACATAAAACAGATATCATGAGCTCCTGAGTAGCAGCTAGATAAGTGGACTAATACCATAAGCTTTTCAGACAAATTTAATAGTGAGCTACATTAAAGAAAATAATCAACAGGCCTTATTCTTTGACATGCCTAAAGATAACCTTCCCCATAAAGTGATTATTAATAATAGATATATAACATAATGTAAAGGATCCTACGTAGGTGTGGAGCAAGTTGGCTCAAAATTATATTTTACACTTTTCCTCCTCAATAGGTGTAAAATAATGGCTCTTAACACTAAAACCTGTTAGGAAATCTACTTCAACATAACTTAAGGTGATAATTAGAGTTCCCATATTAAAACTGAAAAAAAAGAACTGAGCCAACAATCATAGGCTTTAAACCTTGGACAGTGACTGTGAAACATCTGTTCTCTCGACACTCCAGATCACTTTAAAAGTTTGTAAGTCTTTAAGTGTTAAACAGATGCGCTAATCACAATCACAAAACTTTCCCCACTCACACGATTTATTAACATCACTTAAAGTACGTAAAAACAGTGGTGGAGATTTTCGAAATTAGAATACAGCATAATTATGGATGTCCCAATCTCACTGATACTAAACTATTTTTCATTTTTTTCCTTTTACTGTATACGTTGTGTAAGTGTTGTGAATAATTTCTCTACAATATGGACAAAAAGTTGTACATTTGGTCTGGGGCTGTTTTTTATTGAGCTAGCCCCCTTTCGCTCTAGTTAAGGGGAATCTCATGGCTACAGCACACAATTATATTATTTTAGACATGACTAACCGGCACAAAGCCCTGGCCTTTATAAACCCCATTAATCACCTTTGGGATGAATTGGAATACCAACTGAGAGCTAGGCGTTGAATGGTGAATGGGAGCAAATACAGCTAGGTTCCATATTCAGGTGGAAACCCCTTTATAGCAGCATACTAATCTCCATGGTTTTGGAATGAGATGTTAAGCATCACATATGGCTGTAATGTTTGGACAGGTGTCCATATACTTTTGGCCCTGTAATGTATGTGTAAATTAACAATAAGGCAGCAACTACAGTACATGTTACTTAACTATATGTGGAGATGTGTATATGTGGAAAGTTAATTCTTGAACTTGGAAACAGCAGTTTGAAAAAATAATCGTAACTCAAGGTCCCCTTACTAGATCTTCAACCAGATAGTGAAACCTTCCTCTGCAGATGGAGTTTTGTCAGTTGTCATGGAGATAACGGATTTGATATACTGAGGATACATGACAACTGAGCCATATTGACTTTAAGTTAAGATTACTTTCTTTAACTATATGTGGAGATGTTCATACACCAACATTATTTAATGCTTATACATATTTAAATACAGTATATTGTTTGAGCCGATTTGTTAACGGTATTCAATGCAAATTGGTCACATTTGGCCGAGACAGATAGCAAGCTATTTGAACATTGGGTATATGCCAAAGATGACAGTGAATTTGCTCTCAGTCGTACTTTGGGAGATGATGGGTTTATACAGATTTGATCAATTCATAGGGGCAGGCATAATCCCTTCTGGTCTAAAGGTGATGGGATAACACCATTATGACTACTATTTTTATGCCTAAACATGCCTTTGCTTTCCATAACTTCATGTCATCATCTGACATTTGAAAGCGAGTAATTTTCAAATGGAACATCCCATTACAGTCTAACAGAGCAGAAATGGCTTTCTTAGAGTAAGAAGTTAAGATGTACTCCCTCCAGCTGTTATATATCATTCTTAATTATGGGTGTTTTGGTGTAGTAAATTGATGGGAGTGATCTATTTCAATAATTTGCTCCAATTTGCATCGCCACTCCTCAAAATACAGATTAAATGGGTCAAACACACTAAAAGTCTCAGCCCCATTTCCTAGTAGAACATGCTTGGGGTAACAAGTTATTTAATCAGAACCATCACAGCCATACTAGTGAAAACACAAACACTTCAGTAAATACAGACCTAAACGTGTTCCAGGGAGCAGAAGAAGGTGGCTCACCTTTCACAGCTGATAGAAATGTGTGTTATGCAGTCATAGTATGTTTGTACTGTATGTATTATTCTAGACAATGCGTTAAGTTGTGTAAGTATGTAATTGTTAAGTTGAGTAGAAACTACTCATTATAATGCGTCTTTTAAAATACAAATTTTTAGCAGTAAGATAGTCATTACACTTTCACTGAAGTTCTTACAATTGCTGAATTAGATTATATTAGATTTGAGTAGATAAGATAAACTGTTGATCTCAGTAGGAAGTTCAAGTTGTCACAGTAGGAAGTCCAAATGAGACACAGCATGAGAAAAAATATACAAACGCTGTTTAACTCAGGGATTGTAACTTTTATACACCAAAGACATTTGGGGTTTAATTTATGCTTAATTCTCTCCTTGGTCTCTCTGTTGAACCTATGGATGATTTCATTGTCTGTTTTAGCTACAGGTGCAAACCAAATCAATCAGCATAGTCAGGAAAATTACTGTTGCTGTCCAGCCCTGTATTAAGTATATGATTTTCTGTTAGGGGCATCAATGCATCTGCGAGCAGTGGTTTTACAGTTACCTTGACTTACTTTAATTTGTTTGATTCATAAAATAACTACCATATTCAAGAATATTCATTAGCACTGCTTGACCTCGTATACATAGCTAAAGGGAAGGACGGTGGCTAGGCCAATCCTTAGAAAGGTCCTACCTACAGTACCAGAAAACAAAAAACCTAAAGTCCTTGTGTGCAGTGACAAACAAAAATATCTTTGAAAAGTTGACCCAGACTGTTTCAATACAACCAACCCACAGATACTCTGCTTACTGCCCACTTCTCTGGCCATAAAGTTGGCAGCATAACAAAGACTGATGAGATGTGATGAATTTATGACCCCACCAGACACACATGCACTCGCTGCCAGCCCACAGGTCTACTGGACCAACGGAAAACTCCTGCTACTTCAGATGGCCACACATGCTGTGGAATGGGCAGAAACTTCATGTGCTTTCAGTTCCTTACAGGAAGGGACCAACCTCTTGACAGCCAAAGGCTTTGTTGAATCACAATTGGGTGAGGGGGGCAATGACTCAACAGAAGGATAAACTGACTGTGCTCTACATCATGGCGTCTAGGAAACATCACGAGGACCAAACTTATTAGAAGGCAAATTTTACTAATAAATATCTCCCACCAGACATGCAATGAAGATGCAATTGACAGTGCAGAAACAGACAATAGAAGGGCTTGGAAAAGCAGGCAGATTGGGTGTAATGAAAAACACTATAGGTTGCATTATGGGAATTGTAGGAACCAGCTTTTTTGGAGGGTGATCAGTGCTCAGAGTTTTAAAGAGTGGTGCAGGATTTAAAATGGTTGCACTTTCTTCCATGTGTAAAATAATGATTCATGATTATGTAAAAAGGCCCTTTAAAATGGGACATTTTACTAATAAATGTTTAAAAATTTGTGGTCATTTCAGTTCACTGCAAATGAGAGGAAGGATAAGTCTGGTAATATTCTATATTTTTCTCATGGCCAATAAATCCCATTAAAAGACCAAAACCAACAATTAAGTGATTCTAATAAGTCTTATCTGTAAAGCCTGATGCAGCTCCTTCCTCTGTGGCTCTGATGTTTATTTTGAGTCCTGCGGCTGTAAATACTCACTAACATCCCAAACAAATGTACTATTTACACCTGTTTAGTAAATTACAGTGCCCCCCTCCCCCTACTTATTGACAAATGACCAAACGTGACCTTTTGAAGTTAATTAATTGCATGAGCAGCTCATTATGAGTAATGCTAAATTTCATGCTTTAATGTAACAACAGTGTCTGTGCCACATCTATCATAATTTGAGAGCTATTGGGTGTGACAAAGTGCTCATGCTCTAAGGCATGGATCTGCATAAACAGCCACTGCAGCACAACCACTTATTTTAACAACATTCCAATTATGGCTAACCAGGCCTTCTGCCTTTCTGTCCCCTCGATAAACCAGGGCAAACAAGGTTTTCATTTCATTTGTGCGCATGCATGCATTTATCTGTAGCTGTAGTCTGGGTTGCTTTCCAGCATTAAGTCAATTTCTAATGGCAAAAGGCCTTCATGTTGACACTGGGCATAATGAATGACTGTGCTAAATGACATTAACATTGAAAGCTAATTTTGTCTGTAAATTATTTTTTCTCATTTCCAGGAAAACTGATATGACAGATGCTCTGAAGAATATTATTACAGCAAGAAGTTTACTTAATACTTGCCATCCACAGGCAGACAGAGAATAACATACTGTCTAAAGACCCCAATGGTCATGTCAAACCCTATTTGCAACTAGATAGTATTCAAGGCACAGCCGTTATGAAATCTACCACATATGTGGCTCTTCATTTCCACGTTACTCTTACAACAGTCAGCAGAAACATCCAGGACTTGCCATGGTTTATATCCAATTTGAAACAGCTCCCTCTAGGCTATCCTGATGCAGTCTCTTTCTTCCCTAGAAGAACCCAGTGCACTGTTAAGGCCATGTGATGTTCTACAGACAGTTGGAAGTGTCACTTGTGCTGTGTTATCCTTCTCTCTTCTCTGTGAAAGCTGAACCACAGTGGCAGGCATGACTCACAGAAGTGCTGTACTTTCTAATGACACGAGAGCGGAGGCTGAGTCAATCTGACCTGACAGTCTTGCATAAATCACGGCCCTTCGATTTAAGTTGCTTTGAGGAGTGTCAACAAATCCACAGGAGGAATATTAGACTCCGCTGTAGGTAGGGACTCCGCCTCTGAGAACTCATTATGGGGTGTCTTCCTTCTTGCTGTGCCAGCCTCTGTTGACTGAATTGCCAAGCTTATTTCTGATTCACTGGCAGAAGCCTGCGTTTTAAATTCCCGACTTGTGATAAGGGCCCACCAGCACCCTAAAGACCTTTTCTGGGGAAATACATGGATTTTTAATGGATGAATTTTTGGTGAGCTTAAATGTGATATAATGTCAAAAAAAAGGAAAAAGGTAACTCTGGCCTGGAGAGAGGTGCATGGAAGTAGACGAATAAATGCCATTAAATGATAATTCACCAAGAACAAGCTCCCTCTCTAAGCTTTTATTCATGTTGTTTGTGGTCTTTAGAGAAACTGATGAGAAGGCAATGTGGAGTGTGCTACTACACAGCATTTAGCTTCTAATCTTGCTGTTTATCATTCCACTTGAAAGTCTTCAACAACAACAACAAAAAGCCCCCCCACCCCCCATCCGAAATCAAAGTAATTGTGTTTTTTTCCCCTGGACAAACAGGAGAAAGCTTCAAGCCCCACTTTGTAGAAATGATTCACACCATCATGAGGCAAGGCAGAAGGCTGAAGAAAAAACTGAACAAAGAGGTGCAGAGAAAAGGATCCTCCTTCGCAAAGACAAAAGGAGAAATCTCAGCTGACACCCTCAGATAGAAATGAAACACACTTTCAGTGTTAACAAGTTTGGCCTGCAGTAAGAATAAACAGGACCAAATCCAGTTTCTGTGAATCTCCTCATAAGCAATCAGCTCTTTCTATTTCCTTGCTCCATTAGGGCTGTCTAATACACTGAGCTGCTCCACGTGTCCCTGCCATCAATTGATCCTCAACTGGTAGCATTTGAAACATTTTTCTTGCCACACCCCACACCAGCACCAGTTGAATTTCATTCTATGAAACAAGGCACAGTTATTAGTTACATTACAGATTGACAGCATTTCAGCTCAGCAAACTTTTATGGCCTCAGGCACTATTCTCCAATATAGGCTTCCACTTGAAGAAAAAAAAAAAAGCTGGAGCTATTTAATCAAACGTGAGCGATCCTAACACCAGGGAGGGCCGATGTATGATGGTTTCAACTGATGATCAAGAAGCTGGAAAGAAAAGTGTATGATTCTGTTCCATTATTGGAAAGGAACTGTAGCTCTGCTGGTTCGCTACTCAAGGGCATGGGAGGGAGTGCAATAGAAAGCTGTTGGTTTATGTGTCTGTCAATGTCATGTCTTTTCAGGATCACGGTTCAAGGCGAAAAGCAAGGATAAAGGGGGGCAGGGATGGGAACTGTTACATTGCTGAGAGGGTGCTGGTAGGTCAAAGGACCTTCAACTGAGTTGACGCTAGTGGATATTGTGCTCTTCAGTGAGTTGAAGGATGAAAAATAACATGGAGCGTATGATACCAATAGGGCAGGGAAAGAAAGGTAACAGTACAGTATGGGATCCTGTGCAAAAGGCGGAGGGTGTGAGAAATAGGCTATGTATAGAATTAAACTTACTATTTGTAATGTTATTTTTGTAATATTATCACCTGTGAAACAGCTATTTACAGCTACATTTTTGGTTTGGTGTGGTTACTATGTTTGCAAGACTACATATTGCAGTTAAAAGTTCCCGTCCAGACTCATTTTAAAGTATGTAAAAATACTCTGCTATGATTCATATTTAGTTTAACATGGTTACCCCATAACAACTGGAGCTCAAAGCACACTCTTTCTCCCTCATTGAGAAATTCTGATCTATGAAGGCCCACCCATCATCGCTGTGTGTTAGGTTGACCGGTGCAGGTGAGAGCAATATTAGTTCCATGAGATCCAGCTGACTTTATGTTAGCAGATGACTGGTTTTAAAATGAGAAGCTTTAAAGGGGGCATTATATACACGTGATGGCTATATCTATATAAGACTGCATTCTGTAGCCTTGTTCTTGTATTGCAGGGTAGAGCTAGTTAGTCCTAGTATTATAAGTATGACAAGACTCTTATTTCATTCTAACATTACCCTGTTTAGCTGCTTAGCTTGCATACTTAGACAAGCAAGACAGGTGTTAGATTTATGATTTATAAATATATTTTTCACTTTTAACATTATAACAGGCTTATAGAGTCAGGACTAACCAATGCGTTTAGCAAATGTAATGCTATCTCAGACAACGAGTTTGGCTGGCGTTGCTCAACAGTAAACTTCCCAAAATCCAAAAACAAAAAAAGAAACAGGACAGAGCCACTTTTGTTAGCTTAACCTAACAAACGCTAGCATTCGGGAACAGCCTCAATACAGTGAGGAAATACTGCACAGTGGATTTTCTATTGTGAACATGGATTTTTTTAAATTTAACTTGTAACCCCAAAATGTAGCTAACTAATGATAAGTTAATTTGTTAATTTAAGTCTTTTTAATTTCCAGAAGCAAAAGATGATTAATATTACAAGAGCCTTCTCTCCATCCCTAAATCATGACAATGTGCAATATTGTTATCTAATACTGTCTCCAGTAAAAAGACTGAGATAGATTTTTCTGGCTTATGTATAAGAACTGCCACTTTCCTTTTCAGATTTTGCCACCTAAATGGCAAACTAAGCAAAAAAATCACACTGGTGTATAAGGGCATGGGAAAACCACTGATTCCAAGGATGTCTGAAAAATGTATTTGCAGTGCAGATCTCAGTGCAGATCTCAGATAAATTTCTTTCAAAACTGCAACCACCCACAGGCTTCTAAAGCTCCAGCTGGCAAGCAATCCTGAGGAGAACAGATTCTACCCCAGCAGGGGCCATAGGGATGCAGCGGGAGAGAGTAAAAGAAGCTTATTCTGTTGATTAAATTTAGTTGATTTAGCTGCTTGGCTTTCTCCAGGGTGACTTGGAGCTCACAAATTATCAACTTTACTGAGATGGTTCACATTTGCTACAGATAGAATTTGTTTTAGTACAGTTATTCAAAATAAGATGGATTCCAGCCTCTGGTTAACATTGATTGTGTGATGGTTCTTTGAATCTGTTTAACTTTTCTATCCAGTGGTTTTTATGGCTACCTGCAGTGCACAGGTATTGCACAAGTAATTGCTTTGCATGATTTCCATTATTGAGAGTAGACCTAACTATTAAAAGCTTTAACAATTCATGAGAAAGATTGTCAAAACCATTCAAATGTTTTTCTGTCAGTGCGTGTGTGTTTGCGTAAGCAGTTATTATAATGAAAGCGTATTTTTGAAGGCAACCACACATTTTAGGACTAGTTTCCATATTAACGCCTGACAAAAATAAGCATATAAATCAAAAAAGTAATGAGTTTTTTTGAGTACTTACTCGTATACTTTCAGCTTGTAACACTGGCTGTTCAAAAACAGAAATTCCCAATCTGTTCCATAGTCTATGGTCAGCTTCTTCCGGAGATAACTGAGGAAACCAAAATAAATACATTAAATCACAAGCACACTGTAAGCTGTTTTTTTTAATTATGGTACTGAGGTATTACTGATATGTCACACCGTGCAAGATTTTAGACAATTAACAGTTACATCTGAAAGCATGGCACTCAAAAACAGACAGAAATTACACTAGTGGTATAGTTTTATAGCAAATAACTTCAGCTAGTATAAAAGGAAAATGTTTTATAATATCCCTAACCTCAAGTTATGTATGTTTTTAGTACAAAATCTGCAGAAAAACAGCACAAATGCTCCTTTTCATATTAGAGTGAAAAATGTCTTTGAATGTTCAGGATGTAGGCCATGACAAGCTGCTTTCATAATCTAGATGAGTCCTAACTCTGCTGACAATGTATCTTTATTTTCCCTGCTGCTTTTAGTGAATGACTTCTTGGATAGTGTGTTGATGAGGTGGCCCTTTAAAGCCCATTTCTATGCTGCGTCTCCAATTATCTGAGATGGTCAGGGCTGCTTTTCTTCACTAATCGCAAGTAAGGGAACTGAGTCCTATCTCTAATGGTGCACAGGCCCTGATTTCCATATTCATAATCCAGAATTGCTAATGGGGTTAACAAATGTTTAGGGAGGGTGATTGTTTCGCTTGAGGTTGATAAGGTAGGGTGGCATAGGGGGATGACTCTGGGTCAGAAAAGCAACGCAGGTTGCATAACTGTGTGCATGTGATTCTCTGTAGGGCAAGGGACTTAACATTCATGCAGAGTCAATTTTGGTGGAAACTGCCCTTTACAGCAGGCTACAGGAATAAATACGGAAGAGACTTTAATTTCGAGATACTTTCACAAGGTATGAAGACACAAATGCACTAGCACACTTATATCTGCATACTGATGAAGGCCATGGCCTGAAGAGAACATAGGGGGCTCCAACACACATACATGATCGTGAGTAATTTGACCAGGAGCAATTGAAGCAAGGTGGACAATGAAGAAAGAGCAGCCAAAGTCACGCCAGCTGTTTTTCCCCTCATGCAGGAGTTTGTTGAGGGGAAAATAATCTTGACCTTTTGGTAACTGCCATCTCTGTGGTTGGCTATCCTCTCCCCCCTACTGTAATGAACAGTTTGTAGGCCTTAGGGCCACAGTAGCTACTTATCAGCTATTGCTGTCTGACTCAGAGATCTGTGAAAACATCTGAGAGGGAGCAAAAGCATTTAACAGGAATTCTCATCCAATCCTGCTCAGGTTTTTTCCCCCGCAGCTGTAGGGGAGTGTGACTATACCGTAATGTTAGGAAGCCATTGGAAGTTGAAACGAATGCTACAGAATCAATTCAATATCTTAATATTTTAATAATGATGTAATATACAGCATGTGAGGTTGACAGCTGTTCTGCATGGAAATACAAGTATGTAGCTAATTTGTTAGGACAGGAGGTCATTTTTTCCATTAACACAGAATAATCACACTAATTTGTGCCATGTCTGTCTTTAAAACAATGCCACAAAGAATTTAGGATAATTCATGTCCAGGCAGACACTCTTCTATTCAAAGGAATAGGCCTACCCACCAGACCACATAGGCAACCAATCAGGTTTGTTTTTCTTCATTAAAATTAGCCTTAGGTATCACACAGTGCAAATTCATTACAGCGCAGCTTTCATCACTACTTTAGCACAAAAGGATGGAGTCTATTTTAAGTCCTGGTTACATACCATGCCACCCTGCTTACAATACTGTAGCAATGTAAGAAGCAAATGCATCATCCACACAAAGTGAAAAATGGTGAGGATTTAGTCACAAATATGTGACAATGGAAGCTAACCTCTGCTTCTATTTCTCGGTTATTCTTCCCTTACCTTAGTTCTATGCTGACAGTCTCATAGGCTTCCTCTACCTTCTTCAGTTTGGTAGCCTCCCACTCTGCAGCTAGACAAAACAAAAGGTCAGACATATTAACAATGTGGAGTTGTTGCATCTCAACAGCTGCGTGTTGCCAAACAGTGGGCTCTTAATATAGGCTGTTATATCTAGGACTGGGAGAACAACAAGGCTGCATGTAAATCAGAAAAATCCTATTTCCAGGTGTGGTAACTGCCGAAAAAGGCCCGCAGGCTTATTAGTCTCTTCACACTGACAATTGTGTTAACTGAGACTGAGAGGGAAAAGAAGTCAGAAGGAGTGTGAGGGCAGCAGAGGTGGCAACAGCGATGTTATGTTTGTCTCTCTTTGTCACACTAGCATGTTCCTACTATGACAAGATGTCCAACTCTAGTGCAAAGCTAGAGATCTTCAAAATCTGTTCAAGTGTGACAAGTTAAAAAAACAAAAATGTAAAGGAACTGGAAGTAAATGTCTACATGTACAACCCTGTCGTTTGCATATTTTACCATTGCATCACAACGCAAATCCTGAAAATAGTTGATTTTAATGAATCTATTAATTGTTAATCAACATTTCAATTATTTCTTAGTTGTTTAAAGCAGCAATAATTGACTTGATTTATTTTTGGTCAGCATGGGGCAGAGGGACAAGCTGTGAAGACAATATTGACATATTATCACCTTAGCCGAAGGTGTTAGCCAACAGTTGCTTATTTACACATCCAGCAGATACGGAGCAACATTAGCATTCACTTAGAGTTGTGTTTCTGACTTGTTGATGAATAGAAACCCAATTTTCACTCACCTTTTAGCTCTATTTCGGTTTCCAACAACCCCTGAGGGAAATATCTGGCTCTATAGCAGCTAAATTAAAATATTGTACACGACGTGTCTTGGAGTCAGTGTGCAGGCATTACTATTGTCATTGATGCTGATTTCCATTAGACTTGCACCTACAGGTGATGTGTATATAAATATGCTTCTTCAAATTAATCCGATTAAGTCATTGGTTATCTGTTATGGATCACTTTATAAGAGAGGCTAAAAACAGAGTCATTTCATGGGTGAACCATGTTGACGACAGTGTCTTTCACTGTATGATTAAACAAGAACAAAGGGGCTGAACACCTGAAGAAAGAGAAGATGGCCGATCATAGAAGTGAAGCAAGGCTGAAAAGACTCCAGTTTAATTGCCCAGAGCTGATGGATCTGGGGATTTACTGTGGTTTCTGGAAGTGGACAGTGTCTTCGTGGAAACTCTTGCTGGGGCCCGGCACCGTGGCAACAGAAAAGAATGTGCATGTGGTAAGGACTGTGTGGGAAGCGGTCACAGCCCTGGCCTGAATACCAATTAGCATGTTCCTTGCATGTGGACTCAGCTGGTTGCCCGTAAAGATACACCCCCACACAATTGCCCCAGCACCTATTTCTTGCCGAACCCAATACAGGTGTGTTGTGTCCAAGAGGCAAGCTGTGATTTTCCATGCTGTAAGAGCTATTGTTATAGCACCAAGAAGGGGAGATCTGTCCCTAACCCACCCCCGATCCCCTCAAAGTCCTTCAGAAAATCACAGTCACACACACAGAAGAATGTTCTCTCCAGTCTTTTCTTGCACACTCTCAGTTCCCTCTCTTGCCCTATTTGTCTCTCTCTTTCTCACACACACACACACACACACACACACACACACACACACACACCAATCACCAGGCTCAGCGTTGACAAAAGGAGATGCAGAATCCCAAGTGGGTGACATTTGACCCCTTGCAGAAGCCCAGTCGTATATGGAGGAGGTGGTGACGGTAAGGGGGGAGCTGAGGAGGGAGAAGAAAAGACAGAGAGCAGCCAGGCGTACAGAAGTACCCAGAGCAGGGAGCACAGGGCGAGCGAAGCCTCTCGAATGGCCTCTGCACCAGTCATGCCGACATAACCTGAGGCCGATGTATAGCATACCAAAAAGACCTCATGCTTATGGTCTAATGACTGCTTGGGTTAGATTATCGGTCATACGGTCAATGGATGCACATTAACTGCTCGAGCCTGTTTTTAATATACTCACGCTACATCTTTTGTTAGTGTGCAAATTAAACCTAATCAACATATTTGACAATCAGATCCTAACAATTATTTGCTGTTGTGCATAGGAAGAAATGCCTTTATTACATCAAAAAAAATCTAGGACAAATGATTTCGAGTTGAAGCTAAATTGACATTTTCCGCTTCAGGAAGTTAACTGTACAAGATGCTATCAAGAGGGGTTTTAAATCACAGAGACTGTGTACAAAAATAGAAGAGGAGGAATACACTGTATAGTATATGCCATCTTCTGTCAGAAGTCTCCTGTGCATATATACCTTGAGCCGGAGACCGGAGATGCTCTGTTTACATGCGAATGGATCAATAGGCAAGGCAGTTTCTCTGCAGCTCTAAGAAAAGAAGCCTGGGACTCGTTGCATCGTGCGCCGCGGCAATGCTTAACAACGCAAGGGCAATGCAGTAAGGCCACCCTTGAACCTCACACTCACACAAGCAACAGACACCTTTAGCAAGATTACGTCGACTGCAAGGCACATGTAGGAGTTTTCTTTATTGTTTATAACAGTCTGCTATTTAAAATAAAGACTGGTAGCATGCGCACTTTGGTTCCTATTCACTTTCCTGCTTAACCTTTTTAATTCACTGCCATCTATCATCCCCTTTTCTTTTCATTATGACTTCAGCATTCTACTATCCTTCAATATTTTCAGCATGAAAAAAAACATAAAACATCACTCTCACCTCCCTCTCTCTCTCCAGCTCCAGTTTATCAGTTTCCCTCAGTTTCTCTCCTCAATTTCACGAACTTGTTCTGACTGCAGTGCGGGGAGGGCTAAAATATAGGTTGAGGATTCCTGTAATGAAATGTTTGCGGCAGGCAGGTTGTAACAATGAACAAAAGGCCTTTCAGATACTGTCAACAGGGCTGGCGATAGCATTAATTGATACCTGCTAGCAATAAACATCCAGAGGTACAAATTACTCCTTTTTTCTCTAAAAGTAAAGTTGGTTATATCAAAAATTAATTCAACAAAAAGGTGATAAGAAAGGTGTTACATGATAGAAAAAAGAATGAATGTTTGCAATTTAATCTTAAATAAAACAAGCAAACACCACGAACAGAAATTAAACAAACATTTAACTGAAATACAGTCACACATTTCCTTATGTTTTGCTCAAATGATTCTGAAGCTGTAGCACAGGCTGCTGAGAGTTGAGAGGAGGTCAATCTCGCCCCCTGCATAATCGTTGTGTTGGAGTGTCTGATTATATTAGGGTTGAGTGAATAACAGTAGCTGGCAGAAATAGCATCATGTTTTGAACTATCAGTACAATTCATAGCCCTGTGACTGACTCAGTTTGTATTCATTCTCCCACACTCTCCTGCAACTCTCTTTTTAATCCACAGTGGTTGAAGGATAAGTGCAACACCACGAATAGGATGTAGTGAAATTAAGAATGGATCCATTCACTGCACAACTGCCATTACATCAATTTATATAAACCAATGATGAGAATGGCGACTATCAGTGACCACACAGAAATGATTTTAATTATAGGAATACAGTCAGATGTTTCAATTGTAATGATTTACATGCTTAGAAGAAAAATGTTGCACTATCTGGTACACATATATTCTATTTCCCTTGCACCAGGTCAATCACTCAGGCCTTACTGCTCACCTGTAACAGTAAACATCATGCATTAGGGCTAGAATTAGTGCTGAAAAAAATTGTTGATTAATAAATTGACAGGAAATTGACCAATAACAGTTTAAGGGATTTGTCAAAAAGAAATGTCAAATATTTGCTGTTTTCAGCTTCACACATGTTGGGATTTGCTACTAACCTCTTTTTAATACCACTGTAAATTGAATATTTTTCGTTTCCGGACTCTTGGTTCAGAACAAAACAATCAATTTGAAGATGTCCGATTGGGTTCTGGAAATGTGATTTGGGCATTTTCTTACTATTTTCTGACATGTTATAGACTAAATAATAATTGTAAAAATAAGAGATTAATCAATAAAATAAATAATCATTAGTTGCAACCCTTGCTAGAATCACTCATACATCTAATTGGTTACAAAATCTAGGAGACTTAACGGAATAGTCTGACATTTTGGGAAATGCATTTTTTTGCTTAATGTCACTCTCATGTCAGTCAGTCAGTCATTTTCTACCGCTTGTTCCCGTTCGGGGTCGCGGGTGACTGGAGCCTATCCCAGTGGCTTCGGGCCTTAGGCGGGGTACACCCTGGACAGTGGCCAACTCGTCGCAGGGCTGACACAGAGACAGACAACCATTCACGCACACATTCATCCAATTAACCTAATGCATGTCTTTGGACGGTGGGAGGAAACCGGAGAACCCCGTACACGGGGAGGACATGCAGACTCCACCCAGGTCTGGTCCGGGATTCGAACCCACGATCTCCTTATTGGGAGGCTAACCGCTCTGCCACCGTGCACCCCACACTCTCATGTTTGTACGTTAAATATAAAGCTACAAACAGCAGCCTGTTAGCTTAGCCTGAAGACTGCAAACAGGGAAACAGCTAACCTGGCTCTGTCTGAAAGTAACAAATCCACCTACCAACACCTGTGAGGCGCACTAAAAAACACATATGTCATTTGTTTAATCTGTACCAAATCGAAGTGTAAAAACGGGACTTCGTGGTTTTACGTGGTGTCATGTGCCAGACTATTTCTTGGCTGGGAGCAGTGACATATCCTGGAGTCTTGTTGCCAGGGAACCAGCGGAGTCACTCCTTCCGGCCAAGAAATGGTCTGGCACATAATTCGCTGTTAGCGTAGCTGCTTGCCCCAGCATCCAGGCTAAGCTAACTATGCTAACTAAGCTGCTGGCTATATCTCTATATTTAATAGATAGATATAAGAGCAATATAAATCTTTTCATTTAACTTTCGTCAAGAAAGCAAATAAGCATATTTTCTCAAGATGTCACACTATTCCCTTAAATAATGTATTGTCCTAACTTTTTCTATGTTTCAACTAAATGTGGTATTGCTGACTTTTACCCCCAATTAAATGCATAACTTATTGAGATGAAGTATTAATATGTGATTACAACAGTATACTATCCATGTAATAGCGGTAAAATGCGTGTAAATGCAGCAGTCAGAGTCAATTGCTCATATTATCATCATGATGCGTTACCACTATTTAACATTTAAACAGAGTAGGGGGCCCAATGACTAGAATAAACAGTCTGTGTGGAGTGAGTTAACTCTGCAACAACTGGGTGCTGTTTATGAATATGTATGATGTAACAAACGCCTAGGAGCTGACCTACTTCTATGTCTCCTCTGCTCATGACTTGGTCCCCTTCCGGGGTAACTCTGTCATCTTGCAACATACTGTAATAGCAGGAAGGATGCGACTCTCATGTACAAATCAGCATGCTCCCTTTTGATGGTTTTGCAAGTGATGATCACCGTCTGCTGAGGGAAGGTGCTCAGTAGGTGGATGTGCAGCTGGAGAGACAGTCAGGATCTGGCAGTAACAGGTTATTCATGCATCGCATGCCTATTGACGTGAGTTTTGACATGTTCGTTTTTGTTTGCCTAAATGTAGATGTTAGGATCAAAAACATCAATTTGTACTGGTTCTGTGGGAGTAGGGTTAAAAAATAAACGACTAACGTTTGAATGTTTACTCAAGTAATCATGTGACGTGAATATAAGGAGATGCAGGAAATGGTGTAAACGCGTGATGGACAAGTACGCACAGACAAAAGAGAGCTCTCGACATAACTGGGGCTGCACACTGGAGAGTACTCGTCTGCACCAACTCATAAAAGATCTTTATCTGGAATCATCTTGGTACAGTGCCAAGCACTGTTAGCTTCAGGTGCTGGGAAATAAAAAATCTATTTCAGACAACAGAAGAGACAAAGCTGGCAGCAGCTCAAATCAGACTTCCAACATTTGATAAGTGAAAATGGGATAATTTGGTGTATCCCTCATACTGAATGGTTGCAATCCAATACATTCCTCCTGAGGCTATCAAAACATATGAACAAGGGTGAGAGGCAAATCCTTTCAACCTCTCGACAGCTTAATGGAAGAAGAGGGAAAATGTACTAGTAGCTCATTCTATAGCAAAGGGAAGCTCGGTACACTTTTCCACCCTGCTCCTCTCTTGACTCTCCCTTCTCTCAAGGTGAGCACAATTATGTCTCAAGGACGCGTCGCCCTCAGCCAGGGTCAGAGGTGTCGCCGAGCGCCACGTTAATGGCAAACCCCTCCTGCTTAACATTTCACATCTAATTTAGAAAGTGCTGAACAGAGCCTTTAATTAACGTCAGCCCTCGCCAAGGTTTGACCAGAGCTCCGATCCCTGCACTCTCTTACACACTGAAGCTCCGCTGCCTCGCACGCCAATTCATTTGTTGAGTGCTGAGATGCCTTGTCTTAGAAAAGGTCCCTGGTCACCCCAAAGTGAACTGAGGGACATGTTGAATCATTTGTATGTTGGAGACAGAGGTGTCATTCCAGCATTTCTAAGAGAAGATGCTTGTTAAATAAGCAACCAATTTGAGTTTAGCATAGAAATGTTGATAGAGAGCATTATACTAGAATAATATTTATGTCTTCACGAGTGTCTTGTGATCTGCTACACATCCAAATACATAATCTTATACCATCTTAAATTTTTGTCTCGAGATTTCTCTCACTGTTACATGACCCTTCATTCCTTTTAAGTTTACTATTAGACATTCCCTATATCTTTATCAAAGTGAACCCTGCTTCACACAACCCATATTTACAAAGCTAAATTATAACTGTGTGCAAATGCTTGCAGGTTCTAGCATTGATCCACAGTCATTCTTGGGCTTTACCAGATCATGTGCAAAGGTTTCTCTGAGTGTATGGCTTTTGGTTTTGGTCACATTGAACGTTAAGAGTTTCCTGCAGTGGTTTTTAGCTGAGGTGGATAACTAACATCATAATTTAACTTTTTAATATCAAAATATTCAGGGAAAGAGGGCTGCAGTGCTTTTTCACACAGTAATACCAGATAACTAATTAGTGTCTATTATTTAGGCCGTCATCAACTAATTAAAATGATCACAAGATGAGACGCATCAGGATCCATAGGGCCTACGACCTCACCTAAACAGTTTCCTGGTGAAAACCCTGTACATCCTATAATTTCATAAGCCAAACAGGTGTCTGTGAGCAACACTGAAGACTACGTTTACTGATGATAACAGACTAATCAGATGTTAATCTGATCGTTGTCTTTCTGGCATTATTGTCATTTTTTTCCCCCCTGTGCAAATAGAAGTGTCACATGGTTCATTATGGATAATGAAAGTGAAAATGTGAATTAAAGCAGTTTGTGTGATTTTAAACTGCAACAATTCGACCAATTAAAATGAAGAAAAAGCAAAGAATTCGGTCCAGAGCTGCTCAGAGCAGACAGGCAGCAGATGGCGCAAAATGTGGTCAAAGAAAATTGTAGGGCGCCAGTAGACTGCCGGTGACACTCCCCCCTACTGCAGCGCACAGTGAATCACCAAAATACAGATCAGGGAAAATCCTCACTGCACCTCAGGAAAATGCCACTGCGCCTGCATGAAGATAGAGCCCATAAGCTAGAGCAATGACAAATCTGCTTCCTGACACACGTTTAACTGGCAGGATATGAGCTGGGTATAAAAAAGGTTGCTCCTGAGGATTCAGAAAATGGATCCAGAGTGGCAGTTAGCAGCTTATAATCTGTGGCAGACATTGGCTCTGCTTGCAGTAAGCGGTTACTGGGCAGCTCAAACTGCACCATGGCCCAAACCAGCAGTGTTAGCGCTGTGGATGGCACGCACTCTGCTAGAAACCGATGAGGTAGCACAAAGGACAAGAGCCGAGAAAAGCTAACGCAGTCAGCTGTAGCTCAGCAAGGACCAGCTGAAATTGGACCAGTGATGATAGCACCATGGACAGCACCAGTTCCCCCCATCTAAGTCAGCACCACGGAGAGTGCTTGCTGAGCAGGCACCAAGGAAAATAGAACAAACTGAAAAGGCTGGGGTAGTAACTCGCTGAGCTGCAACTAACCTGACACAACAATGCCAGTGTAGAGAGTCAAATTCAAGACAGTCTAAATGCCGATTGTTTCAGTTTACACCACATCTGACCAGAGGGCCTCAAAATTTGCCCCTGGATCACAATAGGTAGTTAGTAGAAGTGACATTTGTTGTTTAGTGCATAATTCCAGTAGACACTGTGAGAACAGAGCCCAACAGAAGAACTCCATCTCTGTACAGGAAGCGCTTTCTGTAGACACCACTGCACTCTAAGCAGTGCTACGCTAATGTCTCTCCAAATGGGGGCTTTTCAGGACATGTCAGACAAATTAGAGAATTAGAAGGTGAGAGAAAGAGACGAACATGCAGAGACATGCTGACACACATTCAACTGTGCAGTGAGATAACAACGAAGAAAGCCTATGAATGTGACAGAGGTAGCTTGTAGAACAACAGAGAGTAAGGGGGGAGGGTGATATGGAGGAGGGGGAAGGGAGAGGGTGTGTGTGTGTGTGCGTGTGTGTGTGCGCGCATGTGCGTGTGTGTGTGTGTGTGTGTGTGTGTGCGCGTGTGCGTTAGTGTCTGCTGTTGTTGGACTAAAGAGAACGTCACTGACAGGCTGATCTAAGCAGCGCCGCTATCGACGCAGCGAGGGCGCTGCTGAGCAGCAGTGACCTCAACCAGTTTCAATGCCCCTGAAGGAGGGGGTTGGTGGAGACAAGCCTGGTGACCTATGGTCTTCCCAAAGGCAACAGTGATATATACATGTATGTGCATGTGTGTACGTGTGTTTGTGTGGTCCTGACATACATCACCCACACTGCATCCGTCTAATCAGGGGGAAAGGGGGAGAGGGGAGAACGACAAGTGTGAGTCAAGTCGTCACGCTACTGCTGGCGATACACTCCGGGATAGCTCTCACCGGCCCTGGAGCGTAGCTCTTTATAGCAGCAAGCTCAGTTTGGAGACACACTAACAAATAAACACACACACACACACACACACAAAGCACCTGCATTTTAACCAACAGACAGGTCTCCATACAGCTGCTGTATACTGCATCACTTATCAAGTTTCCATACTTTATTGAGTTATGGACCTTTCTGTGAAAATATTAACTTGTAGGCTTGTACAATCATGCAGATGTATATGATTACTGTACTTTTATTCCATATTTTTCCTACTGTAGTTGTGCCAGTACAGTCCTTTTCAAATCACACAAACGCTTCAACTTAACTATTCTATCTTCATTCCTCAAAAGGATATTTCCCTTTTTTTTCACACTACTTTTCAAGACAGACCCATCTGCCTCATTTACTTTTACAACCATCCACAATCCCCACTGGGATGAGCGTGTTACCTCCCTCTCTCCTGGCAGCGTCACAATTATGATCAGAAGCTGCCTGTATGTGTGCGCATATGTGTGTTTGTGTGTGTCAGGGACAAGTGTGGACAAAACAAATGTGAAGCCAACACCAAACCCTCTTGTGTCAGTTAATTATTTTCAGCGCTCCAGATGCTATCGCTGACTGAATACACAGCTTAAGACTTTGCTGAGGGCACTGCTTTGTGAAGACGCGCCGGCCCTTTAAATAAGACTACAACTAAAGGAGAGGAACGGGGCTCTGGGTACCAATACTGATACAGCAGCTGTACCCTGATGGCAATTATTTAGACGTCCACTTGCTAATTATAATGGAGGATGACAGGTGCCCAAAACAATTTGAGCACAAACTGCCTGTGAGCTTCTGCGTGTGGTTGTCTCTGCTTATGGTTAGAGATAAAGATAGCCAAGCCAGTGTCTCGTCAAACAAACGTCTCTTTTACTTCTCAGCTGGACTCGGCTGCACTCGTTGCTTTCTGATGAACATGTTGTTATTGAGATGATGCGTGCTGGTGGTTTCACCAGTTCCCTGAAGCGTATTGTAATAGACCTGGGAGGTATGAAGGGGATATGAAAGGTGATTTAAGTAGCATCCTAAATTATCTAACAAGACTTATATTTCATAAATGCCATGGTTACTGCCATTACTGCTGAAAATTGTGGGTGGTGAACTAGAAGTGTTTAGTTTTGATCACAAAGTGTGTTTTGGTTATTGTTACTTCACTTGACCTTCACGGTGCAGAATAATGTATTTGCAGAGTTTGACGCTAGCAGATTGTTTTCACATTCACCTGCTGAAGGAGAAAAGTTTCCCAGTGCTCGCCTTAAATCTGAGTTTTAGACGCGTACGTACAAGCAGGACTTGCGACATCACAACTAGTTTTCAAGCCAATCATGATCCAGTATGCAACTTAAACAAGTGTGATGCAGAAACTTGAAGCCTTTTTTGTTTGAGCAAAGACTAGTGGTGGAAACTATGTATTAGTAAGGATGCGTCATTGGACTGCATCAGACCAAAAGGGGTTATATTCTACTGACTGACTACTATTTTCCGTACTGATTAATCAGCAGATTATTTTCTCAATTTGTTGGTTAATCCTTTTGTTTATAAATTGTCAGAAAATAGTGTTCACAATTTCCAAGAGCCCAAGGTAACATCTTCAAATTGCTTGGTTTGTCAGTCCAAAATCCAAAGATATTCAAAAGAATAACATACAAGACAAACAAAAGACGTATACCATCACATTTAAGAAGTATTCAATTATCAAAATAGTTGCAGTTTGATTGTCCATCAACTAGTTGTTTTAGTTCCATTTTGTTATAAGACACCAAACAATAAAAAATGATCACAAAAAAATATTGTGAACTAAATCGGATAGTCAAAGCAAGGATACTAACAAATCATCAGGTCCTGAAAAAAAGAGTGATCTGTGGGGTGGAAATGAATTACACTGCAAATGTCCTGCAAATACAATTTTGGTATTACTGTACCTTCTTTTTTGGTTAAGTCATCCATATCAACCAAGGTGGCCAAAAAAAAAGAACAATCAAAACTACATTACCCACTAATTTGGGTATAAGAGTGAGTCTCAAACATTGAGCAAAACAAGCATTGAAAATTTCCGCAGGCTTTTTTCTCTGCCTCTTTTGTTCGTCTTTTGGGATGATGTCCTGATCAAATCCATTCAATCACATGTGCTCTCTACTCATATCCCCAAAGCCTTATTACTGCCACACACCAACCACCATTTAACATACATAAAAGACACACAACCACAGCTCTATGCGCTGAGGGGAGACACTGAGCCTTCCCATGGGACTGGGGGGGCAGTAGGTGGTAGAGGGTATATCCAGTCACTGAAATCAAGGCAGCCATGCGCGGCTGTGGTGAGTGGGAGAGCGAGCTGATGCACAGCTGTTGTCGTGATGGGGTGATTGTGGGGTATGTTTATACACACTTAAGATAGGACTATATTACTGTCTGTCATTTTGTCTGCTTCTCTCCTTTATTGCTTGACTCTGTGTGTGTGTTCTTGTTTTACTATATTCGTGGGGTCCAAAAACCAGGAGCCCACTATACTTGTGGGGTCCAGCATTTTGGCCCTATAAAGGAGGTGGGACCCCACAAGTTTAAAGGAATTTTTGATTAGGTTAGGGTTAGTGTAAAGGTTAGGTTTAGGCATTTAGTTGTGATGGATTAGTTTAGGGTTAGGGGCTAGGGAGTGGATTATGTCAATGACGGGTCCCCACAAAGACAGTGCCACAAACCTGTGTGTGTTTGTGTGATTCTGAGTGTCTGTGAATGGGGCCTATTGACATCCTCTACTGTGACCCTCTGACTTCTGACAACTCCAATCAGTAGGATGAGTGGGAGGCGAAGGGAGGGGGGTGTGAGTCCACAGCGAACGGTTATGATGCGTGTGTGTGTGTGTGTGTGTGTCTGTCTATGAGAGGACTAACGTGTGTGAGGGAGCGAGACAGAGCTCTGCACGCAAATTGCTGTAATCCACGAAACAAAAGTTCACAAGAGGAAACAAGACAGCTTGCTTTTAATGTGATGAATTGTTTTGTATCCAGCAGTCTAATGTAAATGAAGACATGTTGCAGCAATAGCAGTTGTGACAGGTTCTATAAGGACTAGTTCTATAAAAAGTATCATAAAATCTCTATTATCTTTAGTAATTATAAACTTACAAGGCATAAGAAACATGTTATTAGATAAGCAGATTGTGTATCGGTAGGGGAATATTTTATTATAAAAGGAAACTAAATGAATTAAAAGACACATTCAAAATCAGTTCAAACATTGTTTAAGGCCTCCACCTGAAATAGAAAACAATATGGAGGTTGTATTTTCAATAAAGAGTCACTGGCTCTGAGTGCAGCATCATACATCATGTCACCTCCTATTAAGCTGGCAATTATCTATTAGCACCATTGCATGCACCGGGGTTTGTGAGAGTCACATGCCAAACAGCGTGACCTGCCATTTTCTATCAACAAGGTCCAGATTTAGATTCCACATTAGTTCCTACATGATGCCAGGCGCCTGTGTGAATGTGAGAGAGGAAAACCGTTGCACTTTGCTTAACACAAACACAGTCCCAGATGGTTTTCTTCTCTGTTCAAGAGAAGAGAAAACCCGACACCATTCGTACACACGTATGTGTGATTTTTAACACACACCCCAAAAGGAGAAAATAAAATGAAACGGTACACTGCCAGCCTCCTTCAGCCAGGCTAAGAGTTGTGTAAACAGCAGACATGGCTACACAGAAAGTACAAACATTTCCTTTCTTTTAACCGGTCACATCACCACTAAGAGTGGTATATTACATTGTCTTTTGATGATCAGTCTCCTCACATTCGCCAACACACAGCAACATTGTTTACGTCCCGGTGGATTTCCATGGGGGGAGGTTTGGATAAACTCTGCTCAGACTTCTGGATCTACAAACTGACTTTTTCCTCTCTCAAAACAGTAAAAGGCGCCAATTTGGATTCTTGCCAGACAAGCCCAGAACTTTCCACCCAGGAAAGACATGTCTTGTCATGCTAATGTAGCAACAGCAAATTTTCCAGACAATAAATTGACTCTCTGGGTTTGTTTAACTAAATGGAGGAGAAACTAAAAAAACATCTTCTCCTCCCTTATCTGTCTCACACACACATTTGTTTCACTATCCCCATGAGGACAGTCATTGATATAATGCCTTCCCTAGCACCTTATCCTAACCTTAACCATCACAACTAGGCTGGATTCGACCATGCACACCACGTCGGAAAGCCCGCGGCAACGCCTCATCTTTGCCAGCACTTCAAAACAGTGGGCTAAACAATGCTTTTGCTGTGATAAAGAGTTAAAGTCGAATCAGATAAACTAATTCCCCTTTAGATAAGTCACCTAGCCTAGCTTTTCCGTAGCGTCATTGTTTTGTCAAATCACATATTGCCAATAATGTTTACCTCATCATTCCATCTATCATACCTTATTAATCCTTCATTTATTTAGTTATTACTGATTAAACGTTTTCCCGGTTTACCGGTTGGTGCCCCTTAACGAGAGTATTAAAGTGTAATTATTTGATTAAAGTAGTTGATTCTCCTACAGCACATATAATGTTTACCATAATCGCCATCTTAGTTTAGCATGTTAGCATGCCAACATTTGCTAAGTACAGCTGACAGGAAGTAGCAAATTATTGGAGAAATCAAATTTGGGAGCTGACGATGGCAGTAGATGAAAAGTTAAGTGATCATTAAAGTTATTATAATTCATACTGTGGGGGGGGACATGAATGTCTGAATCCAGAGTGATATGGTTCTGGAGAAAAAGTCAAAGGTTCATCCTCCAGGAACAATGTCCATCTATTTAGATGTTGAGATATTTCCCTGCTTAAGTCAAAAATATGACCTGCAATTGGTGGTAAATAATAAGTCTGGGGATGAACAAAGTCATTAGGATTCAACCTCTGGACACCATGAATACAAGTACCAAATCTGATGGCAATCTATCGAATAGCTGTTGAAAAATTTCACAAATAATTAAAAATGTCAACCTCACAATGTCAGGAGGTTTCACCATAAATGTAGAAAATTCCATAGCAATTCATCCTGTAGTTTTGAAACATTTCAGTCTGGACCAAAGTGATGGATTAACTGACAAAGATTGCCATCCCTAGAGCCACAGCGCTAGTGTGGCTAATAAGTATTAGAAAATTCTACTTTTCTGGCTACTTTTTTACAGTATAAAGACATATGCCTCACATGGCAATAACCTGCAACTACAGTTACACCTTCATTTATTCCTGCTGATTTGCAATAAAATAAATATCTGTATGGTATGTTAATCAGAGCCATGGGCATGCATGCACTCCACTGAATCAAGTAGATGACTTGCTGAATGGTCTGCACAAAAATAGACATGTTTTCAATTTACATAATTTAAAGTGCAATGAAAGAATTTATGCTGCTTCATGTTCTCATATTTCTGTCACAGCACAAAGACAAAAAAACAAACATGCATGCTTGCTGAGCACACAAAAGCCGGGCACCCACACTGAGTAATGATTGAGAGGGCATAACAAGACTGAATGTGATTTATGTCTAATCGGGGCAGTCTGTTTCATTAGGCAGTAACTGCACTTTCATTTCAGAGATTAGTTTGTAACCCACAAGGAGCCCTGTAAAAAAAAAAATCTCTGCTTCGTGCAATGATATAGTAGAGGTATACGGGGCTCGTGGTGCACCCCCGATCTGCAGGTAGACCTGTTTCACATTTCTATACAGGTGAAATTGAAGTGTGTTTCATTCCGGAGGTCCTTCATGAGAGGTTTAATATATGTTTCAGTCGCATGACATATCAGCCAATGATATGGCTCTGCGCTGTTTACAACCAAACATGAATCTCTCTTTTTTTTTTTCTACCAGCAGTTCCAGCCTTTCAGGCACTCTTTCACAGGCACGTAAAAAGCGTCACATTATAAATTCCCTGGTCTATTATTACCTTTGCTGTAATGACACGTCCTACACAGCCAGTGCCAAAGAGCTACACTTGGGAACAGGCCCAAGGCACTATGTTATACCTTGCTAACTGCATTGTAGTGATTGAAATCCGAAAACTGAGTCCAAGACCTCGTTTTTCTTTTGTTCTGTATGCCACACTCCCCTCTTTCTAGTTTCACTCATTCACTCACTTGCATGGTCTCTATCTTCTGCTCTTTTAAGCTTTGGAGTTCAAGGGCCACTCTGGGGTCGTCAATGGCTTCAAGAACCCACTAAACATTATGAATTACAGACTTAAGAGTGTGATTCTTGAGCACACAATTATCTTGAAGAATGGCATTTTCAAAAAGTTCTAGGTACATTGGCCTTTAACAATATGGTACCAGAAGACTATCATAGATATTACTATGTAGAAAATCTTAGTGGTTATAAAGCAGGGTTTTTCCTGCATAGGGAAATTTCTGACACTCCCCAAAGAGGTTTTAGCCAGCGCCAAAGAAAAATCATCAGTGCCAAAATGATAAGATTCGAGAATAAAAATTCAAATCCTGTTCGAATGTATTTAATCAGCAATTTATCAAACATGATAATGCATCTGACACAGAGAAATAAAAAGAGAAAACAACACAGTTGGTGGTGAAAAGTTAACTTAGCTAAGTTAGTTAGCAGCTGAGCTCACATTATGAGTCATTGTGATTATATTTTAATTTCTTTGCTGTAGCAGGGAAAAAAAATAAAAAATCACGATCAATAATCTCATCGCACCGATTACTCTACCCGAAGCTTCCAGCTCCAAAACATTGTTTCTTATTAAGGCTTCAGGCTATTTTAATTGACATTAGCCGTACTCGTAGCTGTTAACTAGCTAGCTTCAACTCTGCTGTGAAGAGTACAAGACGCCGCAGAAACGAACAGGGAGTTTGTATTTATTTTCTGTTTTTATGTTGCATTTACTGCTGTAGATGTTTAAGGTTGAGCTAATTTTAACAGCTTTATATACTGTTGAGTAGTTTAATCTAAAGAAATGCATCATATTCTTTTATTAGAAAATGTATGATATGTTATTGTAGAGCAATTGTGTATTTCGAGATATATATTGTATATCGCTGCATATTAGCCTAAAAATATCAAGATATTATTTAAGCCATATCACCCAGCCCTAACTGTTTGTGGACCAATCATGCTTAGTGTCGTGTGTTGTCCCCCCCAAAGGCCCATTCTGAGCCAGAAACAACCCTGTAAAGGAAAGTAAAAGTAGCACTAGACTAACAAAAATAGTACAATTATTACATGTAATTAAAATGGACCCAATGGTACATTGGGTTACATTGTTTGCTATTTCGCTATATCATTTAGTGCATCCTGTACTAAGTTCTCATTCATATGTATGTAAGATCATGTTTCGAAAATATGATATCGGTGTGCCACAGTATCCCCATGGTGCAAGTGCAAACAGCCACTGTAAAATGTGAGGTAATCAAGTCTCAGCTCTGTGCATAGGAGACTATTTAGCCCCCTCAGCATACACTAGTTTGAAAGACAACAGCACTAACTGCATAGATTTGATTGACTTGCCTAATCCAATTACAATAAGAAAACGTTGTTCATTTAAGATGTACATTAAGCTCCAATTTGAAGAATATTTTCTGATTAACAGACAGCAACAGAGTAATTGTTGTGTCTGGTGATTTGTGCTGCATAACATGATTCATGCACTGTCAATCAAGCTCGACTCCTGGATGGAGGGATGCACCGTTGCTGTCAGTCGCCACAACCCCAACATGCAAATCACACGGGGGCACATCTTCATGTATAGCGTGCATATAAGTACATTGAGCTTGCTTTCATTTGTTTATCTATAGTTGTATTTAACATCCCTGACATTTACCAAAATTGATTTCCTTCACAGCCTTGCATTTGTTTGAACATACAACGGCGATGACTCTGTAATCCCATTTTAATTAGGAAGATGTAGCGAGCACGCTAAGCTCATGCGCTCTATTCCCCACAGCGATGCCACACTGGCAAGGAATCAATCACCAAGGCACCAGTTGCCAGGGCAACGAACAGGGGGCTTCTGCACTAGTGTCTAAGTGGTAAATGATTGCCGGTGTAACTCATTGGCGGGTGTGAGGAGTTTTTATCTCTCTGTCTCTCTAACTCCCCCCGTCGCATATCCAGAGAGTTAATTAAAAGCAGCCAACTTGAAATAAATCTAAATTTGAGTAGAAATGAAACATACAGTACAAATTGAATTCCCATGTCAAGGGGTTTGAGGTTGGGCGGCTAGGTGGGGAGTAGCAGAAAGGCAATACTACTGAAAAATGAATATGCAGTGTGAGAGAGGTGTGAAATGAAGAAAAACATACACATGCCCGAAGAGGCTGGTGAATGGAGGAAAGGAGGCAGGTGAATCCCAAGGCATCAGATTTTAACTTTGACCCTCCTTTCCAAAACTCTTGAGCCAGGCACTGCTTAAACCACCATCGACCTGGTATCACTCTTGTTTAACCTATGCATCCCGTGGAATTTCTTTCAAGTTTATTTCTTTCTAGTGAGACTACAATCATGCCTGAAAAGGAATCAGACACCAGTTTCACAAAAGTGACAATTTCAAACAAGAAAAGGGCAGGGCAAAGATTTGCACATCGGTTAGTAAGTTACAGCTATACACATTCAGGAAGAGATGGTAATATATTTAAACTTTGTCTTCTATGAATTCTCCTTTTTATACATGGACTACACAACATCCATCTATTTGTGAAGTTAGGGTTAAGGGTTTTTGTCATTCAGACAGAGGTGACTTTCACGTTAATGTTTCTTGTGGCTTTATTCAGACATGACAGGACATTTACGGACAGCAGTGCTTGAAAAATGTTATGATAGCATCATAGCATCATAGGCTGCATCACTGGTGGATTTTAGCCCGAGGGATGATCAGCCCCATTTCTCACAGTGAATCCACTGATACATTTGGTTCAGTTTTCATAATTTAAAGTTATCAGAGAGCAAATTTTGCTGCCTGTTTTATAAAGCCCGACAATGCAAGTTAAGTTGTATATAATACACATCTGGGGCGCCAATCAATATTTAAGTACCAGGACAGTATATGTGGGAGTGATTTAAAATAAACTACAGAACAATATTCATAATGAAGGAACATGTCACCCAGTGCAAGAACAGAACTCTATGGCACAGAGGAATAAGCTATATGAGGCTTTGGCTACATGATTCCGTGTTGTTTTTGTATTTTCATGGGATTTTTTGACAACGAGAAATATATGGAATATCACCAGACATTAAGTCCACTTAAAATTCACTACACACTATCAGGCACGCTACCTGCACTAAAAGATTTTGTGCATAAAATGTTATTTTGGGACGGTCGAGAGCAGTCATGACCAGGTAGTCTGTAACATATATGTAGCTAGCCAGAAAGCTGATAATTAAAAAGGTTAAATTGATAACATTTGTATTTAGACAAATGTAAAAAATAAAACATCCACAGAGTTTTTAGAAAGGTGTGGAAAATATATATTTTTTAATTATTTTAAAATGTTGACGGGTCCAAATTAAGTGTTTTGTTAATCTCCGTGTGAGATGTCTAACATTAGATTCCTGCTTCTAACAAGGCTTCTGAACCAATAGTATAGTGGACACTATATCACGTGGACGTTAGCACATCATAGCTAACTTAGCCGAACAACAATAACCAATAAAATTACATATGCATACTTCATATTTAAACAAAATTGACAACTACGTAGTTCTTACAACCTTAACTAATGTGTTGTCACCGGTTACATTATTAAAATTAGAACAATAACAGGTTCAGTCCCTGAGGAGCTACGTTAACATTAGTGAGGGTTGCGTCCAGTTACGTTACGTAACGTTATAGTTCCCTCAAACAATGTAACATTATAACGAAGAAGCGTATCAGAGGGGATTTAGAAGTGAGCCCCGAATGATGGGGGGGGGGGACGTTACCTAAAACCAGCTAGCCATATTACCATAGATAAAATTACATGAAACACCACTGCTCAAAGTCACCTAAATCTAATGTATAGCTATATGTTGCAAATATGTTGCAACCACTGGAATGGAAGGGGGTAGGAGGTAGGAGGGTGTGTCGTCGCTGGATGTTATCAGCGTTAACAATAGCACCTTTAACGGACACGTTTTTGGCTTGAATTAATCCTATCAGCCACAGTGCTTTCAACCAGGCTGTGTGCTGCTCCCAACAAGCACCATGAAAGCATTCTTCCAATTTAACCGTTTTTTGTGGACTTTTGTGAGAGCTGAACCAAATTGCAAAGTCACTCAACTAATACCGGAATTGGTTGAATTAGTGTTATTCACAAAATATCACAAGCTCAGAAATTCATGCAGGGACTATAAGTTATTCAGTGAAAAAAAAAGAAAAGAAAAAAAGAAAAATAAAGTTCATGACTCAGCTGCAATACACACAAAAGGTCAGCACAAAGGTTCACAAATATAAATTTTCCTGAATGAAGAATGGCTTCACCACGGCAAAGAAAAAGGTGAGACAAGCTAAACAGGCAACTGTATTGAAACAACAAACGGCCGTTCCTGAGTGAGCCCTGAAGCGGTCCTTTATAGCCTCGTATCAGATGGCCCGCACAGAGACCACAAACCGTCTGCGAAGATCGAATTCTGCCTAGAGCTGAAGATATTGTTCATGAAATACTGGGGAACGAGACTGCTGGGAAAGTTGATACAATGCAACTAAGCAAAACACAGTGGCCTGGCACAGGATTTGTCATTTGAAAATTTCAACTTTTGTAGGAGCTCATACATAACACCGATTTTACATTCCAAGTGAATAACAGCAAAGGCAGCCACTGCTGCACAACTTGTTTATATTCATGTCCACAATGAGAAGAACTTTGTGGAAGGAATCTACTACTGAGCGCATCAACAAACATACAGTACCTCTCCCCAAATCTGTCTCGCTGTCTCTTATACACAAAATGCAATGTAACCACTGCAACAAATGTTTATACAAACATCTCTGCAGCTAGCTGATGTAGCAATGGTCTTCTTTTTAGATCAGTGTAGAGAGATAGTCAACACTGCATCACACTGGTGAAACTGGAAACAGGCCTGACCCTACTAAATAGCTTTATAAAGGTTTATTTATTCCTTATGGACAGCAGCACAATGAGTACACAATGTATGACTATGAAGAAAAACTATATCATACACCACTGTCCGATGATCTGAGCCAAACTGAAAACATTAAAAGATTTTAAAGGAATAGTTTGACATTTTGGCAAAGTTGTTTATTCGCTTTCTTTCCGTGAGTGATATGAGAATATTGATACTACTCTCCTGTGTATGTTGTGTATGGAGCAGGAGTCAGAATGTGTTTGGCTTATCTTAGCATAAAGACTGGATGCAGGGGAGACAGCAACTCTGGCTCTGTCCAAAGAGAAAAAACGTCCCTACCAAGATCTCCAAAAGGTGTCTTATTTACACAAAGTGTGTTTTTAAAAAAAATTTATTTAAAATGTACATTAACAAATGTAAAAGAGACAATTTGTGATTTTAGGGGGATTTGCGTAGTGTAACCACGTTCTGCACAGGTTTTGGTGTCGGTACAGGCACACTGGTACCAAACCTGGCAACCTCATGGTGATTAATTAGTGAGCTTTAGAGGTGTTGGTGAGCATTTTTGAACTTTGGATAGAGCCAGGCTAGCCATTTCCCCCCACCTCCGGTCTTAGCTAGGCTAAACGCCTGAAAATCTAAGCATTGTCCCTACCTAATTCTGATCTGTGAAAATAGCCGCATTTTGCAGCATTTGAGATGTCTTGGGCCAAACCATGACTCTCCAACAAGCTCTTTGTAAAATAGAACACACATCACATTGGCCCGAGAATGAAATGGTGTGCACTCCAGCAAACTCAGGTTGTCCATCTGGCAGCAGGCACTGCCTGTCTATCCACTGGGATCATTCCTTCCTACTCTTCTGCCTCCCACCACTGTCTCTCCAATTAAAAGTTACACATCAGCCTCGAGTCTGAGCCAGACTTCCAGATGGTTGGAATGATAGAGCAAGCTTTTCTTCTGTTGCATTGTCAGTGGAGAAATCAGTTACCTGTGTGTCTATTTTCCAAAAGTGCTGTGCAGTTGGGTGGTTGGCGGATGCTTTGGGAATTGAGCAGAGTTCTTGTGCTTAGTTAAATCCCCAAACTCTGCTCTGTACTTTTAGACACAGCAGTCTGAAACTGAGCAAGGAACTGCAGATTTCAAATGTTAATAGAGAGCTACATTTGGTTCCTTGTTAGATGAGATTGTTCATTTTTCACTTTGCTCTCAAACTGTGGAGAGACATTACAGGAGCTTCTGCAATAGTTGAGGCTTTAGTAAAGTTTAAGTATACTATTCCTTTGGTTTTAGCAAACATCCTTAGGCTTCATCACATGGTAAGGATTCAATTGTGCAGAATTAAAAGAATCATACACTGTGGGGAGAAAGTGAATTCTCATTTGAAAGAGACACAGTAACCTTTACTGAAATCTAGAAGAAAAATGTAAATTATAGCTCTGCAATTTGACGAGACATAATAATTTAATTTGCACTCCTCCCATGCTGTACAGTAATCCATCAAACGCTGACGCAAAGGAATGAAGAAAGTAAAGAACTGAGCATTTCATGAAATGTTGGCTTACAAATCAAATATTTGTCTGCGATAAGCTGACATGAAAAATGATTTTGAAGACACTGAGGGCTTCAAAACACCTCCATCCAACAATCTTTTAATGCAAGTTTATTTTCTACTTAGCTCTGAGGTTCTGACATACATGAAGCCGTCAGTGACCAAAGATCACAGGAAAGGCACGTCAGCCTTTATTTTACCATCACAGCATCTAGCTAGCTTCTAGCGTATGTTATCCCACATGCTTAAGTGCAGTTGACAGGTAAATCCCATGGCTGAGTATTTCTGCTGCTCACACACTTCCTTATGAAAGACTTTCTGTGTATGAATGACCATAAAATCTCGTGAGACCACGAGACTGCAGCTCTTGCAAAATAAAGAAACCAACTGAAACAACTGAGAACATAATCTTAGCAAACAGAGGTTGAGCAAAGACAGCACAAAAAGGAGTGCATTGTCTGGATATGGTCAGCATCTCCTCAATGTATCTGTAGCCAAGCATTTAGAAAAGCATCAGCTCCAAATGTTCCCTGCAATTAACACCAATCCAATGTGGGAGACAACTTATGTTTTTATGTATCATTACAAGTGTGGCAACCACCTGTCTCCATGATGTGCTATGCTTAAATTCTTTAATTCTTCAGTAAGCAGGAGTTTTTGTTCCAATAAAATCTGACAGGCACATCTAATGATAAGACTATCTGCCAATAGCCCAGTCTTTCAAAGGACTTCAGTGGAATTTCAGTTTCTTGATCTGCCTTTCAGTCGGCTGCTGCCAGGATAGATTGTAACAGAACTTGAATGCCTTGGATGGTCGATCTGAATATCACCGTGGTAGAAAATGCGTATACAGATTGCACCCAAGACTTTATTAGAGCCATCTCACACAATGTGACAGGCAATGAACTTGAAAGATTGTTGCCATTGTCTGTAGGTGTCTTAATGCTATCAGTTTTCAGTCTGAAATGCTTTTGCTAACTGAGCCGCACAGATCTAACAAAAAGAAAACAGACATCTATCATACAGCACAGTCAGATTTTCCAGAGCCCATAGGAAATTAGGTCATTTAGTAATTGAATAATGTTGATCTTTTGACCATTGCTATCGTTTTAGATTCACAAATCAATACGAACCACGACACTGGCAGTCACCAGGGTCACCCCTCAATGATCTCTGGCAGGAGATGTGTCTAATGCTGTCTCCTCTGTCAAGCTCATTACCTGCCGAACGTGGGTTGAAGGTGAACTGTGTGGGTGAGCCACAAGTATGTGCCCCTAATAAGTGCTAAAGCAGCATGGTGGGCAGTGGGGGAGAATACACGGTGATAATTGAGAGCATAATGGTCACTTACAGCATGTACACCCTCTGTGTTGAATAAAGCCAGGAGTCCACAGTGAGCAGCATATCAAAACAGGCTTTCACAATATACTCCATTGAAAGGGGTAATTCCACTGAGGATGTGAAAATGCTAAATTCTTGCAGGATTACTATCTTACACTTGCTGGTTTAGAGGAGATTTCCACCAGAAATATTAGCTCATGTTTATGCTTGCAGCGTGCAAGGCTGGCTTACCAACCAGGAAAAGTAAACAACTGTCCCAGCGCCCAGACCCCCCAGGGCCCCGAAAGCCTCGGGTTTACTTTATGTCATTTGGCTTGAGGTAATTTGATTCATCGCTATGCATATTTGTTTGGGAATATGCACCACTAAAGCAAAATATCATCTGAAATTAAAGGCAGGTGCAGAATCATTACCTAATTCTGAGAGTTGCCATGTTTTAAAATCAGCTACTGTAGTTGTAAGACCTTTAACATCTTAAATGACACAGCACTTATATAGCGCACATCTCTACATAAAATTGTATTGAATCACATTATTAAAACTGAAGTAATAGTCACATTCCAAACCTGGGACAATGTTGTAGGTTTCTGGGGCTCTAGGCAAAATATAATGAAATTGCCATCTATCTGCTGTGTGCACTGTATTTGAAGGCCAGCCAGGGTGCATACACAATGTACAGATAATGAGAGGACTAGGGGGCGTCAATAGCGGACCACAGGTTATTTTTGCCCTTGGCCCCACTGGAAGGTTAGCCGCCATGGAAATCTCTCCTAATATTGCAACTGGTGAGGATTAGGCCTGCAAACATTCCAAAACAATTACTGCAATTCAACTCCAACTCTTACTAAAGAGCTAAACTATTTCAGTGGAGCTGTGTCTTAAACAACACTGGACCTGACCATCCAAAAATATTCAAAACTGGCTTTGAAAAAATGAATATTTTGAGTATATCTGTAATAATATTTGAAGGAAATGGGATTCAGTCTGTAATTTTTGCCCTAGATTGCATCTAAATTTGGCATTTTGATAGCGCTGAATGTTCTATTACGTTGTGTAACAAAGCAACCTTCTGAGTTGTAGAAAACTATTCCAAATAATTGAATGGAAAATACTTATATTGCCTGTATTGAACAATACAAATCAACATCTGAGTCTTTGTTGACTAAGCAGCAATAGGTCTTAAGCAAACCTATGCACGTACCTGGAGTGGAATGAAATTGGTGAGCTCTTTATGGACGAGACAGCTAATCTGAAAAAGTTTAAGAATACTTATATAAATGCCACGGAATTCCTCCTCATGCAGCTACAGACTAAACAAACTATCGTCACAGTATTGTAAATAGTCAGAGTCAATTAAACTTTGTATTAATATTTACACTCTTACAAGGTATCTAAACATGTTTGAATAGACACAGCACACTTAGCAGAAATGCAAACAGCTGGTATGAGAAAAGACTTATGAATACCAAATTATTCTAAAATGTCATATAAACCACAGAAACAAAAGGCCCTTGGAACTCATCTCAATTGAATAATCGATGTAACGATGTAACAGGCTTGTTAATAAGTGACGTGCCGCACACCACGAGCTCAGGCCACTTGGATGGAGAAAAATGTGTAATGAACAGATCAAAGAGAAGGAAGCAAAGCCAGTGCATATAGGTTTGTCACTGAGTTTTCTTGCACCACAATACTCCAATTTCAGTAATTTTTTTAAATTGATACACTAAGCCACTCCCCTGAACAACCATCGTCCAGTCATAGCTTAGCAACTGTAACTATGCATGGCAGATGTGACAAGCTTAGGATTTCCCTACATTCAAGTGGTGTGCATGGGGCTGTAGTCTGAGGAATACTTTGCATGTAAATCATTTGGAGGGTGGTGTCTTTTTTTGTTAGCTTTTCCAAAAATTAAAAAAAAATTTCAAATGAATCATGGAGCTAAGTTAGTTTAATTAGCTAGATGCTAGCGAGAGCTAATTCAATCTGCCAGTGACAAAATGTAAGTTATTATTAGTAATTAGTGTGCATGTAAATTTACTTGTTAATAGTACACTATGCTTTTTTAATTTTTTCTTTAGTGCCATTCAGCTCTGTATAGAGCTGACTTGGTGCAAAACAAAAAAGTAAAAAGTAAAATAATCAGACTAGAAAACAACAAACAAAAACAAGTGTAAAAAGTGTAATATCTGAGCTCAGCAGAAAAGCACACAGACAAATTGGGCTAATCATTGTTACCAAATCAAATCATTTCATACTGCAAATAACAAAGTGCTTTTAAATTACAGATATTCAGGGTGCCTGTCTCCTAGAAAAGCACAAAGTCATTGTTGTGCCAGCAAGCAGGTCAAAGCAAAGTCATTTATCTCTGTTGAGTTAGAAATTAACTTCTGCCTCCGAGCAATTCAACCTAGTAAGAACCCTGCTATGCTGCTGACCTCTCAGGCAACATGTGTGTGGCTAAAATAGCATGGTGGAGGGCGTATGACTCCAGCAGATTAGCATCAAATTGTTGATATGACATACATTCCCAGGAAAAATGAGCAAAGTCTTGCAGCCATTTAAGTTGCAGGATGAAGATAGGAGAGGAACGTGGGTTATTCACAGGACAACAACGAGTGCAACAACTTGAAAGTATTGCGTATGTATAAAATCTAAGGGTATAAATCAGTAAATGGGATTCTCAATTTATTAATTCAGGCAGCCTGTCTAAACAGATTTCCCCCTCCCAAAAAGATTTTTACTTTCAAACGTAATATGCAGGTGTTGGTCGCGATTTCAATACTCTGCCCTTCAAGACAACCACAAATAAATCTGAGTGTGGCAAACATGGTGTTGTAACTATATAACAGAAAAGGCCAATGTTGTCAACAAATGACAAAGCATAATAAATGGAATACCTACATGAAAACGGCTAAAACGTGATGCTCACTGTGAAAACTGTTGCCACTGTTAGGAGTATTTCTGTCTAAGATGTAGTACTTATGGAGGCCAAAGAGCTACTTAGAAGCAACTTAAGCTGGGCTACAGGAGTTTTAAAATCCTAACCAATTTTGAAATCGGGTTGCATCACACACTGAAGGCGAATCTTCATAGATTTTCTTCTCTCTAATCGCAAACATGCTCACACTACAAGATCTATAAAATAATGCTGCATCACACACTACAGGATATTATTAAGATTATCAGGCCAGAGGGAGCGATGCCCCACCGCGCCTGATCGCATGGTGAAGCAGACGTATATAAAACACGTTTGATATTATACAGGCGCAGACAGATCGGGGGGTTTAAGATTGTATGTGTAAACCCATAACATTACCAGATAATCTGGGCCGAACATCGGTCCCAGACCAGATTGTCGGGAGGGGGGAATCGGGCATAAATCGTCCCGAATACCGTAGTGTGTAACAAGTAGATTTTCTCTTAACAGAACAGATGCTTTTTGAACGGTACTGGGAACTATCTCAGAAAAACCTAGACAGCGTTTCTTGGCAAATAAAAAAAATCAATAAATAAATACAAAATAGAGCATGCCTGTGGTTTCCTGCTGAGCATTAAGAAATTGCATGAAACTAAATGTCTCCTAAAAAAATGCTTTCACAAATCAAAAAAATCTTAAAACTACACAGAGGGATTGCCCACTCTCCATTTTCCAAACTGCTTACAGAAGAGAAAAAAAGCACTCTGCTCATCATTGATTAAAGCTACGGAGAAGCTGGACATAACTGGAGGTTCTCTGTTCACCATTTGAATGTACTTCTCAAAGAGGGTTTTTTAAAACTTGTACAAGTGTTACAATTAAAATAGATGTAAGATGTACCCAATGAGGTCAAATATTGTAGGTGATTGTAATAATGTATGTACATGATTAGGCTAAAATGTTTTTAATATCTCAATTTAAAGCGATAATCTCAAAATTATAACAAAAACTTTGTGTTTGGACAGCAAATACAATTCTAGCACCATCTTCTTTGCCTCAAATACACCCCTTTTCCACCAGAATGAAACGGGTGCTTGTTCAGAGCCAGTGCTAGTGCCAGTTCGGAGTTGAATGACGAGCCTTCTAAGAACCGGTTTGTCTTTCCAGCAACGCTATCGCGGCAGCGCCACACACAAACATTCAAATCAACAATCGCAAACGTTTCGTTGCTATTTATGTTCGCCGTAGTTTGTACAGACGGAGATTACAAGCGAGAGTAACGGTACGTACATAATTTTATTTTTAACAGTAACATTTCAACTTTAGCCTCGGCATGTTGCTACCCTCCTAGCATCAACTTTGTTGATAAACATTGATCACACTGCAGTTAAATCAAAATGTATTAAGTGTTGGTGTAAGAAGCAGAAGTGAAAACTGTTCGTCTTGTTGGTCACGGTAACCCCGCCCCCAGCCGCCGCAGTAAGCGGTTCTTACGTCTAGACCAGCAACGATTTGGTGCTATTTAAGAAACATTTTTCCTGGCTCGGAGCTGGGGCTTTGTGTGTGGAAAGACAAAGAACCGATTTGAAACTAGGCTCTGGCTCCGAACCAGCTCTGCCTTGGTGGAAAAGGGTAAATGTCAAGGTCATGTCCAAAAAAACTTGACATCTGGCTGAGGCTTTCATAATCAACATCTATAAAGCCAAAACACACATTGAAGAAAACTACAATTAAAAACAATGCTAATGTCTGTCTGTTTTAACTGGTTTTAGATTTACAGTTGTTTTCATTTCTGACTGCTTTCTTTTTGCTTTTATTGTTGTTGCTATGCTGTGCTTGAAAGCTAAAACCAAGTTCATGACCATGGCCACTGGAAATGGTATTTGGCAAAAAAAAATTAAAAAAGCACCAATTTTCCCATTTCAGGCAATTTTACACTTACATGCACATGGTCCCACACTGACGAGGCATGATATAAGCTGTTTATTATGTTTTATTCACAAGCCAGGTCTAGTCACTCAGTGTTACAGTGAGAATAACCCTGGGGGAAAAAAGGTTATAATTACAGGACTTTGACATCGAAAAGTTGCATAATGTAGAAGTTGTGGTTGCCTTTGTCATCCACACAATGGCTCGCAAGCCTGAAGAGATCAATTTTCGAAGGCCTGCTCTCTTTTGTGTGGCCTCAGAGATTCTGTTGGAGGGGATAATTGTTGTCTTCCATACACTCACGCTAGCTGTAGGGACTCATCTGGTAAAGCACATGCAATACTGTGCAGGGAAATCAATACAACGGCTCTAATTGGGCTCTCAGCAGAGAGAGTCCGGAAATGGCTGCAACTCACACCCATTTCTACAATCCAAAGAACATGAAGAGCAACAACTGAATCTGACATAAAAAACTGTGAACCTCTTAGTCACCAAGGAAAAAAGCATATCTGCAAATAGAATAGAGTTAATTTAACTGCTTCTCATGTCAGATTCAGATCAAATTCAAGTCTGTCCGAGTAACATTCAACACTGGGCGGTTGCACATGGTACAGTATATTACATTTTATTCACAGTACAAAGCCATCTCTTTAATTATTTTAACTACACGTTCTATTTTGCTACAATATGTTGAACATCAGATCTCCAGTGGTCAGAGAAAATCTTTACTCACTTTAGGCAAGCAGCACAGTAAAACTGTGGCTTATCTACCAGTGCTGAAGACTTGCTTCAAAGATACAGATTCATACATGTCAGTCAAAAAAATCATTAGATTTCTTTGTAGGCCTTTATAGCACAGTAAAAACTTATCAGCCTACAACACATTGGATTGTTTTGCCCTTCAGTGATCCTGGGGATGTGTATGAGAGTACATATTAAATATTTATAAATGTAAGATCACCTTGACATTCTGACCCCACTAATTAATTATATGAGATCTGGTTTGGTTTTTTTGCATTCCATGTAACTTCAATGTTTTACAAAACAAGGATAAAAAAAGTGAATCCCCTATAAGCAGTTAAAATGAACCAGATTTATACCTTTCAGCAGCAGGTGTAAATGGGGATAACTGATAGCATGATAATGCAAATGGGGTATGGCTACAGCAAAGGTAACATAAGTAGGTTGTCAAAAGTCTAAATGGCAAGCACATTTACTCACACACTTGACATGTCGGAAACCACAGAATAAGGCATGAACATGGAGTAACACATAACTACTACTTATATGTTGTCTTTGCAAGTATTTTTGATGCTGTGTTCTGAGTTGTATTAGGGGAAAGAATATTCCTGTTCATATTTGCCTGTGTGTGAGGTATGTTTATTATATTTACGTGCGCGCGTATGCATAATTTGTACTATGGGTTCTTTAAATGGTAAAACAGAGACAGGGTACTATATGAACATGAACCCATAACGCCTAAGATAAGTCTGTTGATGCTTACATGGACTTTCCTGAGATAAGATGTAGTCTAATACGGAACAAAATTGGATTTGAATAAGTAAACAAGATAACAAATCTGATCATACATTTGATCCCAGCTTTAGGTACGTCACAGTTTTTGATACTCGGTGTTATCAACGTACTTTATGTCAGTAGTAAAAAAGTATTTTAGGTTCAATAGCCGGCCGTATGCTTGCCTAAATCCATAATTTGTGTGCCATGCCCTTTCCATATCAACTGCCAGAAATCTTATGTGTAATCATTGCAGGCCATAGCATGTAGCGCAATGGTATTTTTAATAATTCCAAATGCTCCATATAATGCACAGTAAGCAATGTACAGTATTTACATACTAGAAGACATGTATTGCATATAACCCTTTGCTCTTTACATCAACAATCCAGATTCAACAGAATACATTTAAGGGCTTTTGAAGCTGTGAAACAACCAAGAAATTGTCAGACACCCTTCATTTCCAGATTCTAAGAAAAAACACTGGTTTAGTTGCTGGTGGCTGGCTTAGTGCATACACATGCACTGTATGTTGGCGTCTATGGTTGGGATTGTTCTCTCTCTCTCTCTCTCACCCGCCCTCTCTCTTTCAGACTCTGAATCAGCAGGTCCCTTCGGTAAACAAGGCAGAGTGATTGTTGGATTTGCATATTCCTGAATAAATCATATTGCATTTCTGCGATAAGCAGTGCACTACTGTTTGGTAGCTTTGCCTCCTCCTTTTCTTCCTTCTTTCTTTTCTCTACGCCATTCACACATGCTGCCACGAATTAACCCTGATCATGAGGGACCACGGCAAGTGAGAAAGTGCTGCTCAAAATTCATGTTTTCGGCGGTAGGAAAACCATGCCATTGGCCCCTGGTGGGGACCAGCCTGCCAACTACGTGGATGGTTAATCAGGCCTGATAATGATGCATGCCCATGTCCGCCACCAAGGACAAGGATGGCAGCTACGTTCAATGATGGGAGATGGGGGTAGAAAGCCTGGGAGGAGAGGAGGTGGAGATTAAAGAGACTGAAGCTACAGAGAGTTGAGATAGTTGAAGAAATGGAGGTGGAGAGGAAAAACGGGAGGATAAGTAGTGGAGGAGGAGAGGAGAGGGGGAGGACTCCCAAAGAGGACTCTATGAAGGAATGCAAAAGAAGTCTGACCCACTGAATGAGGTTATTTAATGTGGGTATGTGTGTACATGCACGCAGCCAGGCAGGCATATGGACATGTGTGCATATTCACATCACTGTGTCTAATGGGGCGGGGTGATGTGGTTCTTAATTTGAACACATCTACAGATTGTATCCCCTTTTTAATTACAGCCCTGGTATGCTAAAGAATCCTCCACTAAAGCACATGTAGGCCTGAGCCTCCCCCCCCCATCAGTTCAGCTGATGACTGCTTTTTTTCCTTCTCCCCCTTATTCCCCGCACTTCCTTAGGAGAATTGGGCTGGTGGTATTTTGGCTGTGAGAGGGAAACCATCGGACGGAAGGGGCATGAATATTCCAAATGACTAATGTTGCACATGCTTATTTTTGACATATCTGGCTTCCGCAGGGAAATAAAACACTTCTAATGCAGGGGGACCATCTGTTATCTGTTGCTGGTGTTTCAGAGCAGGCGGGCTCAGCGCGCACACACACAAATACACACAGGCATACAGACAGATCGACACATTCTCACACAGCGGGAGGCGTACATAGACAGCGAGACATAGCCCAATCCGTTGGGAGCATGCACAACAGACAGTCTAAACTCTTATACAAATTGAACACTCCTTTTTTTTTTTTTTAATTCACTGTGTTTGTCAAACGTGCTGTAAATCTCAGGCTGTAGGGTGACGGGAAATGCACACACTTTTTATGCTAGCCATAAATACCTGGGCCTGTCTCCTCACAGCAGCTGGAGCGGGATAATATGCTTGTGGTGTGAAGGGGGAATAAACTAGCTGCATCACCTTGAAAACAAAACACGAGACACACAAACAGCCTTCCACCCCAGCCACATGCATGCCTAATCTGTTTGTTATTTTCAGACAATAGCCAAGCTTCTAGGTATGCAACAGAATACATCTATTCAAGCAACAGAATATTTTGGACAGCTATATTTGCTGTCAAATTTCTTTTCAACTCCTGCGCCTATACATGTCAACACCACAAATTATGTTTTAAAACGGATTCCAATTTTATCAGTTGTAGTAATGGTCTGTGTCTCTAATAGATTTCCAAAATCTACTAAAAAAAGAAAAGGACAGGCTAAAAACGGATAACTGTTTATATAAACCTAATGTAAACCTATTAAAAAAGATAAATACTTTTTTTCATTGTGTGATTAATAATTAGTTAAAGCCACTATTTAGAACTTGTACATTTCTGACTTTGGCACCCCCCAGTGGTAGTATAAAAAACAGCAACCACTAACACCCCACCCCCTTGCAACAACTTCCCCCAAGGCTGTCTCATTTTCTTCTTTGAAAGATGCTATAAATCACATTAACTTTTAGACTTCCATTTTTAGCGGCCATCATAAGTTACTAATGGCTTCCAAATGTTATTAGATTGGATTTTCCGACTGTTGGTTGTACAAAGTATTCATTTAATCACAATATGAAACAAAAGAAAGATATTTGAGATGTTTGGTACGTCTACGTGACAAATGATTTCAACAACTACTTAAAAATCTAGTTGTCATTTTCATGGATTTTCTGTAAAACAACCAATCAAAGAGGAAGGAAAGAGCATCAGAATTACGCATCTCATCCATTGCAGAAGATTTGACTGAATCATGTTTAACCAGCATCAGTCTGTTATTAAAATAGCTAAAAAAACAAATCTACTTGTGTGAATGTCAAACTGGCTGGTTCCTACACAGTCAAAGTAAATCACTGAACTCACATACCTGTCCCTACCAATTCTCTAACCGTGTCCTTCAAAAAATGCCATGATGCAACAACTGAATGCCTGTCATTTACCCAGTGGCATTGCATTTGTATTGCCATAGGTGAGCCATTTTTCCCATGGGCAGGTGCATGTTTTTTCCATCCTCAGCCTTTATTTTGAGGGAAGCACTGCAACTTCTCTAAACACAGCGCAATTACACACACACACACACACACTCTAGTTGATCCATTGTGGGTACCTTGATAAAATTATATGAAACTATCATCAGGTAAAATAACCATGCAAACCTCTCAGCTCTCTAGCAAACTTAGGGCTGTATTAAAATGAATTAAAAACGCGTGCATTAATATTTGTACAAATTTGCACTTTCAAGGCAATAGCATAATCAACAAAAAAAGGAGGGATTTTAAGTGGGGGCCACAATATCAGTGAGGGTAGAGAGGAAGGTGAGAAGGTTTAATAACTTACCTCTGTCAGCTGCCATTAAGTGAGGATCTTCACCCACAATGCTTGGTGCGCCATGTGTATCTTTGATCTACAAGCACACAATGGAAGCAGAGAGGAAGAGAAAACAAGGTCAAAGAGCTATATACTTATAAGACCTTGGGTATTCCCTGCATGTATGTAATGTAAGCAACAACAAAAGCGTGTGTGCGCACTTGTACAGCCATCTGTGTGAGGACCAATTTGCATTTTAGACCAGGGGAGTGAGGACATTTTTGGTATAAGTGAGGACATTTTTGCCAGTCCTCACTTTTCAAGAGACTGTCAAAGGGCTGTTTGAGGGTTCAGACTTGGTATTAGGTTTAGGGTTAAGGTTGGAATTGGGCGCTTAGTTGTGATGGTTAAGGTTAGGGGCTGGGGAACGCATTATGTCAATGAGAGTCCTCACAAGTATAGAAGTACCAGGTTGTGTGAGTGTGAAAGAGGGAGACAGAGAACATGATTTTAAAAGATAATTTCAGTCCATGACTCTAATATGCACCTCCCAGCAGACATTGAAGACACTGTGCGCTTGATGTTGCAAAATACAAGGTTCCTTACTGTGCTCTAGGAGGCTCCCAGGAGCCTCTGAAAGACAGTTTAATGATGAAAGACAACATGCCTGGATGCTAGCATTCTGTTTCAGGTCACAGGGGAAAAACAGGCAAAGCCAAAACAATTTTAGGTCTTTAATTTTCTTTTTGAGATGCCACATTCATTTAGAAAGAGCCAAGGCACGTTGTGGATCCTCACCTTGCGAGATAATCGCTCAATCCTTACTAGAGTAAATATTGTTGATTGCTAAGCTGTGGCGGTAAAATATTGATATACTGAATAGCAAAATATTGACATTTATCCCTAGCTGGAATCTACCTGAGGTTAGAAAAATGTGTGTTATTATAGTGCTACATTCTGTTGTTGATGCTTATAGGCATTCTCTATTATGAAATGCAAAACAAGAAAATAAATCTTTCCAGAGTGTTCATGATGCTGAGAAGGACTAAATATGACAAGATTCCCACATATGGGGCAGAGGAAATATGGGTCTGATTTGATGAGTTGTCGCATGCTGACATTTTTTTCTGTCACTGGAAACCAGACTGTAAACTCAACTGTGCAAGTGAGAGACGTCGCCAAATGCAATGTGACTCACCACCTCTGAGGAGAACAAAAACCTGCTTAAGATCACTGTGACATTGCATGCAGTATTTGTGGTTCAGAATATTGTGACAGATTGGACTGAATACAAATGTGAAGAAAACAAAAACCTTAAGAAAACATGTCACTGAGTTACTCTGTTGGAAAAACCTTTAAAAATAATAATCCACAAATCGTATTCTTTGTCAGCTCTTGGTAGACATCTCAAAGGGAGTTTCTATTGATCTCAACTCTGTGTTGTTGATCGTTTTTCCCTATAACATCCAGGTTATAGTAATTTGGTCTGTCTTAAAGGGAAAGCACCGAGACGATTAAAATCTATAATTCAGTACATTCTACTATTTCATTAAATACAAATGTTTAATAGAAAATGAGTACAAAGTAATGAAAAACTTATATTTTTTAAACAGTTTCCAACAAGATTCCCACAATCCATTCACCCAGTGCTCCGTCATCCCTTTCACCTAATGCCAGTAAACAATGCACAGTGTTTAGAGAATTCCAAAAATATACACTTATCGAACATGAGCAGCAGGTTGAGCAGGGCTAATACGAAAATAAGAAAAAATAATAAGAAAATTAAGTGGAGACACAAATGTCAGTACATAACAAAAGAAAAACACGAGAAGCCTCATTAAGACTGCATAATTTATCATTCAAAATAACCTGTCTCTAATGGTTAAACATCATCAGGTGAGATGCCTCTGAAAAACAGTGTCGCAGTTTTGAAAAGAAAAAAAACAAAGTGGAAAAATGGCACATTGTGGGTTTATGGGGGGTTATGTACGATTTCTTTGCCACGTGCCATAACCACAAATAGACAAAAAGACAATTTTTTACTCTAAGCGCAAACCAGTTTAGCTTCTGTCTTATCCAAGTAAAATGTACTACACTAACATCAACTACCAAGGTAAAAATTATTGTGCCAAACTTTGAATAAACACACAATACAAGATAAAACATTTGTGGAAAACAATAAAACCCCTTACTACTCTTACGTAAGCAGCAGTCACAAGAAAAAAAAAAGTGACATTCACTCCATGAATAGTGCCACATGAAACAGGTTAAGCCGGGAGCTTGGTGATGCAGTGACGACTCGCAGGGCTGGTTGGTGAACCGCTGCAGCTGGCGAGCTAACTGCTGACTCGCTAACCAGCCCAGCCGGGACCAGCAGTGCTAGTTACACTCTTAGAAATAAGGGTTTCAAAAGGGTTCTGCCTGTGTGGCTAAGGTTACACCCAGAACCATTTGCTTCGGAAGAATCCTTTTTTCCCCTCCTCCATTTTTAATCCTGGTGTGACCAGGCCTTTATGCATGCTTGCTTACACATAAAATACTTCTACAGTATGTATGTGGAATTACTAAACAATCCATGTCTTCTAGACCAGCAACATATGTAGAAACGGAAAGGCCGAAGGTATGGCCAGGTATGTTCTTATTTAATTTGTCATATGAAATACCCAGTCTATTTTTGGTTAACACCGGTTTTGATCCGCTATGAAAGTAGAAGTGTCCTCATGACAATAATCAAGGCTCACCTCGCAACAGTAGCCTCAACAAGGTAAGTCTCCTGCATGCATTGTTGAACTGTGAGAGGCAGAAATAATGGAGGCATCACTTCAAGCTCAGTCCTCTCAGTCTACCTATCTTTTCATGTCCACATCATTCTTCAGTTTTTGTTTGTGTCTGAGAAGACACTGGCAGAGTAAAGCCTTCAAGCGGCCACATACGCGGCTTCGAGAAATCAGCCAGCACACAGAAACAGAGGCTTGCTCTTGAAAACTGTCCGCCTTTGAAGGATCTTTGTTCTCCGCTCCCCAGCTGCCGGAGATGTGTGTAACAGCTTAGACAGACAATGGGCGCACCGCGGGTATTTGCCCACCGAGAGCCAGGCCCAGTAACTGAAAAGATGGGCACACGTACCCAGGAAGCGCCTAATTAATTGACAAGCAGATATTTCTGAATTTATAATCATCAAACTAACTTCATTTTGTTTCCCCACCACCATACTCGCTAACCCATCTTCCCAGGTGACTTACTTATGAGACTTATCTTATAAATACAGCCCTAATCAAAATAAATGACTAAAAGCTCTAAGGGAGTTGAAGGCTATACACATTTACATCAGAGGAACTGACGCAATTTAAATTGCCGCCTGTGCACCGACTTAAGGTTCAAATCACAGAGAATCCTAACTTATGTAATACTTTCACTGGGGTTTTTTTTTTGTTGTTGCTCAGTTTGGCAGACCTATATTCATGACAGCCAAGTGGGAGAGACACGGCCTCCTTCCATGTGTGTGCTATGTTGAATTCCCTCGGCAGCATGCTCAGTTAGTGAGTGTGTCATATTGTACATGAATATTTTTAAAATTTTATGTGTCACGTGCTTTGTTTGTCTGTTTGAATGCACTTAACGTGTGTGTTGAATTTGTGTAGATCTGGGTGTTATACATGACTTTCTCCATTTCTACTGCTCCACATTCTTCCCCATTTTGGGTAGACATGTCTTACAAAATGTAGCAGTGACTGATTTTAACAGCCGGTAGCTTACAGGCTCTGTTGTAGTCAGTGATGTCTAGCTAAGGTGAAATGTGAAGATGGATGGATCGTCCAGTTTCCCCATCAGCCAAAGTTTTGAAGGATATGTTACTGCCAAAAAGCCCCAATACAACAGATTACATAGACTGTGAAGCCACATCTCTCAGTGTATAGAAGTCGAACAGCTCTCTTTTAATTTAAACAGAAGCTACAGTTATTTAACAGCTGGTTTCAGCTGTACTAATGTCAGATTTAGGGTTCTACATGAAGACTGTAGTGTTCATGTCACGACCGGTGTCTTTGCAGAGGCACAGAGTTTAATGGTAACTGTGGCAGCATCCCAATGTTTGCAGAGCTGCCAGAGTCTCCTCTGCCTCGTGACACTGTTGCTAATGCTGAACTGAACTTGACTGTGACATTTGTGCAAGCCTCCGCAGAGTTTAACTTTTGGAATGGAGTGCAGAGTGGAGGGTCGATGTGGACCCTGCGTAGACCTTTTGCAGAGCTGCACACCCACCACACCAACAAGTTCCCATGCCTTGTCGGTGAGATGGGTTCATCCACCTTCGTTCTTAAAAATTGTCTGTTGGTAGGAGTGGGAATGCCGAACACGGTCTCCAGTGTCTTAGTCTTTGTATGCCCAATGATCCACCTCAACCTTCTCTCTAAGGTCCAGGTCACACCAAGAAGTGGCACAGCAAAACATCCTCGGAAAAATAGGCGGTGCTGGAACCTTACTGATGTATTGACTATTTGTGGGTCATGTAACACAGCTAATATGACAGCTTCTAAACTCTCTGTTTATCTCTGTTCTCTCAAAGATCAGCATTGTCGAGCCAATTTTCAATTGGTCAACATTTGCGTGTCAAAGTTCACCAAAGCGGAACTCTTCATGAAATCACAGCACAGTCCACTTCAGCTCAACTAGAGATACACAGATCACTGCAATGCCACTAAAATGAGCTGATTTTGGTCTAAAATACTGTGCTGAGCTATTGTAAAAATAAGCAACCTACATTGTTTTTGAACAATTTACGGGAAAATGTGGCAGGTAGCACTTCGTTTTCTGTTCGTACGTGTAATCTTGGAGAGTGGGGACATAGAATGGCGCGTCTCAATTTAGCTTCTCTTCTACAGACATTTATCTACACATGGACAAACTGAACTTACTGTCCATTTCTTGCGTGACTTTCTCTTCAATCGGTTTTCCAGCAAAACACTACAGTGTTTCTGGCTCTTATTTGCATAAAGTAAAACTTTTAACATTCAAACCCTCACATCTTATACAATAAAAAATGGGACTGAACCACGCTTCATTCAGTGGATCTTCACCATAAAACTTTTTGTGCTGGTATAACAACATTACTTCCGCCTTTGCTACTTGCGGAAGTTTTAAGAAAGGACAGTCACATCACACAAACCCTAGACACCATGAAGACACCATAGACACATTAATTAATGCTAAAAAGTACTTTGTTTGGGTACTATGAACAATAACGGCAATATAAAAGCATCACAGTAAAGACTAATATTTGAAGTTTGTCTATATTCATAACCATGCTAAATATGGTTTTAGAGCACTTCGTAACAACTGGGTAATATCAACAATTGATTTATTAACATTTCAACTGCAATACATGCCATACTTCTAATATAAATAGTCCAATCATGCAGTATTTTAACCGTTTAATGACAACTACATACTTTTAACCAACAACAGAAAATCTGTGTTGTTCAATTCTGTTTATGTTGGCCATGTTTGAGGATCTGATGCTGGCAGCATTTAAGAGTAGATCAAGGCAGCACAGACAGGGTGTGGTGGTGTAAGTGTGCATGTGTGTGCCTGAGAGACGGCGTGTGTGCTCTGCGAGAGGTAAAATAATGACAGGCGAGAACGGATGGCTGGTGATGCAGTGACGACAAAAGCGCCACATATTTTGGGCCTAAGGCTTCGCAGCTGTGAGAAACTTCTTCTCTCTTATCCCCTCTTCCCCTGCGCCCCCCCACCACCCTCTCTGTGGCAATGTTTAAACAGAGGACAAAGACGCCCTGAGTGGTTTTCCTTCTCCGATTCCATACATGGCTACTGGCACTTTCCTCTTATGTATCTCCAGCTCGCAGTGAGAAGAGTGATGAAGTGAGTCATAGTGGTTTTAACAAGTGAATCTTTTGATTAATTTTAATGGCACTTCCTACCAAAATCTCCCACTAGGAGAAGCTTTTCCTGTCTGTTTTTACATGTTATCATGTTTTACTTTCACACGAGTTGAGATTATGTTGGACACTGATACAGATTACAATGGTAACTGCAGTTGCACATTTTACTGCATGAGTCACGTCTTGTGTTTAGACTTTAAACGGCACTGTTAGAGTCAAAAGGCTACCTGTGATGAATGCTGCATTTTTCAAAGTCTGTGGGTATCTGTTAGAGTGTGTGTGCGCGTGTGTGTGTTTGTGTGAGTAGGTGAGAGTGTGATGCTGGTAAAACTACAGTCAACGGTAAACTCATGGACATATGGCAGATATATGTGTGACTTAGTTTGATGAAAACACACAATTTTATGAAAATGAGGGACACAAACACATGCACAAACACATAGCATCTTTTATACATCACTGGCACCCTCTGCTGCATCCTGGGACACCAGTTCAGACAAGAGTGAGAGCCAATTAAAGTTCTTATCTAGAAAAATTACTGCATTTCTCTTTATGTATGTATGCATATTGGATGGCTATGAACGGGGAGAAAAACGGCAGCTTGCGTGTCGCCTTCACACTTTCAGGTCATGCCAGTTGGCTTCCCCAACGTGTGACAGCGGTGAGATCCAGACAGAGCAGGAACAGGAAAAAGAGCAGAAGGGGAGAACATGGCAGCCGAGGACTACCACTTCTACATCAAACGAATGTTGTCACAACAGAGCAACAGAGCCGCCCCTGTTAACTGTGACACCATTCAGCTGCTCGTCACACTGAGCGAGGCAAGGTGGAAGTCTACTGTAAATCAAGCAAGCACACGGTTTATTAAATAAGAGAGCAGGAGAGGAACGAGGGAGCGGTGATGCAGCGGTGGCGGCAGCAAAGTGAGCATGCTGTAGTGTTGTCAAATCTGAGTAAGTAGCATGGAAAGGCAGCATTTTCTCATCCCTCCATGAAATTGAATGCTGGGGAGGGAAATGAAGTGTGCCTTCCAATAACAGTAAAGGCAGTCATTGAAGCTTGCACTTGAGAAATGTGATAGAAAGGCTGGCAGTGAAGTTTGAGTTGCACTGAAAGAAACAACAAGTGATTATTTAGTGGTATTATTTTATGGTTGGTACAGCATATTTCTATAATGTGCAGCTGAGTGAAGGGGAAGGCTGAGGTCAGCTTAAAAGGTAACAGCAGACAGCATCATTCTGTATCATGAAAAAGGGAGTGATTTTTAAAGTCACTTGAAAAAATGACACTTTCCTTTTGATAAGTTTTAATAATTCACTCAATGAAGCAGAGTTAAGTTTCTGTATGATCTTAAAAGTGTGTAATAATATCATTAAGTGCTATAAATGTTGCAGTCTGTGCAGAAACAGATTTGTATCCATATGCTGGCATTTTAACAAACAGTATCAGATGGATCGGCAGAAGTTCTGCAGTCATACTAAAATTTAAAGATAACAGCTAAATGATCAGCAGCCAGACTCTCGCCTGGAAGAACTGTTGTCTGTGACAGAAGGAAAAAACGGGAGGGAAAAAAGAAAAAACGGGAGGGAAAAAGGAGTAGGAGTGTCAGACAGACCAAAAAGAAAGGCTGTCTCCTAGCGGACGCCGGCGTATGGGCCTGTCAGTCGGCATCGCGTGCCACTGTCCCTGCTCGACACAGTGAAACTGAGGCAATTTACCCCATGAAATATTCACCAAAGTTGTCTTTGCTTAAAAAGTAGGGGAGAGCGAAGGGGAGGAAAGGCACGTGCTGTGATAGAGAGAGATGGAGAGTCCCCCACATGCTCTTGATGTCAGGTTTGCTTAGGGATCTTTACAAGGGGTGGGGGGACATGGAGACCAGCAGGGGGTCCATTAAATGTTCACACAAATGTACCCCTAACAGCGAGTCAGTCTCCATAGGAAAAAGCCCCCAGTCCACAAAAATACTCTTCTAATTCTGATGCACTCTAAATTTTCAAAGCATGCTTTTGCTAGTAGTGCTGACACTCGTGGTTCTTGGTTTTCCAATTCTTTATTTTCATTGTTGCTTCTTGAGGTGAATGTAGCGTATTGTCACAACACTTGCAGTTAGTGCTTGTTATTGTCGGTAAATTACAGACAGCAAATTCATTGCCTTCCACCTTTGACATTTGAGATTGAGCAGCTGTATATTTATTGCCATTCTAACCAATGATATCTATTTGCAAATACCAGTCTGCACTAACTTCGACTGCTGGGGCCACGTGTGACAATCGGCAATCTTTTTGTGCTGACTGGAAAGAGGGAACAATTATGTGTGTGTTCTTTCATAATTCAAAACCCACAAATGCAAAGAATGGAATAAAATCAAGGCAGAAGAAATTTTATGCAAGGGGTTTGGGTGGGCTGCACAAATCCCTATCTCCTCAAACATTATTTACTGTCTCCAAGGCCAGCAGTAATCTGGCAAACCTTTGACAAGGCAAGGGAGGGTAGGGTAAAGTCATAAAATTAAAGAAAAGGCTGAATAATTAGCACCTAATTAGGATGTATGAGAGATGCAGAGATTCATTAGCAATGTTTTCTTTTGAAACAGAAAGCACTGTCATGGCCATTGCATTTGAGATGACCTCTGTTGCCTGGATGAGCGTAATGGAAGGGATGTAAGCATGGTGTGGCGTACGGAATGAAAAAGTGCCATTAACTATACTATACAAGGCTTCAACATAACACAATCAGGCCCCGTCCTTTGTATATGTGTGAAAAGGTCGTAGCACGTTCTATAATACACTCTTTTCCTGATCAGGTTTTTGATTTCGGCATCTGAAGGAAATCAAAGAATGGCGTAAGTGAACACATGGCTGGAACATAAAGGATGTGAACAGGGCAGCTGTGGCTTGGTGGCAGAGCGGTCGCCCGCCAATCGGAAGGTCGGTGGTTCGATCCCCCAGGCATGCGTCGAACACCTTGAGCAAGATACTGAACCCCAAGAGCTGCGCCTTCAGTTTGTGAATGTTCTCATGTGTAAGTCGCTTTGAATAAAAGCATCTGCTAAATGACAGAGATGCTTGATCAGAGAGCGAAGAGCAAGAAACCAAAACTCAAATGCTCACGAGAGGTTCACAAGCTCTTGAGAAGCTGTGTGTCATACTGATGTTTAAGTGCCATATAACAGCTGAAATGTCTCCTGCAGTAACAGAAGCAAAGCTCACGATTGCTTGATAAAGCTGGTTTGTAGTGGTTTTGCATGTAATGATTAATAAATGAACTCCATCACACCAGCGGAAAGCTGTAAACATCAAAAATTACCATACAATTCGATAAAACTTCACTTTTCACACAGAGAGAATATCCGCAGAATAAAGAAACCACAAGATGTACACAACAATAGTAAAAGTAATAACAGTGGTAGAGTAAAAAGCACATACCTTATCATACACTGTACTGCATAAAATGTTTACATTGTTTCTGTAAGAACTGAGTGCACTGAACAACAATCAGCCTGTCCTCATCTAGAAACACAAGCGAGAGCTTTTGTGTGCCACAAATGGTCACGTTTACAGTAAGTACAATGACAGTTTGATCAGTTTTCAGCGCCTTTGAGCACCTATTTGCTTTAAAGCCATGTCCATAAATAAATACAATACTAACAAGTATAAGACATCAAACATCTTCGAACATCTTGAGGTTCACAGAAACTGAATATCTATTTATGTCAAGGGTCATATTTGGACACCTCTGTCAGGACGTTCAATGTCTACTTGCCTGAAATGTGACTGGATAATAGTTAAAAGGGTAAAGATTGGGTTCTAAAATGGTCAAAATAAAATAAAAAAAAGAGGGAGTTTTGGTGATATTTCTAATGTGGGCATCAAAACTGAGACCAGTGCTGCTACTTCTAGCAATAATAGTGCAAATAAAATCATTCCATTTCACATGTATTTCAGTGGTGTTTTTATGAAAAGACGGTGGACAGGAGTTTGCCTTTAATTCACATTCTATGATGGAGCTACACTAAGAGAAGCCGGGCGGATGGTGAAATCTAATCAGAACCCCGATGGTTTTGTCTATGGAAATGACGAGTTTCTTATCGGCAGAGTGGGTTATTCGAGCAGATCCTCGCTGTGGCTTAGCGAAGGGACTCAATCACTGCTGCCCAGCGATAGGCCTCACTTTCGTCCTCTCTCCGTCTCATCTTTTTATCTGGAGGAGCGGAAATGAAAGGATGCTATCTCTCCACATCCTCAGTTCAGGAGATGGCGAGAGGCACGGACATTTTCTTTTTAGGCTTTAGCTGTCAGATGAAAACATGTGGTTTATAAACCTGTGCTCGAGATGAAATATGTCGGCAGTTTAGGGACTCTAAATTAACACAGACTCACGAAAGGAAGGTATTATGAGGTTATTTGTGTTGTGGCTGTCACTAGAACCATGAGATAAATCTAATCATACTCTCGTAACTAGAAGAACATCACGGCGTCAAAACACCAGCGGCTACATTTACAACTCTGGCGTTATCAAGCTTTTGCACATTTCGGTTGAAGGAATACAATTGTTCCTCATTTTGTGCTTATTGTCTCGGTTTTCTCTCGTCTCTACATTGATCCTGGAGGTTATTGCACACAGTCAGTGAAGATACCAGTGCTTTATTCTCCTATGTACATCTATCTAGCCATTGTGAGGAAGTTGTTTTTAAACAGCCAGTGGAAAGGTTTTGGGTATGAATCAAAGCGAAGACATTGACAAGCCCAGACAATTTGAATCTACTATAGGTGCATGAAGGAAGGAATCGATGATAGATAAGGGCTTGGTCACGCAGCATTTATTTAGTATATCAATTAACTTCACAGAATTTCCGCAATCACTGGATTCACTCAAAGGGGTGAATTCACACCATTTTACCAATTGTCCAAACTGGAGGAAACTATTGTATTAGCTGTGTCAAGCTGGAATTCTGCTTCTGCAAAGATATAAATAAATGTCTCTCCCTGCTCTGGTATACACAGACAGGAGCTGTATGGGTAACCGTAGGTTGCAGAGGCTTGTGGAGAAAAAAGTCGAGGGATCACCAAAATAAATTGATCTAATTCTCTGGGTACTGAGGATGTCTGTACCAAATTTGATGGCTATCCATACAATAGTTATTTCAGTCTGCAGCAAAGTGGTGGGCCGACGGACTGACCGACCAACCGACAGACCAACCGACAGACCAGCATCAATAAAGCCATGTCGCTAGCATGGCTAAAACTATGTTCACATTAGTACAATTACACACTGACACGGATGTTTACGGACGACACCCCTGCACATTCGTGGATAAGTATGTTCCAAGATTCACCAGTGGTTCAATGAATTAATGAATTGTGCTGTGTCAATTTCTGGTGTAACTGGGAACTAATCCAAGGAATACAGGAATGAAGGCGTGGACGTAGAATTAAGTTAACTATAAGAAATGGGAAAACAACGAGAAATAGAAGTGGGTGGTGGAAATGAAGAATGATGGAGCTCTCCTTGACACTGTCTCCTTTGGTCAGGATGTCCCAGAGTGTGTGTTGAAACTCGGGGAAATCCATGTGATGGCCTCCTCCTAACAAAGCCTGGGGGGGTTAGGAGGTAAGAGTTAAATACCTTTTAATCAAAATATGATGAACACTATAAATGAGCAGTTGAAAACAATTAGCTTCATAGTCAATAGTGCAAACACAGCATATAAATCAAACATGGGCCCAAATATTGTCTAGAGCCTATGTATCTTTACAGGCACTCAATGCAATCTTTCTTCTCTCTCACACAACCTGCACCACAAGTATACACATCTCCTCAAAGGCACGTATGCATTCTGACACATATCTTAGGATGCACACAAGCTTGCAATCTCGCATCTATTGCAGAGTGCCTGCTGGCCCCACAGGTATGGGCTTATAAAAAGTATATTACATAACTGATCATAAACTGCACATCATCCGTCTCCCATTCAGCTCACCACCCAACAATCCCCGCTGCCATATCTGCTTATCTATTCAAGTCACTCTCTCATTAAATCCGCTTTTACAGCCAAACGGAAGAAGTTTACTGCTTATAGAAGTCAAATACCATTAATCACGGAGAAGGCTGTAGTTATACAGATATACTGCATGTTTTAATTCACTTGAGGACAAACATTTCTCCTATCTGAATAAACTCCAGCAGAAACAAAGTTGACAAGCGAATTAATCTGCTGCCTTTTGCCAGCTGAAATGGAAGTCAGTGAGACGTACCAGTGGATGCCCATCAGTCACAGGACCTTGTGCACGGCCTGAAAAAGCCAAATGTGATGCTACTGCACATTGGTAGGTAGAGGATTGGGACGGAAGGGTGGAAGGTGGTGCAGCTTTCAGTGTTCATTTATCTGAAACAGTGTCCCCTGGAAGCCATTTTGGCAGCGATGTATCACAGCAGGCACCGACCTTTAGACACTATGCACAATTAAGCTAAGCTAATAAAGGTGACTGTGGATCTGGACATTTGGGCTGGAAGGCAGGTGCTGTGAATCACCTCGGACGAGAGCGGCGAAAAGTTCTTTTGTGCTTAGGTGGTCTTTTCAAAGCCAAATTGAAATGTGTTTGTTTGAAATGAATACAAAATATGCTTTGTGCACATAGAGGAAATGAGCTGAATGTGAGTTTTGTTTGAAGCTGAAGTTCACTGTTTGTCATGCAGTATTCAGCCTTCATTGTTCGTTACTGCTGATGCGCTCTTTGTATCTTGAGCTCGACCTTTGTTAAGGAAAAAGCAAAGTTATGGTGAGATTCTTCTGCAGAACTGAAACAATCGGTCAATTACTCGATTAACAGATAATCTGCATACATTTTGATCGTCAACTAATCATTTAAGTTATTAATTAACGACACTTAAATCATGTTAGATTATTCTAAATTAAAAATATTTTGGACTTTTGGCTGTACAACACAAAGACATTTAAAGACATCACCATGGATTTCAGAAATTGTGACCATTTTTTGGCATTTCAATTAATAAAAAAAATTATTTACACAATCGATCATGAAAATAATCTCTGTACTGTAGTTTGGTACTTGCTATAATCTATTCGGTTTAGCAGCTGCCACCATATCAAGCATTAGACGTTCGGGTGTAGCGATCCTCATATTTCCTCCATTAAAATAATCATCTTTTGTTGCTTGGCCAACAGTTTAAAAACATAAAGACGACTGGGGAACTAATGCAAACTTTTTCCCCTCCCTTGGTGTACAACTGTAATGTGCTCCAAACTTGTCCATGTTAATTTACTTAAATACAAAAACTAAAAATCTGGCTAACAACAAGGGAACAAGGTGTTGTTAGGAGACCAAAATGCTGAAATTGTGGGTGAACAAAAGAAAAGAAAGTAAAATATGATTCCGTCAAAATTGTCAGATCCTCATCCAAACTGTGATGTTATCTAAAGTCTTATGGTTAAACTACACATTAAGTATGTATCACTTTTATGTGGCAGTACAGTTAGTCTGCAAACTGTATCTGAACCACAATTTCTGAGAGATTTGACTCCTGTTATGTGAAAAGTCACCAACAGTTCCGACAAATAAGATCTACAGTTAATTTAGTCAAACTAACATGAGGGCTGATAAAACAGTATGCAAAGATATTGCCTTACAGAGACGGAGAGAAGAGAGGAAAGATCAAATAACATTCTTACATACTGTGTTATGTTATTTGATAGATCCAGCTAGTCCCAGAAGCACAGTTCTACAAATACCACTTATATCCACCTGGCAAGAGAATATTGGGTTTCTAGTCGGAGTTATGAAATGCATCACCTTGCAAATATGTGGAAACAGCACAAACAAAAAGATGAGACATTTATTACTGAGAACCCACAACACTGAAAATATTACCACTCCCACACAGTATCAAAGCATATACAGCATGTGTGTGCATACTGAATATACACATGCAGGAGCAGAAAGTCACATATGTAATAAAGCTGCCAGCACCTTATGTCAGTTTGCCTCATCTAAGCATCTCTGTCACTCAATTTGGGCTTTTATCCTTTGCTCAGTCAAGTACCCAGCGACAAACACAGAAGCACAGCATGACGGTCAGATAGAAAAGTACACGTGGTGATCCCCTTTCAGGCCCTTTAACAGACGAGGCCGGAAACATCGACCAAAATAATAGAAGTCAGAGGTCGATTTACCATGGAGGCAAAAACACTGGTCATCTAAGCTGATACCACGTTGTACGTACAATCCTCTAAGTCCAGAGGTCCAATTTGAAGCCCAGATGGTTTTCACCAAAACCCTCTCTGGTAGTTTCAGCTAGCACCAATCTGGAACAAGTGAGACTCGAATCTCAAGTATAATTTGGTGATCAGAGATTATAAAGGCAAGCCTGAAGTGATTGCTGAGTGAAGTGGAGTGAAAACTATATTTCGGGCTATGAGAAATAACCTCAGTCATGTAAGAAAAGGTAAAATGTCCCACATTTGCAGCAAATATTAACAATTTGTCAATAAAACAAGAAAAGGAAAATGCACTCTTTATTTTCCCTCCAAGTCTAAGTAAGGAGAAGGGGAATCAAGGGAACATGATACCATAATAACTGAAGGGAGAAATGGCCGGCTATTTGCTGACGACTTATTAAAATGTAAAACTGGTAAAAGTGAGCTTTATACAAACTAAATGCATGTTTACAGTAATTGCGTCTTAAGCATCAATTGATACATCCGTGAAGCTGATAAGCCACAGAATAATCTTGCAATGTACCAGCCTGATTAGGCCACCTGAGGCAAAGTAATTTGGTAAAGCTAAGTCAAACTTAATACTCTAAAGCTTTTTGGCTAACTTCACTTAGATCTGCGGAGGCATAATCTTAAAGGGAAAAACTGATGCAGTTGAGCTTTCAGCTTATCCCTGTCATTTCTTTGCATATTCAAACTGCTGCTTGTACATATCTTAGTGTTCTGTATGCCAGTGGAAGTCACAATAAAACTCTGTTTTTAGACTGAGATTCTGTTTGAAGTTCAAAGAGAAGTGGCTTGGACCATACTAATCAGCAATAAATGTAAAGTGAATTGTTTATATTGTGTGGGAATGCTTGCTTTTTAGGTAACAGCCTTTATTTTTGGTAAATGCCTCAGGTATGTAACATACATACCAGCATGGAACAATTTGAAAAAAGTTCTTAAAAGAATTACTTCATCAAATGATTCGCAAATTGGCAGGAAATTAATCAAAAACAACTTTGATAATTGATTAGGTGAGTTGATAATCAAGCAAAAATGCCAAATATTCACTGGTTCCAACTTGCGTGGTCTTTGCTTCTTTTCTGTGTTTTTTATCCCTGTAAAATGATTGTCCTCGCTTGTTTAGTCTGATTAAAAACAGTCCAAAAACGCAATGTGAAGATGTCACCTTGACGCCTGGGAAACTGGGAGGCATTTACCACTATTTTCTGACCTATTGTAGACTAAACCATTCATGGATCAATCAAAAACAAAATCTGACAGATTAGTCATTGATGGAAAAAAAGGAAATGTCTAAATACTTAGTTTCCATCCAATCATACATATATCCATCACATTCCCACATTGTTTAATTTTATAAACCATCAGCAACTATTTTGATAATCAAATAATTGTTTAAGTAATTTTTTTAAGCAAAACTGTCAATTTCAGCTACAAAAATGTGAACACTGTCTGGTTTTCCTGCCCTTCTGTGACTGTAAACAGAATGTCTTTGGCTTTTTGACTATCTGTTGCATGGCCTCTTGGAGCTCGTGATGGGGATTTTTCACAAGACAAAAATAAATAATCAGTAGATTAATCGATAATGAAGAAAATTCAAAAAACTTTATTGTTAATCACATAATGATAGAAAATTGTCTTAGGTTAGGGTTTCACAAACAACATAAAAACATACACCCATGACACACATACAATTGGATTAAAAGGCAAATAATGCTGTGAGTTGCAGCACTAAAGTATACACTGTACCAAAAAAAATAAAGCTTTAAACTTTAAGGCTACAGAAGAGTATGTTTCACAAATGACAGTGGTCCCTGTGGCATTTATTCACCTGTAATACTTGTCACCAGCAGCTCTAATTTAATTTAAAAAGCCCACCTGTGTACAGAGTTACACCAGCAAAGCTCAATTTCAGCCTTTAATGATGTAAAAATCAGGTTTTGTTGTAAGATTCTTTAACCATGCTAATGAACAGTGGCACTTTTCTTAAGATAAAAGCAAGAAGACAGGCAGGTGGATCAATATATAGGATCGCATCAGTCTATATTTTGCTCAGTATCCAGGCCCAGGGAACATTTCAAAAAGGCCATAGGGTCGGCTTATTACAGAGCTAAATGCCAATGTAATTATTAGTGTCTGGAGATAGTGGAAAGGGAAGCACATCCTGCGGCAGTACACCATATTTAATTAATGAATGTCACTCTGTAGAGGGAGTGAGTGAAAAAAGAGAAAGCAGCTGCGAGGGAGGGAGTCAGAGTGACAACGATACTGATCCTGACTTAAGTGCACAGGCAAACAGCCACACCCGGTGCATGTAGAAATGCACTCTACAACACACATACAGCACTGCAAGTTTATACAAGCGTGAGAACATGAGCACAGTCAGGTTCTTAGTTTAACCCTCGTTAGAAAACATGCAACTATAGAGATACATGAAAGTATGAGTGATTTCACAACCGCATCTCCTTTCTTAATTATTTACAATCCTTTATGCTTTAAGGTAATGAACGTTAAAATATAGCAATAATGGCTAATGTTGCTGATCTGGGAAATCGGGGCGCGCCTGTACAAAACTCTTATGTGTATCCAAATCCGCATACACCCCAATACACTCTATACATGAGCACAATTTTGTAAAAACGACGAAACACCAAGTATTTCTCTGTATTTTCAGCATTAACTATTTAACTAGCAGCAATATGTGGGGTGTTCAGTAAAACACAACACACAGAGACAATGCACCGGTGCACAGAATTGCCAACCGTGAGCATGTGTGCGCTTTGACCAACAACACAATGATAACCTGGTCGGTTCACAGCAACACAGTTCAGCGACAAATGCAGACCCAATTTTAAAAAGAGGAGTGACTTTTATCTGAAACTCTGATCACCCTCCAGCCTGTTACACAGCAAACACCAACAGTAACACCACTGGTTTATATTTAAACATGTCTATGAGTGATGCTGCGATTTAAACAGACTGTGTTTCCTGTGTGGCACACCTGCGCGCACAGCTGTTGTGTTCTCTGTTGCTGGTTGACATGCACACCAACATGAAGCAGGAGGAGTTCAGTGACCATCCAGGGTGTTTTGGAGTACAGTATGTTTAACATTGCATATTGAGGGGAGAAAATTTGCTTTCTTTTTGCTTTTGGAGGCATTTGATGATTGGTCATTACAAATATTGAAGGGAAACTGAGGGAAATTTGTCTTGGCTGAAAAGGTTTTGCTGCTATGTTCAATACAAATGTTTTGTCTATGTCTATATGTTAATATAAGACATGGTGGCATTGTTTCCCGAAAAATATGTAATTAGCTAATGAAAAATAGTAAACCCTGTCTCCTTGCAATTAGGTTTACGTACTACTAATTTGCAAAGAGCAAATAAGTTTGGGAGGAAATGTACTGCTGCCTGTTTTTTTAATCAACATAAGGAGGAAATGTTTTAAATTAATGTAGGCAAGTCTCCAAATGTCCACACAGAACAGTAAAATGTTCACTGACAACATATTTCATATCCACTTACAATATCCACTCATAGCAACTAAAGCTAAATTTAAGGCAACTAGCAGCATTTGGTTTAGTTCAGGGAAAGAGCATGGTCTTGGTTTAATACAAAAAAAGTCCTTGATATATGGCACGTTTACTGGATTAACATTTAACCGAAATGAAGATCTTTCCCTAATCTGAACCAAACAGTTGTGTTGTCTAAACCTAAACAGGCGCATGACTCAAAATGCAATCCCCAGTCTGCGCTGTCAAAGTCGTCACTTTGAACACCCTCTGTCCACCACAACCACCTGCTGCATTTACTGTAGATGTAGCACTTCCTACTGGAGAAACACGTTGCAAGGGAACATATTTTAAAAGGCAGCAGTAACATTTCCCATGTTCCTATATAATTGGAAAAACAAATTAGTATTGTATCAACATAGTTTCTAGGAGATGGGGTTGAAATTGTTGCGTAACGTAGTGTAATTCTTCGGAGACAAAGAAGGAAAGTTTCCAATTATGGAATTCTGCTCGCACCACGGTGAGCTCCCCTTTGATGTATGATTGACAGTTTCATTAATTAGCTAGTTAGACTTGAAAGAATGGCGAAAGAATAGCGGCGAGGTGTGCATGTGGTTTGTCATTTGGCTGTATTTTTCTCCATAAAAAGCAACTAATTCCAAGTGACAATGGCAAACAATATTTGTATGCACAACACATCTCTGCCAGGCATCAAAACCAATTGGGTTTGGTAAACAAGAACAGATATAGGAGTGCATAATTTATTTGACCACAGCAAGGATTTTCCCTAAATGTACATCACATACTGAAACACTGGATGACAATTAAGTTGACCATTTTGTAATCTATATGGTCTTTCTAAAAGGGGAAACAAAGCCTTATTTGAATGAAGTTATTGAATTCCATGCCCTGCTAAGCCTGCCCTGTCCAATGACTAACACTAGCATGGCTAATATTGTATTATACTGAACAAAAATGGTCAGCAAAAATGTCTGGTACCTGAACATCACTGACGTCTAACTGCTTGATTGCTTGCAGAGACAAGAGAGGTGCACACTCGTGCCACTGCTGTTCAGTAACAGAAGTCTGAGTCCAGTCTTACTTTGGTGAAGGTCAAAGGGGTCAGGTGTCCTGTCTCTTTGCTTTTCCTGCTGTCAGGGAGTATGCACACAACAGGCAGCTTGTCACACAGGAAGCAAGCCTCCATGATGCCCCCATGCTTCTTTTTCGCTCCTTGCCCCCCCTCCTCAATCACAACCCCCTATCTTGGAGTGCTACTTGAGTCATGACTACACCTGGGACCCGCTCGCCTTGGTGCCATTTCTGTCATTGGATCAGCTGCTGACTCCAGCGCTCTATCTCCTGTCTTTTGTTCTCTGCCCACGTATTAACTCTGAACTGCCTGGAGTAAAGAAAAGGAGTTGAGGCAGCTATGAAAAAAGAAAATAGATCAAGGTCCTCGGAAATCTGCACACACAAAAAAAAAAAAGAGATGTCTCTAAATGTTTCTTATGCAACAATTTCTATCCCTCTCACACATTTCTTCTGAAGGCGACACTCCTCGGCACACAGAAGTGGGTATTCTTGTTTGGAAACAATAGCAGACGTGCTTCTGAGGCAACTGTTAAGCTAGTGCAAAGCAGATGCTTTTTTCTCTCGCCAATCAATTTAACACCTACACCTCCCCTCTCCTCCTTCATGCTGGCTTTGGCTCATCAGTTTTAAATGGCACAAGGCATTCTTGCATTGTTCTTTTGACTCACTCAGAGGACAACAAATGTCTCTGCTGAAGTAACAGCCCTATCAAGCCTTAATCACCAATAGGTTGGGTCAACACAGACAAAAAGAATAAAGCTCTGTAAGAGAACATATTACAGTACAAAAAACAACACATTGTTGCAGAATGTGAAAACTCACTGCTTTCTTATATTTTTGTAAACGCAATTATATTTCAGAGAGTCTATAAAAACAGGGTGAAGATTTGGAAACAACCCCCCCCCCCCCCCTCTGAATCTTGCGCTAGACAGAATTGCAAGGGAAAAAGCCATCTGTGTCTGACTCTTATCCCTGGCTTCTCCAGAGCCTGGATGAGCCTGAGCCAGCAAATGTCAGTCGGATAAAGACCAATCCTGACAGACAGACACAGGAGTTTTGTCATTCCGTGTGTCATCCCTTTTCTAGCAAGTCCAATCTTAGCCGGTCTCAAAAGTCCCGAGTTGATGGGGAAAGGAAACATTTTCAGGGTGAACGTCAGGTTGTGTAACTCCTCCAAGTGCCACAATAGCTGAAATGTTGAGGACGTGCACTATTCTGGTGCCCCTGCGGCCCTTGAGAGCTTTCATTATTGTCTCATGTGCTGTGCGGTGGGGTCACCATGGAAACACATCAACCGCTTCTCCACAAAGGAAATGAGGTTCTTCAACAAGATGTTCTTCCAGGAGCCAGTGGTCTGTCTGCGGAGGATATCAGATGTGACTCGATATTTAGAATTAAAATGCAGAATTCTGCAAATCATGTGCGAACAAATGAGTTCAGGCTGTAATATTTACAGGGTGTGTGATTTAGACAGAAAAAACTAACAATAAGCAGGTGACTATACTGTGGATCTGGGCAATAATTCTGTATTATTGCGTATTGACCTTCAGTCGAATTTTATTGTGATTATTTGATCTTAACAAAATTCTGCTGTTAAAATAAGTCATTTCGAGCAAAATGTACTAAAATGTAAAAATTAACTAAAACACCGGGTGGTTTTTAGTGTGAAGCAGTCGCACAAGATTTATTGTCATGTATTTGTCACCGTTCATCGAAAATGCACCTACAAAACAAGGCAAGTCATTTTGAGCAACAGGCTGCAGACCTCCAACTTCTCACCAATGTAACCACCTCCAGTTACCGATACAGAGCTCTGATGTGAGTGAAAAACCAGTCGCAGATTGTGGTTGCAATTATGTCATTAGCATAATTTAAGAATAATCCCTCTAAAGTGTTCCTGAAATGAGGGATATTTAGAGACTGCTCCCACTGCTAAACAGCCTTTCTGTTCTTATAATACAGTATAACATCACTGATCAATGCATTCACCTGGGAGGCAAAAGCATAGACTGTCCCAGAGGAAACCGATGTCTATCCTCCGTGGACGCTGCTCATTGCTGTGTGTACCCTGTTCTTGGGAGCTGCAGTTACATTGCTGCAACATCAATAGTATTTGTCAAGTGGTTGTAGCTGATAAGAATACGAATGATTGCCTTGAGCTTGCTTTAAGGCTGGTTTGTCAGTACAGCTTGTAAGACAGAATCTTCAGCGATGGAGTCAAAGCGGTGCAAACACAGCTGTGAGATTCAACTTTCTTAAGCGCATTTTTTTCATATTTTGGGGGACGCTTATAAAATCAACTAAATTTTGTCAAGAAAAAAAATGGTGAATAAGAAGTATGTAAAGAAAGTGATAGATAAACAGATACAGTACGTAAACAGACGTGCGGATAGATAAGACCCCTTGTCAGAACTTGTAGCATAAAACGATGTTTCTTCACTTTGCTCCTTTCCTCTCTTGCCTATGACCTCCCACTGGTTCCATTACCCGTGCGACCTCAAGCGCATCCAATCACGACAGTCACATAACAAAAGACGAGTGAGGAGAAGATTAGAGGTGCAGAGGAAGAGGGCAAGGCGATGGAGGATTGACAGGTGCGCAGCCTGAAACAAATAAATAAAAAAATAAAAAAAGTCTTTCACAGTTACAACCCAAATCAGTCGTTGTACCCCTCCTCCGCCTCCCCTCACTGTCCTCCTATGTCAAAAGAACATGACACATTACAGCGTTCTTTAGCAGGTCACTTTTCTCTACCTCAGCTCTACAAACCACATATCACTCCACCTCTGGTTTCAGCCTGTCATTTTGCATTATATAACTTGAAAGCACTCCAGCTGGGAAGCAAAAACATGACGCATGTGATGGGAGCTGATGAATGGTTCTGAGGGGGGGAAAGGCGCAGACAACTCCTTCTCCCCAACCCGCCCCCCCATCAGCCCAGCTATCCTCATATAACCAGCAGGGTTTTAAACACAAGAGTATAATCTTGTTGGAATACAGAAAATTATATGCAAAACCCGTATATGGCTGCCAGTGTTTACTACCATGACTCTGCTCGCCTGCACATACCGAATTCTACCATCTAAGTTACTGAGATCATACAGTGTAAGCTGTGTATGGTTTACCTTCACTGCTGTATAATCCACAAGCAAACACAATGTGGAAAGGAAAGCCTGTGTATGCACTGTAAAGTAACATCATGGCCTACATCCATACAGTCAGTTCAGTAAGACTGGAATCCTAAGTACAGCTTAGGTCTGCAGATACCAAACTTCTACGTTACTCTCAGTGATGTAAGAGCATACATTGCTCCAAAAAAAAAAAAACAAACAAACAAGGGATTTCAGGAGGTTAAATACAGACATTAAAAAACAACAACCCTCCTCTTATAGTCCCATCCAGACCCAGAACTCTCATCAGAACACAGATTAAAGCCTAGAATCACTGCAAGCTTACAAAACCTCCCTACAATTGCATGAAGAAGGGAAATTCTTGGAGGCAGATGAGGATTGCTCATTTCTGAACATTTCTGATCTCTCGCTTTTTTGTCTTTTCTTTTTTTTTTTTCTTTTTTTTTTTAAAGAGAGAGAGAGCGAGGCAGGAAAGCAGCACCAGAGGCCCAGCCTATGACAAAACAAAGAGATTAAATGACCTGTGAATGTGACTTTCCATTCTTCCATTAGCTCGCACTCAACTTAGAGGCCTGCTGCCCCCTTCTGGAGGCTGGCGAGACCTCATCAAGCAAGATGTACTGTAATGTCTACCTTCCTATTTATTTGGCTGTATTTTGAATTATAACCATACCATCTATTGAGTTGATCAACAATTACAGTCAGAGTTATATCTGGACTCTAGATGTAATGGGCAGTTTATATGAGAAGCGAAAAGCCCCTACACTGTATAGCAAACATTTTAAAGCCTACCCACTGATTCAATATTTATCACTAGATCTTTCTCTTCACTAATATTGCATAGTCAGTTGCGATCTTAATTCTTGCCTTTGAGATAAAAACATTGAAATCCACCCTCTTGATATGCAATACAAAAACAAAAATTAAATATGCCTGGCCCCCCCTCTGAAGTGAGATTTCAGTGTTGGCTTGGGCCAAATGTCAACAAGCCCAAACAGATGGTGTGAAGAGCGGGGCCGAGAGGCTGACCTTGGTTGGTAGTGACTAGGGGTGGGAGGGCATTTCAAGGCGCCGGGTGTTTTTTGTGTATCAGTGGATGTTGTGAACATCAAGAGAGCTGAGTGTTGCTGCCAAGATGGAAAGGTGAAGTCACGTCAGGCCGTCTTGCTTTGCAGGTGCTTTCTGGCTCTGTGGGATGCTGTCAATCTGTCACTTTGACAGAAAAATGACAGAAATGGATAAATGGTATAGGGAAGGTTTTTACTGTTGGTAATTGTAATAATTTCATGGGAAGTATTTAGACATAATTCTTTTTTTGGACTATTCAGTTAGTTGTGGTCTATAAAATGCTCATCACAATTTCCCAGAGTCCAAGGTGACATCATCTTACTTGTTTTTTTTCCCAATCAACATTCCAAAACCAAACGGCTGAAAAATTAAGCCCCTGTGGAAGTGCTAAAAACAGTCAATCGAATGGCCACTTAAAGCTGGCTAAGCAAGTCAATCCCCATTAACCCCCAAGTTGAAATGTCCAACTTTATAGCAGAAATAAACATGTATATAGCCTGGTACAAAAAACGGTTTGATCTCGATAGCTAATTTCCCCCATCATGACAACTGTGAGGGGGGTTTATTATTTCATTACACTTGTTTAAATCATAATAAGGTGTAAAGTTATGCATAATTAAGGACCGCTTTGAGTGACAGGTGGGGGCCCTAACAGGTGGCTTGCCACTAGGTGGTTCAGCAACCAAGCTTCATTCAGCCCACCTCAACTCCACATCTTTGCTGATATGTTTTGCATTTTTGCTTGTCATTTTCAATTACTTAAAACAGGTACTTGAGTATCAAAATTGTTGCTGTAAAATTTTCTAAACTTAAACTAAGTGTCAGCTCCTTACAGCAGCAGCAGGTCAGTGTATGTCATCCGAGAGCCAACAAAACAAATGGAAACATCAAAATTGTCAATTTGTCATTTAAGGTGCGTTGATTGATTCACGATATCAAATTATCCTTTGAGTAACGTGCAAAAAAAACATTCCACCTTTAAAGTTGCCAGTAGCTGCCGTTAGCCTTTAAGCGGCAGTCTGTGGCTAGCTAACGTTAACTAGTGAAGATGAAAAGGCAGCAAATCATCCTTCCGTTCATAATTCACCCCCTCTGATTTGTGATGCAATTGCAAAGAAGCATTACAAAGCAGGACACCTGCAGGACATGAAAGCTTGCTCAGCTACGTTTTCAGAGCCAAGCCTATGTAGACATCTAACCAGTCTGAAAGAGAATAGAAGAGATACAACTTCACTGCAGTTTCCTTTTCTATCAAGCACTGAGAAATTGAGGATTTAGTCTACCAGTGCTATACCACAGAGGAGTTCTTAAATGTAGTTATAGATGCCAAAGAGTTCATTATAATGAGATCTTTAAGGTTCTGTTTTTCCCTTTGTCCATGCACCACTACCTTCCAACTACACTGTCTTCATTTCAGCCTTCTTACCAACTAATGACAACTCTTCTACTGTATATAGGAACCCCTGGGGTATAGCCAATATTATTAAACTGTGAAACAAGCCAGATTTCCATACCCACTAGCAAGCTGTTATGGGGAATTCCCAACCTTTCATGCACCTGCAGCAATGTTTTTCATCTACACACTTTAAAAAAGTAAGATTCCTCTATATTTGCCCTTTTCTTATCACCACAAAGAGGTGCACCAGTGGTTGTATTTTTATTTTTAATTCAGTAGATTCCTTTCATTCTCCTGTTCAAAAGAAAGAGAAAAACATATTTTATACTCCATTTCTGGTAAACTGAGTAAGGGACTTTGAAGGGAGGCAGGTGGGCAGTAGATGGATATGTGAAATTCACCGCTGCACAAATGCCTCTATCTAGAGAGAAAGCAATTTCTTCCAGTTCTGTTCACCAGAACTATCTTTGCTTTGACTTAGTGCACATGTTTTGGTTTGAGTAGTGAAATCATATCTGCTCAGGTCTCTATGCTGTGTTTAACGTACTGAAAGAAAGAAGAGACAACTTGACAAGAATGTTGCCATTTTTTGAAAAATGACAAGATATTTATCTTGATTACCTAAATTTTCCAGTTAACTTGAATCTGCATTAACAGTGGTTTCCACAGGAACGGTTATAAAATAACTACAGCTATAACTATATATATAGCTATAACATAATGATAGAATACTGAGGGAGGGCCCTGTTACAATATCCCCTTTCCCTCCCGAGTGGAGTGCCTCCTTTGATCATCAAATTGTTCTCCTGAAAATCCTCTCTGTTCTTGAATTATCTGGGCCGCTGAAGTGGAAACTGAATTTTCTGTGGAGGCCAAAGCTTCTTAAGAGAGAGGAAAAATAAGGGGGAAACTAATAAAAAAGTGTGAAAATGACACAAATTGAATAAGCGTGCAAAAAAAAAAAATATATGGCCCTATCCCTGAGTGTGAAGGAAGAAAAGTAATCGAGGTCTTCAGACATTACAACTTAGCACCGATGATGAAATAACTTGCTTTTCCTTTCTGTCCACATATATACAAAAATAAAACATCATGAAAAGTGTTACTGTGTTCTCTCAACAACTGTGGCATTTGTTCATCGACCTGAAAGGATTTACACATATTTAGGGTATGTACTGGCTGTACAGCAACAGAACTGCAATATTAAAGTCGCCAGAAAAAGTAATTAGCAAAGAATTAATAGATGGTTATGAAGCAAAATCATTTATCTAAATTCGTCACAGTACACAGAATTAACTTCTCGTATGATACAACTGTTGCTGCCCTTGGACCTTGATTAAGGTGCTAACACAGGGCCGCTTGTCAGTTCTAATGTAAATTGCCTGTTAAGTACTGTCAATGGCACCCTGTTTAATTTGCCCAGCTTGATCACCGTTTGTTGTGGTTGCAGTTAAGTACACATTTTCATATTCATGCATATTCATAGGGATTCATCCTGCTCAGATGCAGTTGAATTCATTAGTAAATGCCTCCCCGTTAGCCAGCAGAAATAACAAATGAGCACTGATTTTTCCCCATCCGGGAGCCTTTCACGTTGGTTACAGCTTTGGTGCTTCTTATGTGTTTCCTGTTATATACTAACACCACAACATCCAAACAGTTTCTCTAGTTAGACATTTTACAGCAGATAAAATAAGTAAGCCAATGCAAAATACACATTGTCACCCCTGACAGAGGGGAGGACATTTCTTCACTAACCATAAATACTGCAAACTTAATTTGTGAAAAATCTCTGTAAACACATTTTCAGCAATGTGACAACCTACTCACAAGCTGACTTTCCCGCTCTGCAGTAGGAGAACCCAGCAGATGTTTTTCTGTGCATGTGTATGACTGTGCATACCAATTGCCATTTATGGTAGAAAAAGGAACACGGAGAAGAAGAGGAAAAATTGAGCTCTAGCCATTTTGTTTACAGCCAGAGATTTTGATAGCTGCTGCCTGGTAAGAGGGAGGCTCAACAAGTTTAAAGTGAAACAGACAGCCGCATCCTCACACATTGCAGCTTGAGGGAAAAATCACTGTTGGGAAACTGTGCTCGAGCTGTTTGGAATTCAAATGAATGTGGAAGGGACCCTGTTGTACGAGTGGAAAAGACAGTCAACCCAAGCAAGATACAAAAATCACAGAGAAGGCAAGGTGCATTTAGATGTATAACAGTCAATTTGTTTAGTTGAGCATTTTTCATATTTTCCAAAAAGCAAGCTATGAGGCTACTACTGGATATTTTAAAGTATTTACACAAGTTTCTGATCTGATACGGTGTATGTATTGATGATGGAGGTGGCATGCAATTGTGAGCATGTAATTTTGATTGAATCTTGCATACATCAGTGCTTGTAGTAGTGTACCAAATGCGTATTAGTCCACAAATAGTTCCCTGTAAATATGCACTATTTACTCCTGTTTGAGTAATGTTTGCTAATATCTATAGATCCCAGCTGTTTCAGGAAATTACTTATTAAAAAAAATTTGGTTAGAGTTATGTTGGTCTTTTCATGGCATTTATTGACAATAAGGAAAATATAGCATTAACGCCACCCTTGTCCTTTCAAGGATAATCTCCTCCAATAGAAAAGAGAACATGCACTATACTAATATGGGAATCCAAGTACCTCAAATTGAGATAGGACATACACCTTGCAAAATACACAACCTGAGTGAAAGCAATCATCCCTTGCACACTTGGTGGCCCCCAGACCTCACTACACCTACCAGCATTGTAGTATAAACTGTATGACTAAAAGACAACTTACCACTGATTCATCCTCAGAGAGAACCCGCTCCTCATCATGGACAAGTGCCACTTTCGCCTGGACTTCATCCACTGTTATACTGGAGTTAGAAACAAATGAAAGCAGTTAGCCTTTTGGTACAATGACTAGGAGTGTCCCAGGCAAGTAACACCAAAGAAATCAGTTCAAGTCAATTTAAATTTCCTGATGAATAAAATCTAAACGCCATCTCAAAACAAAAGTTCCAGTCTTGAGATGAGCTGAATGAATTGAAGTCAATGCAAGTTTTTTTTTTTCACACATTTACTTGTGTTTTTGATATGAGGGTAAGTTGAGCATTGTCATTTTTGGGTGAGCTCATTCTTTAGGTCAGTTTGGGCTTAGTCAACATTGCATTGACTCAGATTCTCTGCCCTTTTTGTCCCAGCCTAAGTGGCACACAACACAATGCAACACAGCACAATCAAAATCACACCAGTTGTTATCCTAGAACACTTAGATCTTTTCTTCGGCCATTCTTCCCTGCTGGTGTCTTTCTTCCAGAGTTTCCACCTAAACTAACATTACTGAGCTGAGATAATGACTGCATAGCCAGGATCAATCCCGGGAGTCCATCAAAAGCGGAAGAGCAGGCAAACATACAAAGCGAATAGCTTGTTCCACTACAGAGGATCAATGCTCTGGGTAAGTGCTGGAGAAAAACAATGGCACTCTCCATTGTGAGGCGACACAGAGGCTGCAGAGAAACGGCTCTGAAAATCTGGTGTGAAGAAAACTGGCTTTGGCCCCAATCACAGAGGGCACTTATACACATATATACACCATGGCATCATAAAAGCAGGTGCTTTGCAAAGCACACCTACAGTGGGTTTGACTGAAAGGGACAGTAATAAACATTAGGGAACTCACACACACACACCCTTATAATCCTGACAGAGAGGAGGGGATAAAAAGCACAACCTGTTCGTGGGCCTTTGGGAGGTTCCATCATGGTTCATTTCCTGAAGCAGTTGGTAGACTCTATTTATAGGCCAGCATACTGGTACCAGTTAATCCTGCACTGGGCTGCCAACTGCCTGCCAGCTGGCACGGTGGCTTGCACTTGTGTTTGGTGTTTGGTGCGTTTGGGATGAAATAATGGTGAGGAAGTCCACAAGCTCCCTTAATGACCAATGGGTGCGCAATGGTTTTTACCCCCCCATTGTACAAAATGATAGGTAGAAACTTCCAGACTGAACATTTACTAACTACATGTTCTAGATATGACCAAAATGTCTGAACCTGCTAATCCACAAATCACAGGAAAACATTTCTACAGAGATAATATTTGTATTAAAATACAATTATGATGATTGTCAGCTGCATGTTAGCTTTTGACTTATTCCTTTATATATTTCGGAGTGGATTCAAAACTTTATGAAAAATATTGTTGCCATTTTTGTCAAGAAGCAATTATTGGTGGCTAAATGGACACAAAAATGAGATTAGTTCACAGTATAAATGAGAGAACAATTATCTATGAATCTGCACTAAAGATAATTAGCAATTCCAATCGAGTGGATTAAGAACGGGGTAGTGTTTTGCTAAGTGTCATTAGGGACAAAGCCAAGAGCTTTTTTGTACAAGATAAAGAGTCTGCAATGTGCATGCAAATCAAGTTCAAAGTCAGCAAATTGCCTGGCAATGTGCAAGCACCAGGTATACCAGTGACTTTGGACTTAGCATTTATCAAAAGGCCAACTTGGGCGTGTGAGCTGCAGAGGCTTTCAGAAAAAATGGTGATGTAGCATACATATACGAAGCCTCCATCTCCTGCTTTATTCAAATGGGCATCAATACATGTCCTGCCTCTGCCTCAAGATGGCCAGCTCACAGAATCCCATTGACTGACGGACTGAAACAATGGCTGCATTGAAATAAGCAGCACTTGCAGATATTTCAGCTTAGTAATGTGTTTGTTTAAGTGCAGCCCATGGAGAGACACGGCTCGGGATAGAGGAGATAGAGTGGGGGGGGCAGAAGGGCTGAATAATGGTACACATCCAGGCGCAGGAATGCATATGTGGGCACATAGCGCTCCCTGGAAAATCGCTGCCCAAGCACTTCGTCCTCGATGCAGCCATATGTTTTATAGTGCTTTCAGTTTACTATGCCCAGCCCCGCTTCCTTTCCGGGACAATATGCCCAGTTAGCTTAAGCAGTATTGATTTCTTTTTTCCCCAGGCGCAGTATGGGACGATGAAGAACATGAGGATGGGGCTAGCCGTGGAAAAAGAGCACGAAGGGGACAGGATCATTGGATATCATGCGCTCTGTTTTTCTGCAAGCCACCAGCAAATTGAAGTATCTTGCTTGAAAGTAAAATGGATACCATTCTCTTTAAAGCTGGCAGAGGTTAAACACTGCCCATGACAGCAAGTTAGTCATCTTGAGTGGCTAAGGGGAAGCTGGGAGATTGGGTGGGGGGCACGACAAGTGGGTCTGTTGGGACTTGAAGATTCAACAATGCAAATAAGGCAATGAATTACTTTTTGAAGTTTGCTGAAGAACAAATAGGTGTAGGAGTTTCAGGGAATGAGATGTGTGCACTCAACTCAGACTGATGAGACTTCACTGCATCAGAAGTTAAGGTGGAACTAATGAGTGTAGCACATATACATATTGATGTGAATTAGGTCCTCAAGAAACACCCATTTATCTTATAGCATGAGCAATATAAGATAGAATAAATGTGAGAGCAAAAATATATTAGATTTGAAATCTTCAACCTTGATCCTTTTTTCACACTCCTCAGCCTTCATGTCCACTCTGGTACTTTTTTAAACTGCACAGCAGCAGGAGAAAAGCCCAAACTACGAGCAAATGCGCTTAAAGAGTTTCTTTAGTACTGATTTCATAGCAATCTAAATACTATGACAGAAGCCTTTTCACCCTGGCAAGAGTGAAACTCTTTCAGTGTAAAAATGTCAGTGGGGGCCTTCAATTAAACGGAGTCACTGGATCCCTAATATCTAAAAACCTTTGCCAACACTGTTTTACAACTATCAATACAATATACTTCTATTTTTATTAACATCTTAAGGCTGACACATCAGATATGCATGGGCTTTGGCGGCATGTCATAGTTTAGACATTAAAAATGGGTTAGCATGGGGCAAAGCATGAGCATGAGCCACAAGGTTTTCAACTGTCAACTATGAAATAATCAGCATGTTAATTACCTGCCATCTTTATTGCTGTCCAGTAACTTGAAAATGCTGTTTACTGTGCCGTTCTGATGTCTGAGACCTAAAGAAAAACATAAAAAAAAAAAAATCACATCTTGGTTAATGCCAAATTACCTGATACTTTTAAGAAACAACATTCTAGCTGTTCATGTTATAAACACATGATAAAAAAGTAGTTATCTTTTTATTGCAAAGCTTTGTTGGATTTGCTCATTAATCACCAATCACTGCTATAAACACTATTCCATTTCAATACAAACTGAGAGGCAGGGAGAGAGAAAAGAACAGCGCTGGAGTTGGATGTAAAAAATATGGGGAAGGGGGGGTTGGGCAATCAGGCAATGAGTCAGTCACGCTGTGAAAGAACATTTGGTTTCCCTGTGGGAAAAAAAAAGCATGTCAGAGTCCAGAATGCAATCAGGAAGCTTTGTGCTGTAACGGCTGGTCTGACAGTGATTTCCCTCTTCTCCATTCATATTCACAGGCAGATGAAAAGGAGACGCAAACACTTCCTCAACCCCCTTTCCAGCGAGCATGTGACCCCAACTGATTCATTTTGTGAATCGCATTCATTGGAGTGGGAGGGAGAGGAAGTTCTCTTATGTTCAGCACTGAGCATCTCCCACATCATCAGCAGAACGGAGAATGTAGAGGGGCAAACTGATTGGCCCCTAAGTCTGGGGAAAAGCACTTTACATAATGCTAATTGCACATCCGCTGCAATTACCTTTCCGTACTAATTACAGAAAAGCTAATTGTGAAATTAGCATTTTTTTCCCCCAGTGTACAGTAGAGCGCCTGTGTTGAGTGTGTGCTGTAGGGGTGTAAAAAAAAAAAAAAAAAAAACTAAACCGGTAGTTTATAAATGCAGCCTTGCCAAAATGAACCTTAAATCCATAAAGCCATGCTGTATTTGTTTTTTTTTTACTTAAATGTAAAAAGATGCATGTCGTCACCCACGACATGACTGGAAGCAGCAAATGTCTATGGAGACGACAGATTCCTCACCCCCGTTGTTGACTCTACTCAACCAAGGAGGGGGAAAAAAACAAGATTTGCTAATATTCCTCTGCAGTACACACAGCATCTGTCATATTAGTGGCCTATTCTTTTGTTTGAACAGCGCTCTATTCCCAACCTAATGCTTGACATTCTCAACCCATCCTCTAGTCACTCTGTTTCGCAAAAATTAGTGCACAAACGAGGAAGAGAAATGGTCTCGTCCCTCCCTATACTGCAGAGCTGTAGCTATGAACAACAACCACAAGGAGGATAGATGGAGAAGGGAGGAGAGGAACACAGGGAAAGAAAAAGATGGGGGGGGGGCTATGTGTTAAAAGGTATGAGGAAGAGTGGGAAAGAATGTAGAAAATAAGTGAAGAGAGAGTAAAAAAAAAAGGGAGAAGGGTGGTTCAAGACATTGGCTCTTTAGGCCGATGGCACATATAGGAGGCTATGTTTACTAATGGACACCATCAGTCATCCAGCCATGTTGCCCTGGCGATAGCGCAGCACACTCGTAAAATAAGAGGCACAAAGAGAACAGAGAAAATGGAACAGATCAGCAGGAGACTGCAGATCTATGCCTATGGACCATGTTATCCACACAGAGCTTTCTTTGTTATTGTAGGCTCTGCACTCAAAGGCTAACAAAACACACATTTTGCTTTCTTTTATACACTATATTACAATATTTCCTGCCAGGAAATTACCTCTTTCTGGAGGGGGTAAAAATCGGAAATGGAATGGGTTTAAAAGGCTGCAGGTGCCGCACTGAACTTTTACTTTACTGAGAAAAGGAGATACAGTAAATATAAAAGATAGCATTTACAAATAAGTGTTTTAACCTAAATAGTGCATCGGCATGGTGAAGGTTGACAGCACCAGAATGATTCAGATGCTGTATCACATTCAGAATACATTGCAGTAATCAATAGCTTACTAATTAAAATTTTGTTTAAAGTAGTTGAGCCAATTGCCTTATATCTCAGGACTTTATCATATCAGCTGTAAGTTGCTAGACAGGTATCACAAATGAGACAAATTAATTGCACATTAAATGTATTTCTACACAGACAGTTCTGAAAATTACCTGTACTTATAAAAGGCATAATGTTTGCCTATTTCATCTTAGCTTTCTAGATATATAGAAAACACAGATCATGAACACAATTATGTTTAGCAGCAGATTTTTCAAAACAATCTACGCTTTATACTACAGGACGGGACAACAGCAGTTAAAAAACAAAAAGCTACAGGGCACCCTGATGGCCTACGTGTTAAGGCACCGACCAAAAACCGCATCATCCCCAGTTTGACTCTGGCTGGGGAATTAATTGACCTTCGTCTCTACTATCTGCTATCTAATAAAATCTTAAAATACCACAAAAATATATACCAAAAAAGTGAAAGGCTACATGATATTCACTGAAATGGACTGCCTTTCTCAAGTTTTAAGTTAAATTTTTCATGTAATGAAGGAAACAGAAAGTGAGTATTTCTAAGAAAGGTATTATGATAAATCAAAAATGTGTGCCCACTTCTGTGCTTATTTTAATAGAAAAGGATTAAAATATAAAATTTTGAGCAGTTGAGGGATCCCTATTTTATGTCTCATTGTGGGGAGAATATCAATCAGTTGCATCTAGGTTACCTCAGGGGAACTTCTACTGAAATCCTAAGAGAGAATCTGGAAGACAAATATTCTGTCTTCACTGTATATTACATGTTTCTTAATAAATCATGCAGCCTTATGCAAAACCCCACATATTTGGAACAAGTGGGCCATTGATTTATATTTAAACATTATTCTATACAGCAGAATTCAACTTCAACATCTAACATCCCAATATAGTTTTTGGAAATGTCTCTCAAATTTAACACATACCTAATTAAATGAATTGGACCTTTTTTCCTCAACAAATTGAAAATGTGTTTGAGAGTAACTTTAGCTAACTGGACAGCCGAGATATAATTAGTGTAAGTCCAACATTTTAAGCCTGCAAGAGAGTGCCCATGTGCAAATTGAATGTACTGTATCCTAAATGGGCCAGAACACCAGAGAGAAGCAAAAGTAAAAACAGCAAAGGTCTGAATTTTAAGAGAAGAGGTAGACATACTGAAAAACCGGCAAAAGTATGAGTCACTCAAACTCACGAGCCAGGTTAGCACGACCTGATGGGCTGAGGGAAGGTCGTCTTCTGAAACTGGGGTCAAAGGATCATTTTGGGGGGCAGCAACGTGATTAATAGAATAGAGAATTTTTGTTTCCCATATTTCTACTATATAGAGTATCTACACACACCATAATTCTAGCATCTAGGTCTCCTCTGATGATTAGTTAAACTATTCTATTAATATGGTAAAAACAATAATCATCGTCCCTGTCAAACAATAACGATCTCCATTAAGCTAATGTATGGCAGGGGGAACAGATTTTGTTGTTCTACGAGGATTTATTTTAAGTGCCACACCTTCTCATACCAAATTAACGCCCATGTGGTTTCCTTATTTATGCATCAAAATGTTGTGGTCAGTCTAACGATACCATCGGATAAAAACATGGTACTATTTTCTGCGCTACAGTGTGGTTTTATGAATTTATAATGACACAAATGATTCAAAAAGGGGATGCATAAATAAATATGACATATCGGACTATGTAATAATTAACATTTACGCTCCGCTATAGGTCTACCACTGCCAGGTCAGTATATGAATGAATACGACTGTCTAATCTTTCTGCATGACTATTATTGGAACCAATCAGACACTTTGATGGCATTAAAATTGAAATATGAACAAGAATCAACATGATGAAATTATGTCAAAGACGGATGTAATTTTAAGGTGAAATTCCATGATTCTCATATATTGGACAGATCATAAATTATGTCTATATTTAATTTACTGTGAAATGATAGATTTGATATCTCTCACATTTGGTTCATAAAAAATGTGCAGTATATCTAAGAAAAGTGAAAACGTCTTCAGTGGTAACGTTTCAGGATTCAGCATGGAAATGTTGTGCATGTGGTGTGGTACTGATGAATACAACAAACTAAGCTGGGTTGACTGCTGAGGATGTCCTGCCATCCCAGTGCACTTCATTTATGGTATAGGGAGTCTCACTGCACTCACATACCTTTGGAACAAGTAGTAGGGAGGTGGTTTGCAAGTGGGTCTGCTAGAGAAACCAGGTCAACCGCTGGATTAACGATGAACTTGAGGAAATCCTCTCAAACTGTGGGTGTACTCTGAGACAGTGTAGCTTTGCATTTGGATCGTACCATTTAAAGAGAGTAATGGACATAAAATACAGTATGTCTATATGAGGGGATCATATGAAATAAACATCAGAGAAGGAAGAAGCCTCCATGTGAAGCCAAAGCTTATTGAGGTTGGCATTAAAAAGGATTTTTTTCAAAAACAAGCACACATGATCAGTGTCCTTTCTGACTTCCAGGAACAATCTTTGATATTCAGTGGAGATTTAAGCAGATTTCCCAGCATGCTTTGCAAAATGTGAATTGTAAATACTGAGCTAGCTAATAAAATAACAGGATACAGCTCAATAATGTGGTCCTGTCAATCTGTGAAACCAATGTGCAATGTTTCTGTATCCTGAAAGCGTAAAATACATTATGTGCATTATTGCTTGGACTGTCTTATGGTATCATATTTGCAATCTACTCAGAGTCCTGTATGAGCAAGTCTTGGAATATCATTTTCTCATGCTAAAAAAAAATGGGGCAACTCTTACGGTTATAACAATATCAAATATCTCCAATGCTCTGCAAGTCCTGCAATTATTGTTCCATCATTCCAAAAGCACAGCACCATGAGAAACTGCAATTTTCTTTGAGGGTACAAATAACCTGGCCCTTTAAAACTTCTCAATAACTGTGCATGAAGCCCGGGAGACATGTTTGAGCGACAGCAGCAGTAAAGGGAAAGACTGTTAAGTTGTACTTTGCAGGCTCAGCTGCTTGTTCTTCTGGCTTTTCATTTCTATTTTGAGACAAGCTATTGACAGGTCATAAAGGGAAAGACGAGACGTGTCTTTGTTGTGATGTTCCTATATTTAATTGAGACAACTCAATATTTGTCCTCATGGGTCCTCCGTAGTTTAAGGATCTTTTAGGGCAATTGTTTTAAAGGTTTAACAAACAATGTGGAGGCACTGAGAATGTACAGGTTAGGAGACATGTTAATACAATATGCATGTGTGTATTAGTCAGTGCATAAGGGGTGAAAGGAGGTCTAGAGGTCCTCTGGCCTGACATTCAGTTGACAGGTCATGATGGTAAAATTACATGATGTTAGAATTATAAATACATGGAGAAAACTGCGGCCATTTTCGTCATAACACTGTTTTTGAGGAGTTTTGTAATCCAAGAAACATTTGAAACAAACGGTCAGTAGAACTGCAAAATGAAAGCTTAAATGGATAGCCAACATGGACAACGCGACCAAGGAAATTAAAATTGATGGTTGTTACGCCCTGAAGATGAGCAGTAATGGGAGTAAAGGATGACAGGCATAAGAACAAGGAGGCCTGTGACGTGTAGCAAAAGTCAGCTCGCACAGTGGGAAGCATGACGGATGGAAGCTCAGAGGAAGCACCAAAGTCAAATTACCTTCATTGCAATCAAAACTTTTACTTGAGGGCCGGTTTAACACTAGACAAACAATCAATTGCCAGCATTTCATGACACGAATAAATGTGTCGTTTGATGCATTTTGTTTGGTGTACTGACATTCAAACAACAGAATATGTTCAAAAGACAAAAGTAAACCCTGGTAAAATTACAAAATACATTGATTTCCTATTAGTGTTTAAGGTGTGTGTTTTTATAGGTCATTACAAATGGGAATATGTAAATATTTATTCTGCTACAATCAAAGAAAGGTAAAACTTTGAGCTAATTTACTTCCACCAATCTCTATCCCCTGCCTTCCCAACACACGCACGCACGCACACGCGTAATGGTTCTAAATCCTTATGAACTTCAGTGCAAAAATGATTGAGCCCATTTCCTACCCAGCCCCAGAACCTTCTGTACATTCACATACACAAGTCTGAACGTCACCTAAATGCAGAGCCAGCTAGTGCTTGGGGCGATAAGGGAATTTTCCTGTGAGTCATAAGAAACTTCTCTCTGACGGTTTGAGGAACGTAAAAGGAGAGCTGCGGGACTGCAATATGCTGTTGCTCAGCACTCCTCTCCTAGTCCATTTATTTCAATGGCACAGGCATCTGTATTTAACCCTTCCAGCCATTTCTGATGTTCTACCATTTGTCATCCTGACCAACTGGTCTGAGGCGCTAAGGTCAATTTAATTTTGTTCAAAGTAAGGCTGAGCTGAAATAAAATGGAAGCTGCCCTGTGGTCGCCGTAACAACGACCTAACTATATCTACAAGCTGAAGCAATTCTGTCATTTGAGCAAATTACTTTGAATGGACTCAAACCAAATCATGGCAGGTTAAAGGTGACAGGACACTTACCACCGTCCGCTGCTTCCAGCGCCTTTAATGTTTGCTCTTTGAGTCGGTCGGCCTCGTGTTTCCTCCTTCTGTGTTCCTCTAATTTGATCTGTAGGTCCTCAGCTACCTGCTGAAGTTCTCTGAGCTGGGCCTGAAGACGGATGATAGAGACAAACACAACGTCTAAAATCCGCATAACATGGCAAACATTCTAGCCGCCAGCTGACACTTTCATACCATTCAATCACATTTATCGTACAGTTTGTAAGTGCCATGCTTTTCTAGTTTACTGTCAGTCTGCAAGTAAGAGGCACAATCAAACTTTTTTCCTGATATTTCTTTCTGATATCACCCCTAATTATTGGCACATATCTACACAGAAAATACAATTTTAAATTCTGATTTGGGCCACTTTAAGATATAGTCCAAAATATGAAAAATGCCCAAAAGCCAAACATGAAAAAAGCCATTTAAATCACCCACTTTCCCACCACTCTGAGCTTCAATCACATAATTTAAATCTTGGCTCCCTTTCTTGTAAATTGCAGGTCTTGTCCACTACATATTGACATATAAATTACACTAAACAAACATCATACACTGTACAATGACATTTATTTTGCATATCAGTATGCCAGGTGTCTTATCTGTTTTGGTTATTGATCACTTCAGGTGACAGAATGCTGATGTTAGCATTCAGCTCAAAGCACTTTGAGGAATATAACATTCACAGTCAACAGATACAGTGAAACAATAAAACTGTTGACAAGAGTATAATTGATTGGTAGCCTCAAAAGCATTTAGAGAAAGAAGTACCTGAACTGAAATTACCAGGTTTTTAGGACTGAAGTCCCTGTTCGTCACCTTCTCTTTCTTTATGCATCAATATAGATACCTCCAGACCACAACTGGCCCATGTATATACAAAAACTTGCAGCAGTCGGGCCCGCACAACAGACTATTTAAATAACTTGCATCAGGAGGTGTCACACCAAAAACGACAGCTTTTGACAACCAAGCATAACCTATCATCACTCTCTGTAATGGACCAATTAATATGAAAGGGCAGCAGCGCCTTGTTTACCTACGTGTGTGTGCCCGCCCTTGTACAGCCATCTTTGTGAGGACCAGTTTGCGTTTTAGACCTTGGGAGTGAGGACATTTTGGCCGGTACTCACTTTTTTTAAACCTTCAGAGGGCTGTTTGAGGGTTAAGACATGGTTTTAAGGTTTGGTTTAGAATAAGGATTAGGTTAGGGTAAGGGTAAGGGGCTGGGGAATGCATTATGTCAATGAAGGTCCTCACAAGTATAGCTGTACAAACATGTGTGTGTGTGTCAATACTGCCTTCCGATGTCTCCTCAGAGACTCTCATAATGCAGTGATGGATTCTGCTTGGTTCGGATAGGGATGACTACCTTTCTAGGCCACGCTGCTTGCTTAGCCACCTTCAGTTTGCTGCAGTGATTTATGGGCTCCATTTTGAGTGTACAAGAACATATTTACTTGTGAATAACACCCATAACATGTAAAAGGTTCCTCCACAGTGTTAGAATACTGCATAAAACACATAGTATTTGTGTTTCAGTGAACTGCATTGAAAAATCTGAGCTCCATGAAGACGAATACCTGTTGAGTCACATATTAATCTTTAAAAATAATAAATGTTGCAATTGGAACGAGTGAAAATCAGAGTTTTTGTTTTTAAAAGATCTCGGAGTACTGATTCAGTCCACAGTGTCTCCCTGCTGTGTTAACTCTAAAAGCCGTAGTACAGTTTGAACAGAAAAAGCACCAAACGTTCCTCTGAAATTCAGACAAAGCTATATTAAGAAGAGAAATATTTTTTTTAAAGGATTGAGGACTAGCAAATGCTGCACACCAGTCCCTGATTTAAAATGTACACTTACAGTGGGCCAGTCAACAGAAAGATAATCACAAATCTCCTGAATGAGGATTTTATTGAATACCAATTTGTATTTAATTAACCACAGCATTTCTATTTCTGCTGGTTCTAGGGAATGCAGTGCTGACATGCTATTCTCAGCTTTCATTGCGTAAAGACTTCTAATTTGATTTAAACATTTTCTCGCATCCTGTTTTTCAACAGCAGATTCTTCTTTAACCCTTGAAAACGCAGGAGGAGTTCCCTTTTGAGTCACTGTGTAAGGTTGCTGAGACGAGGCCCCATGAGGTAACCCTGCCATATCAACAGAGAGGCCATCTCTCAGAGAGGCCTCATTTGCCATCTGATGGCCACACTCAGAGGTCATCAGATGGTAAATTACACATGTTTGAGCATGTGTGGCAAAAAGTGGTTTTTGGTCAAAATCTCATAAGTGGTGTCTTTTCAACTGTCTTCCATTACAAGTAATATGTTTTAAACAAGCCTGACTTTCTTGAATGCATTTTCTACACAAATTGTGCTGTAAAGTGCTTTGAAATACCTTGAAATAACTGAAATGTGCCGCAGTATTTTTTGGCTGGCAATGAGTTATATATACATATTTTAAAATGACCATATGTACATGTTGAACAATACTCTGGTCTAACAATTTTTTGTTTTCTGTTACTAATGCACAAAAAAAAGCAAAATTAACTTTATATGTGCAACAAGCAGTATGTGAGCTAGACTTGACCATCAAACAGTGTAGGAAGGGCAACTTGTCTTTCCTAAATTAAAATAATGCATTAAGTAATGAGACCACTGAACCAGTAAATATAACTTACAAACATCTTAAAAGATCCTCAGCTGCCAAATTTCCCAATTTAATTTGCGCCGAACTCCAGGGCTCCACTTTCTAATTTGGCCTAGTGCTTGTTGAACTAAATGTGCAAATGGAGAGCAGTGGAAAAACTGTGAAGCAGTTTCTGCTTATCTTGAAGCTCTGTAAAAGGAGCACGTTGATTTAAAATGGGCTTGATCACTCAGGTACTTGTTTACTTGTGCTGACTTAGCCCCAGCCATTTACTCTATACTGCTTGAGAGTGAGATACATTCAAATGCAACATTTACAGCAGGAGAAGAAAATGAGGACGTTTATGAGTTACAGATGACTAGAAACTAGAATTGTTTGGATAGGAGACCAGATACATTTTGAAAATAATCAAAATATAGTGATATGTTTATGCTAAAAAATGGCATAAAATGATCAACTAAAACACAGTGATGCAAGTTAATTAGTTGCGGGAAAAATGCTTTTTGACAGTTCTTAGAGCTAGAAAATTCTTCTTTTCCTTTCGGCTGTTCCCTTTCAGGGGTCGCCACAGCGAATCATGCGCCTCCTCCATCTAACCCTGTCCTCTGCATCCTCTTCACTCACACCAATTAACTTCATGTCCTCTCTCACTACATCCATAAATCTCCTCTTTGGTCTTCCTCTAGACCTCCTGCCTGGCAGCTCCAACCTCAGCATCCTTCTACCAATATATTCACACTCTCTCCTCTGAACATGTCCAAACCACCTCAATCTGGCCTCTCTGGCTTTATCTCCGAAACATCTAACATGAGCTGTCCCTCTGATGTACTCGTTCCTGATCCTGTCCATCCTCGTCACTCCCAAAGAGAACCTCAACATCTTAAGCTCTGCCACCTCCAGCTCTGCCTCTTGTCTTTTCTTCAGTGCCACTGTCTCTAAGCTGTACAGCATCGCTGGTCTCACCACCGTCTTGAACACCTTTCCTTTCATTCTTGCTGATACTCTTTTATCGCACAACACACGTGACACTTTTCTCCACCCGTTCCAACTTGCTTGCACTCGCCTCTTCACCTCTTTTCCACAGTCTCCATTGCTCTGAACCGTTGACCCTAAGTACTTAAAGTCCTGCACCTTCTTCACCTCTGCTCCCTGTAACCTCACTGTTCCACCTGGGTCCCTCTCATTGACACACATGTATTCTGTCTTACTGCGGCTAAGCTTCATTCCTCTGTTTTCCAGAGCAGACCTCCATCTCTCTAGATTCTCCTCCACCTGCTCCCTGCTCTCACTACAAATAACAATGTCATCCGCAAACATCATAGTCCATGGAGATTCCTGTCTAACCTCATCTGTCAGCCTGTCCATCACCAGAGCAAACAAGAAGGGGCTCAGAGGCGATCCTTGATGCAGACCCACCTCCACCTTGAACTCCTCTGTCGCACCTACAGCACACCTCACCACGGTCTTACAGCTCTCATACATGTCCTGCACCACTCTAACATACTTCTCTGCCGCTCCAGACGTCCTCATACAATACCACAGCTCCTCTCTCGGCACCCTTTCTCTAAATCTACAAAGACACAATGCAACTCCTTATGACCTTCTCTGTACTTCTCCATCAGCATCCTCAAAGCAAACACTGCATCTGTTGTGCTCTTTCTAGGCATGAAACCATATTGCTGCTTACAAATGCTCACCTCTGCCCTTAGCCTAGCTTCCACTACTCTTTCCCACCACTTCATTGTATGACTCATCAGCTTTCCTCTGTAGTTGCCACAGCTCTGCCCATCTCCCTTGTTCTTGAAAATTGGCACCAGTACACTTCTCCTCCATTCCTCGAGCATCCTCTCACTCTCCAAGATCTTGTTAAACAAACTAGTCAGAAACTCAACTGCCACCTCTCCTAGACACTTCCATACCTCCACAGGTATGTCATCAGGACCAACTGCCTTTCTACTCTTCATTCTCTTCAACGTCCTCCTCACTTCACTCTTGCTAATCTTTGCTACTTCCTGCTCCACACCAGTCACCTCTTCTACTCTTCGTTCCCTTTCATTTTCCTCATTCATCAACTCTTCAAAGTACTCCTTCCATCTTCCCATCACACTCCTGGCACCTGTCAATACATTTCCATCCTTATCTTTAATCACCCTAACCTGCTGCACATCCTTCCCATCTCTATCTCTTTGTCTGGCCAGCCTGTACAAATCCACCTCTCCCTCTTTAGTGTCCAACCTAGCATACAAGTCCTCATATGCTCTTTGTTTGGCCTTTGTCACCTCTACCTTCACCTTACGCTGCATCTCCCTGTACTCCTGTCTACTCTCTTCAGTCCTCTCAGTGTCCCACTTCTTCTTTGCTAACCTCTTTCTCTGTATACACTCCTGAACTTCCTGGTTCCACCACCAAGTCTCCTTGTCCACTTTCCTCTTTCCAGATGACACACCGAGTACCCTCCTACCTGTCTCCCTGATCACATTAGCTGTAGTGGTCCAGTCATCTGGGAGCACTTCCTGACCACCCAGAGTCTGTCTCAGCTCCTCCCTGAAAACTAAACAACATTCTTCCTTTTTCAACTTCCACCACTTCGTCCTCTGCTCTGCCTTTGTCCTCTTCATCTTCCTCACCACCAGAGTCATTTTACACACTAGCATCCTGTGTTGTCTGGCTACACTCTCCCCTACCACTACTTTACAGTCACTGGTCTCTTTCAGATTACAACGTCTACACAAGATGTAGTCCACCTGAGTGCTTCTCCCTCCGCTCTTATATGTCACCCTATGTTCCTGCCTCTTCTGGAAGAAAGTGTTCACTACAGCCATTTCCATCTTCTTTGCAAAGTCTACCACCATCTGTCCTTCTGCGTTCCTGTCCTGAAGACCAAACCTGCCCATCACATTCTCATCACCTCTGTTCCCTTCACCTACATGCCCGTTGAAATCTGCACCAATCACCACTCTCTCACCTCTGGGGATGCTCTGCGGTTGCATTCTTCTTAGAGCTAGAAAATGAACATCTCAAATGGCAAAAGCTAACTGCGCAGCAGGCTGAGGTTAGTGTTAGCAGACGCCTGTAGAAGCAGATGTCATGAACATGTATATGTTTATAAAAATATAAAAAAGGAAATTTACCTCAACGTTCCTATTAATCAAGTGTGTTAGCTAGCAAGCCAGGTAATAACAAAACAGTTGGCGAAAAGTTAATTAAATCTATTGAGAATAACGGAAAAAATATTTACGCTCGGTAGCTACAAGGTAGACGTACATTGGTACATTTTTATTTGGAAGTTGACAACAACAACAACAATCTACTGGCCAGAATCAAACCCAGGACATTGCTATGAAACTGCAACCATATTTCATAGTAAAATGAATTCACTGAATGAAGTGTAACCAGAAATTAGCAATTCAGAATACATCCATGGGTTTACCATGTTGACTACAAAGGGCTCTGACAGACCAGTGTTTAATATGCAGGCAACAGGACACACTCAACATCCTAGTGTGTGAGGAAACAGGTTACAGGTATAGACATTTTCGCACCTTAAACCAAACCAAACTAAACTTGAGGACAACCATACCAAACCAAAAGGAATGACACTTAAACAATACAGAAGAAACTTGTGAAATCCAATCACAAAGGTCTAAGGAGGTCATTACTGACAATAGCAGCTGTCTTACAAGATCTCAGAAGAGATGTGATTAGATAATTTATGGCAGACCTAGGGTCAGTTTTTTGTAATAAATAACTGATACAGTCAACATATGATTAATATTAAGGATGATTCCAAATCAGCTCAGAAACTATGATTTGTGGAAATGATCATAGATTTAGGGTTTTTTTTTTTATTATTGATCATACACTGTATAAAAGGGCCAAATTGCAATACAAATACAATGTATTATTGCACACGGTTTTGTTATGTAGAAACCCACTCAAATCACTTTAATGTACATGTTGCTGTAATATTTATCTAACCATTTGCTTTGTGTAAAGTCTGAAATATTTTTTGGTACTTCATGTATTAAACCTCAACATTTGAGGGCTTCCATTTCCCAACAATGTAAGGTCGGCTGTTTTCTACTGATCTAGGAATTACGTTAAAAAATATAGGCTGCCATAGACTATATATAGACCACTTAGTGAACCTAATTTTGTGGAAGTCAAACTAAACTCAAGTTTGAAAAGCAGTGAAAAACACACAAGTGAAAGTCACTGGTTTTCTCATGACAGGAACAGGATGAAGCTTTTGAGGAAAAACCCTGATGACTACCCTCTGTCACTACTACTACAGTACATGCTGTACAGTAGCAGTTACTTCAGCAGAAAACAGTGTACCTGTTTCTCCCTCCAGAGCAGCACTCCCTCCTCAATCAGTTGCTGCTTGAGTTGCAAACCCTCATCTAAGGTCCTCATCTGGCCCTCCACGTATGCTCTCTCTCTCTGTCCCAGATTCCTGGAGGAGAGCGAGACAGAGGATGCAGAGTCCCATCATTACTGAGAAAATATCCACCACCCCTGCTACGGATACTGAAATGGTGCAATCCAATTTTTAAGGGCCCACAATGCAGCAGGAATCCAAATGGGAAATAGAAGAGTAAATAAGATGGGGGCTGATGCTCTGTAGCTGAACTAAATTGTTTCTGAAGTCTGGCAAACACAATATGAGTGTGGACCTTGTGAAAACATAATGAGATATACTCTGCTCATATGTGGTTTTGGGGCGAATGGCAGTGAATGAAATAACAGAGGACTGTCAACAAAAGAAGTGGGTTACTGTTTTAGAAGTTACATTTACACAGCGGGCTACATTTCAGCATCATAGCATGGTCAATCTTTGCAGTGCACCTCAGAGAAAATGATGAATAGGACCTGGCAAGTATTTATATTCACAGACCTACCATCTATGCAATGTGTAATTTATATCCTGTAGAAAGTAAATTATCTGCATGAAAAACACCTCTGGGTGGGGTTATTGAGAGTACAATTTACAGTGCGAAAAGGAAAGTGTAATGAGGTGGTGAGTCAGATCTGTCTTTATCATGGATGAACTCTTCAAAACAATATAGTGATGCATATACATTACAAGAGACGGTCTGAACTTTTTAAATCATAGCAACACCATGCCCCCTGGTGGCACAGTGAATGGGTCACTAGTGCAGCAACTGAACAGTCGATCACACTGATGCTATGATAAATGCCCTTATGTTAAATACAAGCTCTGCATTTTTGATCGAACTGCCCAAAATGTACTGTTTTCTAAATGGAGTGGTTGAATAATTTTTCGTTAGCTATGCATGAGCCTCTAATGCCACATAGTGTCTGTTATAATCTGCATGTGTTATTTTATAAATACTGAAACTCCGTTTTGATTCAACTGACCAGCAAGTGTTCTGGCAGTGAGCGTGGCTGTTGTATTCATCGGAGGCATCGCAGCAATCTGGCACGAGACACAGGAGAAACCAATTCATTGCACATACAAGAGAACAGAAGAGCATTCAACATTATCAGCAATGAGAGGTGAGCAATATGTCTTTATTCTAAATGGTGTGATCAATACATAGACTAATTTGGCAATTGAAATGAACACAGTTTGAAGTTAAAAACAATTCTCAAGAAAATCTAATTAACAGCAACTGTGAATTATTTATTTTCAGGTACTTTTGAAGCATAGTATCACTCACTTTTAAGATTTGACCAATAAACCAGGTTGGACAGATATGGTTTTTCAAAACCAGATATGGTGTATTGAGAGTAGAGCTGAAATCAATAGTCAATTCATCGATTCATCAAATAGACAGGAATTTAATCAGCAACTATTCTCATAATCGATTCATTATTTCAGTAATTTATCAGGAGAAAATGCCTAATAGCCACTGGTTCCAGTTGCTCACAGGGGTTTGCGGCTGTTCTTTGTCATATATAGAAGTTAACTGAATATTTGGACAAAACAAGACATTTAAAAAGATGTCATCTTGTGCTGTGGCCATTTTTCAGTATTTTCAGACAATTCATAGATAAAATGATTTGTATATAAATGTATATTCTTTTAAAATCAGTATGAAAATAATCGTTTGTTGCAGCCCTAAACGACAGTATCCTTAAAATGATCACGACTGCACAAAACTACATTGTGCTGAATTTTGATATTAGCACCAATTGCCAATGACACCTATTAAATGGCATACCTACCTGGCGTACATCAATTGTCTTACACTGATAAAACTAACAAATGTATATTCTCTTGAGAGCAGATATTGTTGGTCTAGCTTTTCATCACTGTAAATCATCACTTTTCATCCTCATTGAAGATTAGATCTTTGTGTCTGCATGACATCTATCTCTCTCTGGTTCAGAGAGGGTCTCTTGAGATCAACCACTTAAAAGATCAGCTGCATGGTGTTTTGTAAGTGCTCAGATTTGGCTTTTGATCAGATGTCTCACCCAAGAGAGTGGGCACAGTGTGAAATTCCTCAATTATCCAGAACCCCATTGGTGACTGGTGGAACAAGAGCTTTACAGCCCAGAAAGGGAGGCCAATGAAAATTTCTCAACAACCAGTCGAAGAGGAAAAGTGACGACGTATTACCTATTAAGTGGCTCCATTCTAGGCAGGGAAGGTACGAGAAGGCAGGTGGGAATAGAATCAAGGAGGAAGGAAAGGGAGAAGAAGGCTTTGAGAAAGATTCCAGTACTGCGCTTTCATTCTCCATTCCTTCAATTTTTCTTACCCGATGTGATGCCGTCTAATGCTACTGAAAGCGCTGGCGACAGAAGGGAGATGTCGACAATGGAAAGTATTGATTTTATCCAAAGTGGAGAGCTACTGGAGAACAAAAGTGGATGTGAAGGGGGGCTGAAAAACTATCTGATTAGGCATAGAGTGTGGCAGATTTCACAAAAAAAGAATGGGAAAAAAGCCTTGAGGAAAAGGACAGGATGTTTTTCAAGGAAAACTGTCTGAGGAGAGTGAGTGTGTGCACATTGGTACGTCTGTGCTACAGAGCCATGTTTTGTTTGCTCTGTCTACTTCATCTGTTTGTTTGTACTACAAAAGGAGTGACAGTTTTCACACCAACATGTCAGCTTCTTGACATCATGTAAAATATGAATTCCTGTCCATGTTTGCAAAACACACAAAAGGGGAAAAAGCTAACAGAACAACTTCTTACCCGATAAAAAAAGGGATGGGAACTATTTTGGTTCAAACTTCACTACATATGAAATTAATAAGTTGCAAGATATTAGAGCACATTCGGCATCAAACCGTTCGGCCAGCTACATTCAAACAAATAAATACAGCGAATCATTTTCTACAAGAATTAATCTGTTCATCTACAGCACTTGCAGTGCTACCCTTGTTGTCCTTGAAAAAGTAACACATTGTTGATCCATTGCCTCACTTCAAAAGATTATGTACTTTATTAAAGTCACCTCTCAGAAGAGTGTTATTTCATCCAATATAATGCAATATAAAAAGCCTTACCACAGATGCCATCATTGACTCGCGATGATGGGATGTAGTGTGGGCGGAAACCCAGATTGGTACAGTAGAATCGGCCACGAGGACAGGCTGAGGTGCCTACATGGGGACAGGAGCAGAGGTCAGCACTGCATAAAGAAGCTAACTTTCAGAAACAAAATAATCGAATCTAAACTACTTATAATACATCCACGGGGGCTGATGAGAGCAACGTACAGTATGTCCCATTTCAACCTTTTTAACAGTCTGATGATGCTGGAGTTCTGTTTTGGTTTTGTTGTTGTTGTTTTTTTAACAAATCAGCCTGGGTTTCCACCTTTTTAAGAGTCTAAAAAGAGTGTGCTTCAAACCCTTGTTCCGTGGTGGCAGCACTCAAAAGCTGTTTGTAGGCCTGTCACGATAATTACTTTATTGACTTATCGAGGTCAGCAAAGATTATCGAGGTCACGTCCATCCATCGTACGGTATCACCTGATGTGTTTACATGCGTGTTTGTCTGGATAAGAATGTCACCAACATTTTAACCAACATGATGCCAGAAAAAACAGCAGGGTTATTGTTTATGGCTATTTGTTCTGGGACATTGTTATCATCCAGCAAATGTAGTTATGTTTTAATTACTACATGGAAATTGGATACAGCTCAAACTGTATAAACCTGAGGTCTGGGAAATGTTTACCTCTATGTTCTCCTGTCTCCATTTCACTGGACTGGCTGCATCAGCTGCCAATATGTGGGTCAATCACTCCCAAATCTTGGTGTAGCTAGATAATATTACCAACATGCTTGATTTTGATTCATTCCCCTCTTGCTTTTTCTGCCCCCTTTTGTCTGTAACGAGTAGAGACGTTCATTAGCAGGCTTGTGTTTATGTTGCAGACAGTTGTAGGGGATGGATTTACCCCAGCAGTATGGGCCAAATAGATTTCGGAGGCTTAGTATATCTATCCACCCAAAGCCTTTAAAAAGCACAGTAACCTTCTCGCATAAACACTGAACACGCAAGTTTACACCAAAGACAATGGAATGTTTTCACTTGACATAAATTGTGAGTAAGTTCAGTGATTTGATGACCCCTTCAGTAGACCACTTAATACTTTTTCCCTTTCATTTCTGATATTCTTAGCAGCAGCAAAAAACCTGATTGTTCAACCTCAGCAGCAGTTTCAAAGCCTTCTGACTCCCCAAGAAATAACCGATTTACATGGCGATGTTCAGAAAGAGAACCATGGAACGGCAGAACAATAAGTCATGTCAAATATTATTTCCCCACAAACTAATAATTAATAACAGTGCACAGGTCAGAGTGGTGACCCACAGTTTGCTAAGTCCAAATGTCAAACAGAGCCCCACTCGACCATATGTTCACTTTTTACCTGGTTCATCAGAGCCATCGTCACAGTCGCAGTAGTCATCGTTCACCTGCTCAAAGGGGATGATCTTCGAGCCATCAATGCACAGAAAGGACTTCCTCTCCCTGTAGAACCGCTTGTCTGTGACAGAACAGAAACATTACACGCTGATGCGTGTCGATGACTTACAATATTTTGTATCTACAGCATTCATTTCAAAATACAAGCTCAGTGCTTCAATCCAGAGTCTGTAAAGAAATGCTACTGGAACTACACAGAAACGATGGGTCTGGTATTACTGCTGCCCCCCTGAACAAACTTTTAATGCTGTGTACAGTTGTTACAAACCATCTGCAGCGGTGACAACCTCATAAGAACTTGCAACATGCTGTCTGTGTTGAAGCTAAGGAGCTGTTAAATTTACAGCTCGTTACACCTTGCAGTGTTATTTACAAATATGTTAGCTACTTAACCTTAAGCTAGCTAGAAGGGGGCAGTGAACTTACAGGACGAAGATATCCCTCTTATTTTCCGCGAGTCTACGAAACCACACCAAAAGACAGCGGCGATGATAATGTGGAAACGCATGTCAGATGGCAGAATTCCAAACTGCACCCCTCTTGCCTGACAAAAACCCGCTCAAAGGTGTTTCAAACTCATGATATACATCCAACATTTAAACTGCCCATGTCCTGACTTCCCGAAACATGCGGTCTCGTGACGCTTCTGAGGCTTTCTATTGGTTTTTATCCGAGCCACATGTGCTTCCTTTGACCAATCACGAGTGAGAATGGCATTCTGAGTCGGAGAAAGAAATACACTTGTTCACGTTGTTATTTTGGACCCTATCGACGTTTTACAAAATGAAAAGACGGGATGGAAAGCTGTTTAGGCTAGTTACATTTCTTTTTAATTTAGAATAATCACATTTCACGTTTTCTAGTCTTTAAGAATGCATAATAGAATATAGTGTATACAGGGCAACAACGTGATGACTATTGTGACCACAGTAGCACAGCAGTTAGTGAGCGATATGGGGCGGTAATTTCCCTGGCCTACTGACTGAATACCGAGCTCACCTGTGGTGAAGTGGCCTTCACTAGGTCATATTCATTCATTAAATGTTATTTTATCAGATTCATTATGTTCGTCCACTGGCTCACCCCAGGGCTGTGCTCTCTCACCCTTACTTTACATTCTGTATACTAATATGTGCCAATGGAATTATACAAATAGGACTATAGTGAGTTTGCAGATGATACAGTTATTGTGAGTCTGCTATGATAATGAGACATGGCCCTGTCACCTGGGGTGATGAAGCTTTCCTGGAGTTAAACATAACCAAAACAAAGGACAGTCATAGACTCTAAACTGACCTTTGAAAAGAACTGTGAGACTGTGTGTAAAAAGGCACATCAGTGTCTGTTTTGCCTCAGAAACCTGTCCAGATTTCACATTGATAAATCTATGATGACCCTTTTCTGTCATGCTTTTATCGAATCAATCTTGTCCTTCTCCCTTGCGTCGTGGTTTGGTAATCTGTCTCTGCAGAACAAACATTGTCTGAACCAAATTGTCAAGTGAGCTAGTAAGATTATAGGTGAACCACAACTCAACCTAGCAGGTCTCTACTCCATTCAGCTGCAGCGTTGTATTATTATAGACCGTTTCCATTCTTTACATGCTGAATTTCTGCTCCTCCATTCATGTTGTCGGTTTGTGGCCCCTAGGTGGAGAACTAAACGATACAGGAATACTTTTGTACCTGCAGCGATTGCATTATTAAATAAAAATAGCATGAGATGGCATACTTTGATGTGCAAGTCATTTTATGCTTTTGAGGGGGTGGTTGAGTGTGTGTGGGTAGAGGCACATTGTCATGACTTTCTTCTTAGGAGTTTTTATATTCTTACCCTTTTGATATTACTAAAATGGTATATGGTTTAATGTAAGCCTATGTTTTATGCATTTGGTCTTATGGACTGCTGAATCTCCTGTCTGCATAACAAATTTACCCTCCAGTAGGCTACTAAAAAACACTCCTTGACCTTGATATTCTGTGAATGATTCAATTTATAACATAAGGCTCTGATTTGGAAGTTTAACTCATTCATTAACCCTTAAATGGCCATCAGCACTCCACTCATTCACTATAGATAGTTAGATAGATTTCATTTTGGTATGATATTGGCACAAAATCATGAACACAAACGCAACAAGACCCCTTTTGATAGCTTTATTAATAATAAACACTCTTTACAACATGTACACTATTAAAAAACAGTCAAGTTTTAAAAGGAAATTTCACTCAGCACTTAAAGATCAATCTGAAAGCCAGTTTACAGTAAGAATAACATTTATTTTTTTAACGTCTCAATTGAATTTGTCATTTTTCAATGTTAAGTCGTGTGTAAAGACCTGTACTGCATAATGACTCCTTGCTCTGAAGGTAAGAAAGGTCTCGGAGCATGCCCGGGAAGGAATATGAGTCCAAGGGTGGACGCATTGGAAACACTGGCATCAGTCCGGATGTCATGTATGGCGACATGAAACCTGCCACGCCACCGTTTGCAGAGGAATAGGCCAGCCGTAAGGGGCTGACACCGAGGCGAGGGCCGAGCCCGTACAGACTGTCTCCCCCAGCGGCCGGCGGAGGGACGTGGAGTGGGGAGAAGGCAGACCTGTTCCCCAGAGCTCCAGGCATTCCGACAGAAGGCCTGAGCGCGTTTGGGTGATTAGATAGAGACAGGCTGTCGGAGGCTATTTTGTTCTCTTTGGAGCCCAACACCAGTTCAATGGATCTGACGATGTCGCCTTTGCACGTTCTCACCATAGACTCCAGGGTGTCCCGTTTCTGATGGGGGAAGATCTTGGCCATGATATCGGTGGGGTCCCGGTCCAGGCTCGGGTAGTCCTTGGGTCTCTCCGACTCGTTGCCTGACTCTGGATCCGAGGGGGACAGCGACCTCTGTGGACTCTCTGTGTGATCAAACACCGGGGATGGACTTGCGCGGTCATCACTGAACGCAGTGGTGTCGTCCTTGTTTGGAGACAGATCCTTCTTGTCATCTGGGGAGGGCAGCCTTGCTGTGTGCGGCGCAAAGAGGGGTCGACCCATGAATCCGTTAAAAAGGTTGTACTTGCTCAATTTGTCATCTGAAATGTGGACAAAAGAAAAACAGGTGGTTTAAAATCATTTGAGAATCTCTCTGCAGCCCAGCTGGGCGTAAAATGTTTGAAACAATGCAGTCTTTAAAAGTAAATATAGGCTATGCTATTATGTTTTGCGGTAACTTGTATGTAACTCACACTGCAAATAAACCTAATATGGCCAACGCCTGCCTGTGAATTAGTATCAGAAGCAATTTAGTAATGGAATTCCCTTCTTTTTAGACAGAGATTGGTCAAATAATCTCCAAAGTCGCCTAATATACAGTATATAGGCCTATATATAGCCTAGGTATAGTTTTAACTTACCATATTTTTGGGTCTCTGCTCCAAATACATCAAAACTTGAAGCTGTTGGAGTGTTGCTGGTAGCTGCTGGCACCGCGGGGCCTACGGGTGACCCCTGAGGGATCCCGGGGTACAAGACCTGGAGCTCCCGGGCCTCGCTCTCCTCCTGAGCCTGCTGCCTCCTTAGCGCCACCTGCGCGGCCATGACCCGCTGCCTCTCCGCTATCAGAGTGCACTTTGCGCACACGCAGTCTCTCCAGCGACAGAAGCGCTTGTGGCCTTTCAGCGCGGACACCACGCCGTGGTTCCTGCATCTTGCGCACTTCGGGGTGCGGGGGTATCCCCTCTCCAGCGCGGGGTTACAAGCCCGGAGGAAGAGAGGCGGAGGGCGCAGAAGGGAAGGGGACATCTGCAAGCCACCGAGCGGGTTGGCAGTGTGCCCGGCCAGGCCAAGCGGTCTGGTCCTGCTGTCCATTGCCTGAGGGGATGCAAATACAAAGTCCAATACAGTTATTCAAGTATAGTCATTCAAGTGATGTGGCCTTCTTTAGTGACTGGCGTCTCTCTACTGCCGCTGGCACCGTGAACCAGCGCGCCTTAAGTGTCTTCTCTCCAGGTGGTTTGACATGAAATCCAACACCCTCGTCACACCCCTTTCCGCTCCAGCCTCCTAATATCTTATCATGTTATTTTGCATCCCGGATGAATAGTGGTCTAATCTGATGCAACTGAGCCTATTTGCAGCTGTAGAAAGAAAGAAAACGTGAGGTCTGCCAAGACCAGACTGTGCATGATCTTCAATAGCACTTTTAGAAATTATGATTTGAAATGACATTAAAATTTGCATTGAAGTTTTGGTTGCTTTAAGATTAACCATGCTTAATCTGCACCACCAGTCAAAACACGGGGACTGAAGTAGGCATTAATAAGAAACCAAGGTTTTTCATAAAGGAAAGAAAAACATGTTGCCTGAGGTCAGCTACATATAATGACCCCTACTGAGCAATGAATATTCATTGCTAGGATGTTTTAACACAACAATTGCCCTAATAGCTACAAAAGAAACAGGTAATTATCTACCTGGTTATTCTGTTGAACAAATTACCTTGACAAAAGACCCATCTGTCAACAAACACCCAGTGAGATTGGTGGATAACTAATCACACCGTGTCACATGTTTCATTCATTTCTCTCCATTCAGACCGGCTCCAGTTACATGCAACAGATTGCCTTACCATTATTACATGGAAAACATCTTGGGCATAATGTGACAAACACAGTGGCAGTCACCAAGGGAAACATAACATAAATAAAACATAGTTAGTCATGCATTTGCACATATGCACGCTGTCTTCTTCAGCATTTGTTATCCATTTTACCACGTTAACATTTTGTCATCCACTGTAAATGTGTACGTGTACAGTATATATGCTTGTACGTTTCTGAGATGTCATGGGCAAACAGACACTAAAATGGAAACTAAAATGTTCTTAATGATAGTATCCTCAGCTATTAGACATCTCCTAATCATCTGGAGATGTAGGAGTGAGACATCAACGGCTTCTCTTGGTCTCCCCTTAGTTCTGACTCCTCTAGACTATCTCTGAATAATGGATGTGGGTTAAAGTGGCAGCGGATGGAAGCACTCAATCCCCTTGTGTTTTACCGAGATAATGATCTGTGAGGAAGGTCTGCTAAGCAAAGGCCAGGAAAATGTCTTATGGTATAATACACAATGATGTGATGCAGATATAGATATTATTAGTCTTTAATATTACTACTTACCAAACGTACAGACTTATAGGTGTCTCAACTTGCTGATAAATGATTAAAATTACAGTTTTTTTAAACTAAAACTTATGAGAGACTGATACCGGCCCCTTACAGTCATGCATGCATGTACATATGCAAAGAGTCAAAACATGTTGTGCAAAAAAACTAAATCCGTACTAATGTGTGTACAGGCATTTGTCGTAACAAAAACGTCCCAATAATGTGAAGTGAGTCTGCTATTTGCAGAAAGATGTTCCACAAGTTATGGGTCTTGAAAGATAGGGGTTGGTACAGACTCACTCCAGCTGTGCAGGACATGAAGATAATCTGAAGTGCATTCATCAACAAAGAATGCGTATGGTAAAAACACAACTAAATGCCAGTGATGCCAATGGTGTGTGGACGCACATGCATCTTTTTTTTTATCAGTTCATCCACTGTGAAGTGGAATTTGAGGTTTGGATTTGTGTCTGGCAAGTTTATCCAGGCACATTAAGCTGCTCTCACCTGGCTTTCTGTATACAGACCACTTAGGCAGTTAATGTGGACCAGTTACAGCCTTTTCTTGCAGGAAGGGTGGCTGGAAGCAGCACGGTGTTGAAGCGCTTGTGTAAATGTGTGTCTCACTACATATTGAGCTTTCAGAAAGGTTCCGTTTCAGTCTTATTTCTAATTACCCAGAGGAGGAAAATGGGACAAAAATAGCTGTTTTGGAAAAGCCTCTATAAATTGGATTATGGATAAAAGCTGTAGTGTTATATTTACTCATTTGCTGCCTCTTCTGTTTGTCTCTGGATCGTAGGATGACTACGAGTACAACCCAGCCAGGCTGGTTGTTTTAAGTGCCTTCAAACATGATCAGTTTCATCTTGAGACAAAGTAATTTCTCAACTAGTTTGTGTCATACTACCATTTGTACAAAATCTAATATACAGGACTACTAGTATACAACACTGTTAACTGCGTTATAGAAAACCTTCAATCCAATTTCACAGTTTGCACGGATGATCTGTTTTTAGTCAGAATATTTCAACCTCACCCCTAACACAGAACCAAGTGATTAGCAGCTACAAGTGTGGTTAGAGTAGATATGGCTGGACAGGGTCTTAATTGTGTTCTTAACAGATCTGCTCATGTCAGATGTGATGTTTAATCACAGCCATGCACCTCATAGGAGAGGGCTTTATCAGTGCAGCCTCTTATCTGAAACAAGGTGGCTGCTAATCTACTCACAAATCTCACAAAACCAGAATATGTCTCCCACTGTCAGAGAGATGCAGAGAAGGGTGGGGGGTAAGGAGGTAGTGCAGAATATCCTAAATGTATCCTAGATTATTGCCCCGCAGATGCAAGTCTTCTGAGTGAAAGTCAAATCCTGTCATTGTTGCCAACTCTGAATCATAGACGCTAAAGAATCATCACACAAGTTTGACGTGGAAACATTTCAGCGGCTTAAGTTTCAAGACATTGTTTCTGAAAATACAGCACTCAAGTTACAACAAATATCCCTCTCTTTCAGCAGGCGAAGCGTCCTGACCTTTGCGTGTTTACCTACTCATCACTTCACAACCTTGTCACTTAAGTGCCACACAGTAGCCTCCACTTCACTGCTGACGGGAGAATGGCCACGAATGGTGACCATCAGGTTGGTTGGTTGGGTAGCTGCTGTGATCAACAGATTTAATCATTTTAATTTCCCGTTATATGAATGCAAGTCTCCACTCTTGCCCTTTCATGTCACTGACACTTTGTTGCACTAAAGCTTTGTGGAGATAAAAAAAAAACAACAACACAGAGTCAACTGATTTGTGTTTCTTGCGACGTATGTGGCCTCACCGGAGTTCAACAAGAAACTCTGCTTTTAGTAAAGCTTTCAAGATTGCTTCCCTTGTTTTTATTTTTGTGCCAGGGGATGTTGACTGTTGCTGTGCTGTTGGACTTGGTGTCTCTGTTTACAACGCCTGGAGCATAAGTTACACCTTTGCCAGCATCCTACAGAAATATTCTCACACATCTTTCTCTGGAGATCAGATTAGTAGCTCGCTTTGAGGTGCAAAAATTCACATTGAAATATTTAAGGGTAGAGTTTTGTTCCAGAATAAAATTATTGACGCTGGACAAAAAAGAGGTGACATTTAGTTTAAAAATCATTGATAACATGAAAGCAAAAGTAATAATGTTACTCAGGATTGCAGGTGACTCATATGACTAATCATGTTAGCAGAGGTGACTAACACATTCACTGTGCGTTTGACATACTTTTTCTTTAGACAAGTTCTTCTATTTTGTGCAACTTAATACTTCTACACCAATAGGTTTTGGAGGGAAATGTTGTTCTTTTCATTATATTACTTATATATAGTTCCTTTGCTGATTGTGCTTTTATTTGCAAAACATATGATAGATTCAGATATTATAATATAATGCTATTCTTTAAACAGTAACACTTTACAATACGGTACACAAAAAGGTGAGCAGTTACTAAAGAACGAGTGAGGTACCAATTACTTCATGATTATCTGACCAATGCTTTCCCTTTATGTGCACTGTTCTTTTAACTCTGTTTTGGTTTCCACAAACTCCTGAAGGAAATTTCTGGTACTTGGCGGTTAAATTCTCTGCTATGTTCACCAGCTAGTTGCTAACATTTTCTGTATGCTGTTTGGTGCTGGACAGGTAGTATACAGTGGGTTTATCAGAGAATTTATGCTGAAAACAGCTGCCTGGTGTGTCTGTAAAGTTGAAGGCAGTAAAACCAAAACTATGAGCCGAAAAACATTAATGCACTGCAGAGCTGAGGGAAAGTTGTTAGGTCATGTGATCATTTTCTGTGGGTTTGTCACCATGAAAGACTGCTTTCCCATTATGTATAGTAAATTGAGCCACTGATAATATAAAAAGATTGATTAGAGCAGCTTTAAGTAAACTTTTTAATGCAAGGCTGCTTACTTATAATGTAATATTTTCACATTGTGGTATTGCTAACTTTACAAAAAACTATTAAAATGCTATTCTGCTCTTTTTGAATTATGGGTGGATGGAAAATGCTTTGTTGCACCTACAAATCATATAGTGGAGTTGGGCTTTTCTATTCCGCAAAGATAACTGACATATTATATTACAACCCATGCAGAGAAGAAGGGAAGCATCCATATTACATTCATGCACACACCTGTGCATTTGAATGCATGGGACAATAGATTTTCAATAGCCTTTCCCTTGGATTCTATATTCTGCTATCTTCTGCCATCTTCAAGTCCCCTATTCAATATCTCTCCATTTACTCTCTTTCTCCTCCACTCACACCTTTATTGGTGGTCTGACTCTGGTAGGTATCCATCAGGGCCCCTCACTTAGCCCGGCAATGCTTCAGTGCCCTTGAACAATGGTGGGCCAAAGACAGCCAAGCTTGCTCATGAGCACTGGGTATGGATGTGTATGTGGGCGTGGGTGGGTGGGTTGTGTGTGAACCCATGTGTACCTGTTTTAATCATGCATATTACATCTGCATCAACACTGTGCATCTATAAGGAAATGCAGGTTCACTTTTACATACTGGCCCATTGTGTGCATTGTGTGTGTGTTTGTGTATGCATTTAAGTGCTTTAAGTGCTAATTGTTTGCGTGTGTGTGTGTTTGTGTATCCACTTGTACTTGCTACATAGTGAGGACTGAAACATATTTTTCAGCTTACAAAGTGAGGACATTTTTGGAATGTGAGGACATTTTAACCGGTCCTCACAACTTTAAATAGCTGTTTGAATGTTAAGACTTGGTTTAAAGGGTTAGGTTAGACTTAGGTTAAGTTTAGGGTAAGGGGCTAGGGAAAGCATTATGTCAATGACAGTCCTCACAAAGATGGAAGAACAAGCATTTGTGTGTGTGTGTTAGTAGGGAAGATTAGTGCCTTGAAAGGTTCTGGTCAGGTGCCAGTGAATGCAACCTTCACTGTCTAAACAGGTTAAGATTGAACCCTGAGAGTTCCTTGTTCTGCACTTATTCTGGCTACACTCTCTATTTGTTTCCCGTCAAAGACGTTTCTTTATTTAACTATACACTTGCATGGAGAGCTTTGCAGCTCAACAATGCATAACTCAGTGGCAGATGAGCACAATCCTCTGTGAAGGATTCAAAGAATCAGGTTTCTAAGTGTGTGATGTTTTCATAAAAATGTGGCACTTGACAGACATTATCAAGGACATTTCCGTGTTCATGTGATGTGCTAATGATAGACACAACATGGGAATGAATTCTCTGTTGGCAAATATGAATACATACTTTAGGCTTAAGTGAATATGTCATAGGTGATAGAAAGGTAGGAACTATTTTAACAAATATGAGTTCTACTTTTTGTATAACCTTCAGTTTTTCAAATTTTACATTTACATATCTTTAAAAAGAGCTATTATATTGATTCTTTCAGATTAAATGCAATACTTTGGCTTGTCACTGAGTTAAAAAATCCTAATGAAACAGAGATTCTCCCTCTTCTAATTCTTGTATCCAAATAAGCAAACAATCAGACCTCCAAAGGGTTGTTTACAGGGTCTCGAGTGAAAGGATCTGTCGAGATCCTAATTGCAAAGGATTCTGGTTCATTTCTGTTTGCTGAAAAGATTTCCTCCAGCTGTGAGTGTCTTCAGATGTCTTTAGACACTAAATCTAATGTTAGTGTTTGAAAAAAATCTGAAAATGGCAGCAAGGATGAATTTCAACTAAATTTATGTCTTTAGGAATCGTCATTCAAACCTGTATTAATTGATTTTTTTCAGCCACTTAGTGAAATATTATCACTTTATAACGTTGTTATGGCAAGCGTGTTAGCTTATTACAGATCCAAGAGATGCAGAGTAACATTAAAATTAATTTGGAGATGCATTTCTGGCCACCCAATTACTTTAAGAACAATATTCAATCACATTGTAGCGCTGTTTTGGTCTAAACTAAGTCCTGAAAATATCTAGCTCTATAACTGCAAAATGCTCCACTATGTTCACCAGGTAGTTGCTAACTTTTTCTGCTGTGTGGTGCTGGGCAGGTAGTGTACAGTGGATTTATTTTTGAATGAAAACAGCTGACTGCTGTTGCTGGAAAGCACTGATGAGAGTGGTGAGTTTGAACCAAAATACTTGAGCTAAAAGACGCTAAAATGTGCCATGAAAGTGAAAGGAACTGCAGAATTGGGTGAATGTGGGTTCATCACTATGAGCGACCTCTTTCACATTTCAAGTAGTAATTTGTTTCACTGTTAATATATAAATGGTCATTAAAGCAGCTTTAAGGAGAAATACTTGATGTGCAAAAGATATACGTGCTAAATCGTCTTACAGTCCTACACTTCCCACAGATCCATGATAGTTAACTGTTTCACTATTGCAATCCCAGGTCACAGTGAAACAATCTTAAACATGTCAACATTGCAATGACTGTATGAAAAGTGCAGGGGACCGTTGAGAACCAAACGACAAACAAGGAAAGGGGGAGGTGAAGCATAAAGACAGAGGTGAGCGTGCTATCAGATGAACGCAGAGCACAGAGAGACATCAGTGCTGTACATCTCTGCCAGGGTGTTATGGGAAAATATTCTAGGCTTTCAGTTACAGACAATAACAGCTTAGAAATTGTTAAACATTGTCTCTGATAGCAACTGGCATCTGCAAACAGATCAGATGTGAGTTGCTACTGAGAGTAAAGGAAACATGAAACCTTCAGGGAAGCGGAAGCATTTAGAAGGGAGTTTGTGTGCATGATGTTTTGCTGACAATATATGCATTGTTGCAGGATATTTTTTTTATTACATATATGTTTTATTGGTTTAAACCCAAAAGAAAATGTCTGACATTCTGTAACTGGAATATACTTGCACCCAAATGAACCATTTGTGAAGTACATTTTCTGAGTACTACATTTCCGAGAGGCAGCAGAACCAGACTTGCTTTAAACCATGTAGCATAGATTTTGAAATACCGACCTAGCCTGCCCTTCTGTCTTTGCCCCCAGCATACCAGTGACGTCATGTTTCACATGAACTCATGTTCATTTCTCACAAAGGAAACTAATGAGACGTGATAGATCCTTTACGGTTGAACAGAAAGATCACAATACTTTTTGTTATTGTTTCTATTGTTTTTTTGTTTTTTTTACCTCTCTCTTGTTGTACGTTACCATTATTCCCACAGTACATGACCTTACTCATTCAAATGGAAGTGCAGAGAAGCACGTATGCTGGCATCCAAAATGTCACACTTTTTTATTTCATTGAACAAATAAGGCACTTACAATTGCAGTGAGATTTAAATTTAAAGCTATTTTATTTACATTAACATTAAATTTACTTTAAATGCTGCGACTTCAAATATATCTTGTCAAAAAACCTTTAATTGCTGTTATTTTAGACCGTTTTCTTATTAAATATGAACATGGCATTTGTAGGAAAGCAAAATGTAAGCAGAACTTCTCTACTGGTGTCATCAAGTGGTGCACAATATGACACTGAATAAAGACATAAACTAAAATAAATCCACCAATTAATTCCTGACTTTATTGTCAATGGAGCAACTGAAGGATGGATTTTTCACAAAAGTGGCCAACAAAACATAGAATGTGGTTCTGAGCTGATACTCATGACCTCAGCATTTATAAAAAATCTATTTCACACTTTCTCTACGCTCCACACATTCATTTATACTTCTTTTATATGAACACTATAATTGTTAATAATTATGGCCAAACTGACAACCGATTCGTACATATAACTTCAAAACACTTACTGTAAGAACAATGCATCACTTGTGATATTCTGCATTGTATGGCATTACGTCTGGTAAAGGTGACTATTTGGATTTCAAATAAGATTTGTTTCCTTTGGATTTACTGCTGTTGACACCAAACCATAGCAACATGCATCTACATGGACTGACACCTGGATATGGTTCAAAGCCACTAGGGAACCACAGCCAGTCAAGTACAGAGACAGAGGAACAGATAACAATACACACTGCAGTCTATTCAGAACTATAGACTGCAAAATGCTGGCTGCATGCAGATTAAACTCAGATAAAAGAAAAATACAAAATAAAGTGCTGACCACAGGTGTGAACAAAGCACCTTTTTCAAAAACATTTACAAATGGGGGACTCTATGGATCTTTGGGGAAACGTTTTGAAGGTCTTACTCCTTTGCATCTACAAAACCCAAGATAAATGGGATCTTTTATCAGTTTAGATGTTGTATAATTGTACAACTGATGTCCCAACATCACTGCGGGCTTTAGATTCTAAGAACTGCAACCTTAAGTTCACAGGCTTTTGGGAATTTATCTGATCATGACACACTGATTTGCAAACACAAGTTATCATGGCCATCGTTCACATTTTGGTTAAGATGCTCTTCTTGAAGCTTTAGAGAGTGTGAGAAAGTACTCCACCTTATTTGAAGTTATAAAAAGGTTTACAAACTATAAAGCTTTGATAAAAGGAACTTTTATTCATAATGTCATTGAAGTCGATCCAGGATTGCTTTGTCAAACTCAGTACATAATATTGTTTTTTAAACTAAGGAGTAAAGCTCTGTTAATCTGTGTCAGTCCAGCAAGGGGAAACAATCAACGGCATTAGTTCTTACAAAATTCAGTCATAAACACCAGAGACACTGTTGGTATGGGTTTGGTGAGAATCTTCAGCAGGAAGGATTAAGCCATGCATGTAACAGTCACCAGTGATTCCTTTCAATCAAAACATCTGCTATGTATCAGGGCTTTGTGTTGCAACAACAAAACAGGTTACATTTTTATTTGAGCTGGACCATGACTGCCCGTAAGCCAGTATGTTGTTGAGTTGTTGTACAAGTGGCCAAAATAGTTTTATGGATGGTTAAAAGTGGGTATGTGCCGGGTTTCAAGTAAATTAATTTACTGATATTAACAATAAAGTACAAAGTAAGCTGCAAATGCTGGAACATTTGGCCCATAAACTATGTATTTCTTGTTATTATTATTATTTTCTTCATTTATTTTACTACATTCAATTTTTTTTTATATACTGCCAATTCAAAACAGAAGTTATCTCATAGCACTTTTCCCACAGAGCAGGACTAGACCGCACTCTTTATCATATTACTTACAGAGACCCAACACATCCCACCATGAGCAAGTATAGTTAGTTCACTTTGTCTCATATCTGCAGCCCTGTCACTTTCAAATTTCTTTGTATACCACTAATTTGCAACAGCAAATATGAATTGAAAGAACTGTCATGCCGCCCAGATACATTTTTTTTAATCAAATGTTAATGAACATATCGGCAAAGTCGCAAAATGTTCATATTGAACATATCTGCAAAACATTGACTGACAATATATTTAAACAGTTTTCCCTACAATGTCCATTTTTGGCATGATTAATGTTTTTAATGGTTATGTTTAGGCAACTGAAAGCAGGGAAAGATCGTAGTCTGGGTTAAAAATAAAAAAATGCAGTTTACTTTTTTAATATTTAACCAAAAGTGCAACTTATCCATAACCTTAACCAAAGTGATTTAGTAGCCTAACATTAACCACAGGCAGGGATTAAAAGAGTGTCGGAATTCTGCATGTGTATGTCCGCCACCCACCCCAACCTCCTCCCTATGACTTCTATACAGTTGAAGAGCATAACACTCACTGAACTATAAAACAAACATTGCCAGTGAACATAATCTATGTAGCAATTACGTTTCCTCCAAAATGTATTTGACAAGCCATTTACTTGTATGTTAACAAAATTTGTAGGAGACAGGGCTGCATACCCGTCACCAAATCATGCCACTGTCTTTTCCTCATCATGACACACAGGGTCACAGCACAGTCAGATGTGGTGTTTGGAGGGCTTCTAATTTTGGGATTGGGGCTTAATAAGAGGGCGAGAAAAAAAACCTGCTTGTGAGAAGACGGGGGGCGGCCCAAAAGACGAGGTGTATGAGGAAAGGATACAAAGGACAGCTTAGAGGACCTCTGATGTCACCCCAGCACCAACAGAGTGGCTCATTGAAACTAAAGTGCCTCTGCTGTGTTGCTTTTGTCTGATTCTTGTCAGACCTCTCCTATAATAATAAGCCCTTTGACAAGTGATTAACTTCATTGTGGCTTTTATTTTTATTTTTTACACGTGTGCTTGTTTTAATGGCAGGCCTCAGTTCTGTTCTGAAGTAAGGGGACCTTGAATTAAGTCTATTTTATTCTAGCACTTTTGTCATTTATTTCATAGTTTAAATGATCAAATACCAACATGTCTAATACCACTGGGAAGAATTATTGTAATTAGCCTTTAGCCTGTTACGCTAATAAGCTAATGCATGTTTCCTCTTTTCCCTCTGAAAAGAAGAATTTAGTTTTTCCATCCTGAAATTTAACAAATTCGTCTCCCTTTCCTTTAAGACATTTCTTTGATCCTCTCAAGTAGGCAGGGGGTACAGGAGTCCCTAATGGATGGCCGCCCCCTCATGGGAGAATTGTTTTTACCCCAGCTGTGATTTACTTGTGCTGCAACATCTAATTCCAAATACTATTTTGTCAAATCTATGCCTGGACTTTGTCTCAGTAAGGCCAGCCCAGTTTCCTATAGCAAGCAGGATGCTTTAACCCCCCGATGAGTGATGCAAGCCGGGGCTGCCCCTCACAACAAAACACACCACTCCACAGCAGCATGACACTTCCTCGACCAGCAAATGAGATGAAAGCTTTAAACCATGAAAATAGTGGTTCAAAAAGCTTCTGAAGCCCTGCTACCCTGCTAGCACAGAATAAAGATGGGCTGTCCACCTGCAACAAAAGCCGAACACAACAGGGAAAAACATCAAAGTGTGATTTTGTCAGGGAAAAAGCATAGATTTCTTAGAGGGTGCCCACTGAGAAAATGACAGGTGAATTTTCAGGTAATAGCACATTGTGGTTAAGTGCTACAGTTTATTTGTGTTTCACATTTTTCCATTCTGCGATACCTTTCATTAAATTGAACTTTCACCTCTTTCAGCAATGGAGCCGAAACGTGTTAAAGCTTTAGATCAGATCTCAAAGTCCTGGTAAATTTAAATGAATGTTTGGTAGGAATTAGATTAAAACCTACATTTTGGAAATAGTTCATTAGATGATTTACAGCATATACTTGTGATTTTGTATATTTTCTGATGACCTGATTTCTGCACACTACGAGGTAAAAAAGTTCATATTTTGTATTTTTAGGCAGACTGTTTTGGTTGACAGTGTTTAAGTTAACTGACTGATGAGGTTCAGCTTGCTTTTGACATCTGCAAAGCAAGCTAATGTGATCCTGCCTCAAATGTGCAGCTAAGAATGAGGCGATTCTGACAACAGAGTTTTTGTTCTCTGTCCACAGGTGGATTTGCCTGACTATGTGCTATACGATCGCTCTTTGATCCAAGTAAAACTACACGGAACTGGCTCAGGTTAAAAAGGTGGGAAATTATTTAAACAAGAACCATTTTGTTGTATTTTGAGTAAACAGCGCTCCTAAAAGAAATTGTGTCATTGAAAAAAAGGATAACAACTTAATTCAAGGTCAATCAAATATAATATAATACATGAGATTATATATAATTTTAAAATTGCCCTTACAGTGCAGTGCCCTGTGTTAAGAAAAAAAAGTGCACAGCAAAACAGTGTCAATCACATTCAGAGAAATGATTGACTTTATTTTAAGTATATGAAAATGTATTGTAGTAAGTATGTGAAACTGTGTTTGACATGACATGTCTCTATGTTTCAGGTAAGCAACATAGACATTTGATTAAATACACCAATTCTTAACATATAAACTATTCCAGCATGTACATACTGTAAATAAAAAGTAGAGGAAAGAATGCTTTTACAAAGACGTAGCCTAAAGAAAAAAGAGAGTAAGGCAGAAATACAAGACTACCGCTACAGTGAAACAAAACATAGTCTGCAATAAGCTCAGTCATCTCTAATAATAATTATTGAGGACCACTCACAACCAAAATTCATGCTGAGGGGAGGCCATTTTTTGGAAACTCATCTAAAGTTTCTTATAATACATAGAATAATCTTGTGTAAGGACAATTTGCTAGTAAGGATGTGGATATACATTGAGCCAAACATGGCTGAAAGGCATATAGGAGCTAGCACCAAGAATTGATTGCATTGAATCCATTAATGAAATGATGTTTACCAGTCTCTGTTTGGACAGAGGGCAAGAATGTTGTGAACAATAAATCAAAGTTGTTGTTGGCACATCATGTTCATTTTACAGAGGAAAAGGATATGTATTGGACATTAAAGTGAGGAACTCAAATATGCCATGTACATGGTCTCATTGTGAAATACCCATGGTTGAGGAGTCTTTAGGAGCCTCATGTAATCAGATTTTGCCATGCACATGAATGTTTATTAAATGGGCTGAAATGAAGTGTGGGAGTCAGAATGCAGCACATTCCCCAGTTTAAGTAGTGTATAGGAGTGTCTATAGAGGTATGTGATAACAACAATAAAACAATGCTAATCTTTAATAGAAATCTCTATTTACTTAAACATTACTTTACATTCTGTCATGAGTAGAGTTTATTGCTGAAACTGCAGCCCCATATTAGATATTCATTGTAGTTCAACATAATATTTAATGTCCTCAGTGTCCTCAATCACCTTCTGAATATATTCTGCTGAGCACTGATGAACAGTAATTGCCATCCATCTCAATATGTGCAATTTCATGACATGGTAGTAAGTGCACAAATGCGAAAATGCGACTTTTAGTTTGCTGGTGACGCATGCTCAAGAGATTCCAGTCTCATGAATAATTCACAGCTGTGGGAATAATGATGGCAGATAAAACTTTGTGTGAGTAATTGTGTAAGTAGACTCATCAGCATTAGGAGTGTGTGTGGAGAAAATCTCATCATTTTTGACATCAAAAGTGTGGCAAAATTATGCCGCTGCACAATGAGAATAATAACAAGCAAGTCACTCACTAGCACCCCCCCCCCACTTTTTTTTTTTTTTTTGCTCCTGCATGTCCAAACAGCAATTGACTCATGCATGTTTGGCAGCCATTGTGAGCAGATCTGGAAACGTGAGAAAGGTTATTCCACATTTTTCATCCGTGGGCGAGTTTTAATTGACACTCTCAACTCCCAGCATGCCTGTTTTCCTTCCACCTGACTGTGCTCTTTGGTCAGCCCTCTGTGTCTAAGTGACCATATATTGGTCTGGGCATCCATTCAGGGGCTCTATTTTCTGAGTGATTGACTTTGAAAAATGTATGTCGTAAACCCCAAATGTTTGCCTATGTGTTTGAGGAAAGGTCAGCATTGTTGAGACCCCGGGAGTTCTGCCCGGTTTTATGTCTCTCATGCCGGGTATTAAGAGTGGTGGGAGGAGCAGGATTTTAACAGGTGGAGAGATACCTCAGGAGCAGGATGGACCAGATCTACCAGAGCTGAGCCTCTGTGACGCTGACGCTCACAGGGACACTGCTGGCATGCTGATAAAATGTGGAACCGTGGTCATCATCGTAGTTTAGCGGGTTAGCATGCCAACATTTGCTAATTAACACAATGTAGCTGAAACTGATGGGACCCTCATTAGTTTTCCAAGTATTTGTGGTATCACTTTATAATAAAACCCATTTCCTGGCTGTGTTGCCATAAACTATCTCTTAAAATCAGCACTTCCCAGTCAAAAGGAATCAGAGAGACACAGAAATGTACCAACCATTACTCATCACTACTTGTGTTCTGTCAACAAGTCTATAGTGACGGATGAATGCTACACTTTTCCCAACAAAACAAGTTAATTTGTCTCTGTCAATCAGCATCTTAGTTCATCTTTTAGATCAGTGACTGGTTCACTTATCAAGTCAGGCCTGTGCAGCTTGAAAGAGAATAGTTTTATTTAGGCTATCTCTTTTTCTTGTTAGCATTCAGTGAAAATAAATATAGTAAACTGAACATTTCACATTCATAAATGATGGGGAAATTCAGGTGTTGCAGCAGCACAAGGACAAAAATAAGTAAAGTTAAATAGAGAGAAGTAAAAAAGAAATACTTAGAAGTATATCAAATAAAAATATGAATACAGATAACAATAGAAGGCAGGCATTATACATACAGTACCCATGATAAGTGTTGTACTTAACCTAATAGTGCACAAAAATGTAAAGCAGACAAGGGTCCAGAAACAACAAGCAACAAGGTGACTAATTTTAAATACATCTTCTCTGTTAGTTTCAGCAGCCCATCCAAATGAATTCATCTTCTTAATTAATGAGCTCCCTTCCCTCTTCATCTTGGAAGAAATGAGCAATGCCATGAGCAATGGCAGCGATTACATCATGCTTCATTGTGATTGGCTGCAGATAAGGACCACCACCCACATTAGCACACAGGTAATTATTTGGATTTCCGCGAGCAGGTGGTGATGGAAGCAAGAAAGTCCGTGATCAGACTCTAGAGTATCTCCAGATAAACATCAGGAGCTCTGAGACACACCGACACCAGCCCCTGCAACGTTCACCGGGAGCCCCCATATCTCTCCCCAACCATGCAGTCATCACACACTGCATGTTGTAGAAAATATGGGAAAGCTATATAGCCTAAGGGGGTTGAAGAAAATACAGTACTCTGGTCTGGGTTATGGCTTGTATCAGCATAGAAATAAAGTGTTTCGTCAAATGGGACCAACAGCATTAATGGGAGAAAATGGGAACATTTAAACTGCAGTAGGAAGACCGATTTCTATAGACAACCATTATGGAACATGCTTCAAATGGGGTTCAGAACTGTAAGCACCGATGCATTAAAGTAGGAGAGTGGCAACACCGTTTTTATTTTTGGGAAGATAATGATGATTACATACATTTGTAAAAATAGATTGTTTTTAACTCTTCAGTTTTTGAACTGATTAATTTAATGAGATAATGTGCTAATTAGTGAGCTTGAGAGGTGCTGGTACGTGGATTTTGTTACCTTCGGAAAGAGCAATGATGCTCTTTCCCCACCTGTTAACTAACCGTGGTGTAGCCGCATATTTAACGGACAGATATGACAGTGGTATCTATCCTCTCATCAAACCGTCGACAAGAAAGCAAATTAGCATAATTCCCAAAATGTCAAACTGCTGCTTTAAGGTTCATTTAATGGAAAGTTTGCTTGGTTAAGGTTACATTGAATTATTTTACTTAAAGCAGCAATCATTTTTTGGCCATGTGAGGATGGTGAAACATACTGGCAAACAACTGACATATCACCTCATTAGGTTAAAATGACGAACGCTTCAGCAAAATATTTACACATCTTGCAGGCAAGCAGTAACATTAGAATTCATTTGAAGTTACCTGGTGAATTAATGGCACTCCAATTTATTTTCTGTGGTCTGAACCAACTGCTAAGCTAACAGCTCTTTAGCTGCTAAATGCTCCTCGTAGTGTAGTAACTAGTCGTTAACGTTGTCTGTCTGCTGTTTGGTGTCGGGTGGGTAGCCTGCAGTGGTTTTCTCCACCAAAAAATGGGGAAACAGGGATCGGTAGAGCATTGAATCAAAACCATACTGCTGTGGGATGGAAAACCAAAAATATTAGACATGCAGCGCTAAGAGGAACCACAGAGCTGGGTGAGAATTCTTTCAGCGTTCATCAGTATAAGTGACCCCTCTTACATTACACATTTGATCCATTGTTAATATGAAAATATGTTTTGTGCATTAGGTTTTAGATATTTTGGTCATGTTTACAGTAAGTGAGTTTGGTAAAGGTTAGGTTCAGTTGTTCTGTTCATGATTTCTCTTGTTAAAATGTGCATATTATGTTGTAGGATATTTCAGTTAATTTTCTATCTATAATTACTGTGCATATTTTCTTGCAGATATGCTAATCAATTTAAGACAAGGCCAAAAATACAATACTAGGATACAAGTAACCACTCTTACTTGTTTTTGCAAACGTTAATTCAACTTTATAACAGTTTGTGATGAGCCTGGCCACTAGAAGAGTTGAAAAAATGTTGCTGTGACTTGTTGGCAGATGTTGGCAGATGTTGTACATACGTGACAAATCCATCTCCACCATAATCATATCATCTGCGCTCTCTCTCGCTCTCTGGCTGTTGCTGCCTTTGTATGGAGGTTTCAAGTCATCGCAGATAAGGAGCATTTTCACACTGTTAATCAGATCATCCTGACGATTTGCTCCCCTGCAACATGCATAGTTTGGCATGGTGTTTTTCCTATGAGACATTCACCTCAGATCTAATCCCTTTAAGCTCTCCACTCCACAGAACTGATGGGAGATGGAAGGGAGCTGTGAATGAGTTACTACGGAAAGATTATGCTTGTATGATGCAATGTTGGAGAAAAGAACAGGGGGAGCTTAGTGGCAAAATGTCCAAAGAAACTTCTTGTTGTTTTACAAAGTCACAACATTATAACCCTGCAGTCGTCACTTCCATTTCCATTGCAACTTGATTAATCCAGAGAAAGTTTGCTTGTGTTTGCTTTTTTCCCCCAGTACAGCCTGCTACATATTCATGCATTTAAATGAAGTTAGGGAATCAGCGCTTTGCTCAAGGGCACTACTAGGACATGGCATCACATAAAATCAATAGACCTCTGCTGACATCGTAAAATGCTCAGAATTATGCAATAATACCAGTAAGTGTAGATTATTGACAGAATATTGATCAAAAAAAGTTTTAAACAACAATAAGAACTAAAACCATGAAACCAAAATAAGAGAATAGCTTTGTCTTTGTGGCAAAAATAAAGGACAGCTTCAATTACCCATGGGTATATGAAAATGGCCCCTTCAGGGCACCAGTCCTCCATCTTGCCTGCAGTCATTAATTAGATCTAATCAACACTGCAGGGAAAAGTTACTGTCAAGACTAATTAGCCAAAATGGAGCTTCTGTAATGGGAAACAAATGAACAACAACAGTTAACTGTAGCAGTCTGCTCCAAGCTTTATGACTCATTCTGTCTCAGCGGGAGAGATTTTGGGAGCAGCACCATTCAGAATTATATTAGCACTTGATTACTGTTTTGTGGGAATGTCTGGATATTGGGCACACTAAAAGGTTTTGAATGGTAAAATTATATCGAATGGTAATGTCTGCAAAGTATTTTGTCATTGTGCTGCACAATTCATTTTTTGTTGAATTCTCTACCACTTTGGGCATGTAACACGCTCACACAAACACACACACCAGGTTACCTATTGTAAGCACCACGCAAGCTTCCCTCCAAGCCCAGGCCTCAGAGGTCATGAGAAATGTTGACTTAATCCTTTCTTCGTCCCCACACTACTTGTGAGAGTCAAGGCAGGGAGTAAAAAAAAAAAAGGAACCTTTGTTTCTCCCACAACGCTGAGAACAAAAGGGGTTGGGTTTGGGAAAAGCGTACACACATACCACCTGCAATTAAGAGCTTAGAGTTTGTCCTCTCGGCAACAAAACCCTCAGCGACTGAGGAGAGGAGAGGAAACGTCAGGATTAGGTGGGAAGTACTACGAGGGTATTAGAAAAACTCGTGAAAATTAAGACGTTTGTCGCAGAATATTACTTACAGGATGCTGGAGGACAGTCACCTTATACCCTGTGGAAGAGTAATTGTGGAGGACTTGATAACAAGTGGTTATTGATGACAATTAAGCACTTTAATGGCTTGGGTCGGCGGTTTGCTCGGGGTCACACACATCATGAACAAGCCTCTGTTTGTTTGCCCATATGTTGAAATGAGTAATTAGTACGTGGACATCTGCTGAGGAAGAGAAGGTGTTAAGTTGTCATGAGAAGCACAAAAACACTGATGCCAGTCAGCTGCACTGAAATCTGATTAATATACAGTAAAATATCAGCTACAAAATTGGAAGTGGTGACCTTGCGATGTAAACCTTAAAGTTATCTTTGCTGAAACATTTCAGTCATCTGAACTTTACTGAAAATGCCAACTTCGTTAAAACAAAATTGGGTCAAATGCAAATGCAGTGCAAATTAAAATCAGCCAAGGGAGATGAGATGATTGTAATTAACATCTCTTCAATCAAGCTGTAGTGTGGGAATTATAGCTTCATGTTTTACATTTATTGCTGAACTCCAAGGATCATCTCAGGTGGTACAATATGACTTCTGCCATTTTAAAGGACCATTTATATACAGAAACACAGACACACTTGTGGACTTTTTGGAAAAGGCTTTGTGCAAACTTTTTGATCAGAACACACTTGTCAGGGTGCGCAGTGTCAGCAGACACGATTATCTTACATTCATATTCATTCTTAGAAAAAAAAAATGTCTGTGAAGAGTCAAATGCTATCATACAAAAAACCATAATACAATAATACAAAATATAATGACCACATATCATCAACGTTCCTTTCATACATGATAGTGTATATATAGAAAATATATGGTAACACTAACAAAAAATAGATGTGAAAAGAAGTTTGATGGATATTCTACACAAACAGGATATCTCAAAAACCTTTTTTGAGAGATTTCAATCATTTTTAATAATGTCGTTCACGTGGTGATTAATTGGCGTGCAGATCTGGATTCAGCTGCAGATTTGAGAATTTAAAAAATGGTATGTATTAATTAAAATGTCCTGTAGACAGCTCTTGTTGTTGACCTGCAACCAAAGCTTGGCATTTTCTTCCGTCTGAACTGATGAAGCGGGTTTCTTCTCAGTTCTTGATTATTGGGATTTAGTTTATAGACACACTGCTGCTGCCATACTTAGACCCATAGATTCTCTCAGCTTTATTACTGGAGATAATCACCAAACTCACCACTGCATCTTATAATAAGGACAGTAAGGTCTTACTGGTATTTACTGTATTTATCTACAAAGCTCATTCTGGAAAATGGCCTTCTTATATCTCATTTTTGCTGCTCTGAAACTCCATTGTAAAGTCCCTCTAATCATTAGCTGATACTTTAGGAACACCATAGCAGAAATCTTTTAGAAAAGATTGACTTTATTGTTAGCCATGTAAACATCAAAATACTTGTTCCAGACATCACGACCATTCTCAATAATCGCGTCTTACCTGCCTTTAACTGTTTTAACTGCTTTTACTCTGACTTTAATTGTATTACTGTTACGGTAACTGTCAGAGCAGGTCTATCAGTGCAACATGGTTTGCAAAGGCATCTGACTAGAGGAACAGCTGTTTTTAATAAGTGTGTTTTAACAAGTTAATTCTGTGAGTACATGCACATAGGCCTTCCCGGGTTGTTTCGGGGGTCTGCTCGGGGGGTGGCGCTGCATGGCGCCTGGTCCCGGATCATTTATAAACCCACACCCGAGCCATGCTGGTAGTCCCGGAGCAGCCGCGGTCCTGTGGTGGGTGGCAGCACCAGTCCCAGCAGAGGCTGTAGCATGTAGACCAAGCCAGGCGTGAAATCCCTCTCTCAGAGTTGCAACGCACCGACGATGCAGGAAAATAAATATAGAAGGGTGAACCGCTGAATGACCGAGATAGGGGAGAAGCTATTACCAAGAGGAGAGCCAACAATTAAGATGAGGATTTGTTTTCATGTTATTTTACGGTTTTGAGAAGTAGAATGTTAATATGGAATGGAAATGGTTTTTAAAATGCTGTAACTTTGTTGTAAAACTAACTGTAGGGTCTTAAAATAAAGTATCTCCTGCTGATTTAAATCATTTCTCTCTTGCTATTGTGGAGTTCTTCCAAATGCCGAAGCTCGCTACCAAAGGGACCTGCACAAATTCATTTGACTGCATAAATCATCGTATTTATACATGCAGGGATTGTAAGTTCCTACTTTATTTGAGAAGATGTATTAACACCACTCACATTCTGCTTACACTGGCACTCACGGAGTGCTTTAGGTCACTCTTTCCTAATTTGGATCAATTATCCCATTTCCCCTCTCTGAAACAGTGTTTCTCATTCAGCATAATGCACCGGCTATTTGTCAGCGCTGTGTCATGTGCTCGCCTCTTCACTATTCGTGTACACGCTTGTCAGGGTGACTGAATGCTGGCTTTCTCTACTGTCTGAGGCTCATTTGAAATTCAAATATTGCCTCATTGCTGAGCCTCAATAATGTTGACTTTCACTTACTCTTCAGAGGCACCAGGGATATATTTAGGACTGAACTGTGTTTTTTTTCTTACAGTATCTATGCAATTGGGGCTTTTCAGGACTGCCGTCACATGCTGCAGGCAATGGTAAGTTCTGTCTGGCTTGAAGGCAGTGGAAACCTGATGTAAATTTAATATTAAGCTGTTGCTACAATCAGAAAATAAAAGCTGGCAAACCTGTGACACTTAAGATGAAAAAGTCTAATTAGTTCAGTGTGATTGGTTAAACTTTGCTCAACATACATTAAGTCCCAAAACAGCAGCTGAAAGGTTAAACCCAAATATCAATATTGTTTTTGCAGTTTTTACAGTTCGAACATTAGCATCTCCGTCAGTTTGCCAACAAGGAAGTGAAGTGCATACAGCACTTGCATCAGTGGTCCACTAGATGGAGTACTACAGCGCTGAGGAGTGTTTCTGGTCACAGCAGCAGAGGCATTTCCACAGTTCATCATAAAAGGTTTGATTATTAATGACAATGTCAAGTTTGGGCACTTAAGTGCTAAATTCAAGCTAACAACCGGACTGAAGACAAATACCTCTAATAGTATTTAGGGACAACATTTTAACAAATGCTTTAAAAAAAATCTCAAAAAAGAATTGTGTGTGTAGATGAATTGTATGTTTTCTTTTCTTTTTCATCTCTTTTGCTGAATTTTTTATTTTTTACCTCTCATTTGTTTATATTTTTTCCTCTAAGTATATGCATGTGTCGGTCTGCGTAAATAGTGTCAAACGTTTAATTGCTTAGAGAGAAATGCACTATTTCTCTGAGTCCAAGTGGACATATATAAATTACTTGTATTGTCTGACCAACTGTCCAAAACCTAAAGATATTCAGTTCATGACATGAAAACAGACAAAAGCAGCAAATCCCGAGAAGCTGAAACCATCAAATGAGCTGTGTTTTTTCTTGAATAATGACTTACAGGTCCTGAAAGCCTATTTTCCCAATCAGTTTCTTACTGAGCGATGGGGTTCTACATGAACACAAAATATTGTGCCAAAGTTTGAACTACTTTGGTTACTTCACATGATCGATTTCTGTATTTGTTTGTACTTTTCTCACTGGTTGGAGGTGGGTGGGGCGCACCTGGAAAAAGGTGATGTCATGTACCCTGTGCATCAGTCAGAGTTCAACATTTGAATCAAAATCTAAGGACAGTAGTGGGATTGTCTGCTTATGTTGCCTGGAAGAATGTGAGTCAAATCTGATCAAACCAAAGCCACACGGTCTTAAAGAAGCAGAACACGCAGAGCTCATGAGTGTTTAACTCTTAATAAATAATAGCTGAAGACGTTTTGTCCAAATTTAACTTTAATTGCTGCTTAAGTAGTCATGAATATTCAATGTCATACAGAAATACAGAAGATTTAAAACCACATTTTCACAGGCTTGAAATGATTAATTGATTATTAATGTTGTGCTGATCAACGAATCAACTATTTGACTGATCTATTAATTTACTAATTGTGCATTTACCCAAGTACTGTACTTAAGTACAATTTTGAGGTACTTGTACTATCAGATATTAATATTAAATATTATCAACAAATAAAATATATTAATACAAATTAAGCTACCCAGCTGTATATATTGTAATTACAACTAGCCCCACCTTTACCAGCTGCGACATTAAAGTCATACATTATCAGTGTTTATAAACCAATAATATAATGTACATTATTATGAACCAAATGTGATGTTAACATTAATAAGAGTAATTGAGACCACTGGGGGTAAAGCAATAGGAACATGGATAACTGAACTGATGACCGAATACGTTTAAAAACAGTTATTAGTGAGATTACATCAGTGAGTGACATCAAAGTGTAACAGTGGCCCCAGAGACACGGAGAGAAATCTCCACAGGCTGCAGCTTCATCATAAACAACATGGCGGGGGTGGTTGAGGATGGGCAGACAGGTTGTGGATTAACTGTCGATAAAAGCTGATATATAAAACTATAATTACATCTGTCTTAATCTCATTATGGTGTCAGTTTAAAAGGGCATCATACCTAAGGGCTATAGTACAAATTGTATCAGGTGAGTTCAATAAAGAGTCAAAGTACAAACTGTCCTTACTGACAGCAGTAAAAGGGATTATGGGACAGGAGACAGCTATAATCAGACACTACCTCGCAATGCCATCATTACTTTTTAATGTAATTTACAGTCATTGAGATAAATGACAAAACGTCCCATTAATGTTAAGTAACTGTAGGTCATGTTTACAACATGCAAAAAAGTGTGAGTTAATCTGAAGTTGAAGAATATCTGTTCTATTAAATATATACTTAAAGAGTGTATGTGCTGGTACTCAGGCTTTATCAGTCCACATCCAGGTCTACACTGGGAAATGGGGACCCAGGTTAACATTGCAACTGTTATGTTATGTGATTTCTATCCATCTCGTTTTGTGAGAAAATATATTGCATAACACTTTAAACATCTATCAACAAAATTAGTATTCCTTTAAATGGCGTTTTAAAGTCAGATTTCACCATTTAAAAAAGACCAGATGATATCTGTTGGCATTCCCATCCCTGTAGTCCAATTTGAAGTAGACTATTTGAGTGTTTATCCATCTACATTGTACTGACACCGAAAACATCACAGCTATTATTTCTAAGCCTATGTTACTGAACATTGAAAGCTCATTAATCTGATAAATTGAATGCAGGAATTGGGTTTTCCCCCATTGATTTTTTTATTTTTAACTATGCAGCATGCAAGGAATAGGGAAGTGGTAGCAGTGGTGAACGGTGATAACTATTAAGCTAAAACCTTACATGCTGTTATCATCTATAGGTGTATTTCTATAACATATTTACCTGTCGTATTCCCAAACTGCTTATCTGCTAATGCTGTTATATTTAACAAAAGTTATCAAGTCTTGTGGTGACTGAGTGTGAACAATGTATTCAGTGTTCTCTCAGTGTCCATAATCCAACAGTCCCGCTCTGAGTACAAAGCTTTCCCCCCCCAAGAATGCAGCTATAGTGCCCCACTGTCCAAGGACACAAGTTGAATGACAACGACTTTGGCGCTTTAAAGGACAGTACGAGTGGGGCGTGGTTAGCTCCCTCGGTAAAACCGCGCACCCCTCGTACGAGGACAGTCCTCACTGCGGAGACTTGCTGCATGTCCTCCCCCCTCTCTACCGCCAGCATTTCCTCTCTCTAGTCGGCTGTCACTGTTAAATAAAGGAGAGAGAAGCCCCTAAAAAAAAAAAAAAAAAAAAAAAAAAAACAGTACCAGTGTTACCCCATTTTATTACAAGTCGCACAAATCACATCTTGCAAACAAAGCCACTGTATTCTAGAAGTTTGGATGTGTTGTCTACCATTCCAGGTGTCCATTAGTTTCCATTCATTTCAGTAGGATATGAAAATCTGAACAATAAGTGCAGTTGAGTGGAGAAGTTCAGCTTTGATCTTGGAAATCATAGTTTGACAAAACCTTCTCAACTCAAGGTCTACTTGCTATCTTTTTCCAGACTATCAACCATATCACATGATCTTCATCAGCGGAACTGAGTGTCGTCAGGTCAAGAATGAGCTTTCATGCTCAAAGGAGTTTTGGGAAATACTCTTAATCGCTCTCTTGCTGAGATGTAGTTGAGAAGATCGATACCTCTCTCATGTCTGTATGGTAAATATAACGCTACAGACAGCAGCCGGTTAGCTTAGCTTAGCAAAGGATGGAAAATCCTTTACATCTCATTTTCATGCCAGGCACAAACAGGGCGACAGAGAAAAGATTGAGGAGCAGAGAGGGCCTCCGTTGAGTGACTGCCATGGGCAGCCATACAAACAGCCCACTCTGTTTATTCTCTCCTGCAGAACAGTGCGACAGTGTTTAACTGTGCCAGATTCACTGAGAGAAGTTGCCCTCCAGTTATTTATGAGTGTATCCTCGAGGTCGTGCGGCAATCGCCCTACATTTGACACAGTCTTTAAATGGCCACATCAGCAGACAGATAATCAGTGAGATAAAGACGGGCATCTCCCATTCCAGCTGACGGAGAGGGTGTGTGTGTGTGTGTGTGTGTGTGTGGGGGGGGGGGTGATAAGGAGAAGGTAGGGGTGTATATAAATCGAGGCTAATGGGAATTCACAATCCCACGGTCTGCTAGTGCTTCATCAGCAGCTGCCCTCACCCCAGTGTGCCTGCAGCCATGGCGTTCAACGGAACCTGGAAGGTCGACCGCAACGACAACTATGACAAGTTCATGGAGCAAATGGGTGAGTGTGTGAGAGCCTGTATGTAGATCAGAGGTCACTAAGGTCATTCTGTACTTCAGCTCTGTTTTTTTCCTGCTATACGTCTGACCTTACAATCTAGTTTATAAAGAGCAATGTGTGTAACTGTGTCATGTGTTTCCATAAAGATTGACATTGCTGTATGAGTATTACACAGTGCAGTGGGGCGTTGATACGTTTGAGGTGTTTATGGTGCTACCTGTAATAATAGCAGTAGCTAAATTAAGAATTGTCTTTGGACTTGGACACAGCCAAATGCTTGGAAAGCAGACTACATACAAATACAAGCAGTCTTTTTTTTCCCTCTGAATGCAGATAAATTGTCACTTCCAAATTTTTTTTCAATCAATAATCTTCATTTCATCCCATGATGGCACCAATCCAGCTACATGCTTCTATTTTTTCTGTTTAATAATTAAGGTATTAATGTCGTGAAGCGCAAGCTGGCAGAGCACGACAACCTGAAGATCACCATCGAGCAGACCGGGGACAAGTTTCAGATCAAAGAGTCCAGCACCTTCCGCACCAAAGACATCAACTTCACCCTGGGCGTCCCGTTCGACTACAGCCTGGCTGATGGCACTGAAGTCTCAGTGAGTACCCTAAAGTGGCTTAGGCATTACTAAACCAACAGCAGCAGGTCCAGGTGCTGTTTCATCAATTAAATGCAACAAGAAATGGTTTGCTGTAGGAAAATATGGTTTATTTTTAAGATTGATGGATTCATGGCTAATGGGGAAAGTGCAAACCAAGCCAACTAAAGCCAACGCTGAGAGCAATGGAAAGGTTCCAGTGAATAGTTACTCTAGAGGATGTAGACTGCCAATGAAACTCTGCAAATATACACAAATGTAACAAAACATATGAAGAGCATTAAAGAGCTTCTATCACACACTGTATATTTTTAACCAGGGTACGTGGGAGATGGAGGGTGAGACGCTGAAAGGCACATTCACCAGGAAAGACAACAACAAGGTCCTGACCACCACTAGAGCTCTGGTGGGAGGAGAGCTTGTACAGGTCAGTAGGTCCAGATTTTCCAGTATTTAATCAATAATGTGCAATATGTTAATGTGTTTTGTTTCAATAAACATTTCCAGAACGTAACACACCTCTCTCTTTCCCCTGCAGAGTTACAACTATGAGGGAGTGGATGCTAAGAGGATTTTCAAGAAGCAATAACCCAGAGCCTGAAGTTAATTTTCTATTTTTATATAGATAAAACGATATAGATTTGTGTTTGGTTTATTTTTAACAATAAGACGTTGCTAAGTCAAGCATATTCGTATGGGATTGTACTTCATATACCTCAAAAGTGTTGACATTTTCCAGAGGTTTAAGTGCGGAATAGTTGACCACAGCACTGCACTGTAATTATCAATGTTCAAATGCCTGGAAAATTAAACCGGTGTTGACACAAACCCCGAAACAGTCAAATAAACAGGTAAAGCGGCTTCAGTCAAACATATTATATTTTAACTTTACTTAATCACATGCAGCTAGGCAGGCAGGTGCACAAAAATCACATAATCGACTGAAATATATGGTGTGAGAGAGGGCGCCAACTAAAGGACAGAAACAATACAGTAAAACAGGAAAACAACCGGAAATGGCCACTGTTTGGTCTTTCTTTGCCCAGATTTAGAGATATTTGTCTCTGAGATATTGTATTGCCATCCTAATACAAATGACATGGATGGAATTTGTGTTTCTCCCTGCAATGAAACATGTCATTAAAAAAATTCAACAGCATCATGTCTCTCCAGAAACATGGTCCTGGTTACTCACGATAACGCACAGAACATGTCAACAGTTTTCAGACGGACTACTTTATTTGTACAACGTAGTTCCAGTAAAAACTGCTCTACGTGTTTAAAGATTATCCAAGGTAACACGTGCATTGTTTCTAGAAATATATGCAATTGTCAAATTATTTTAAATGTCATTTTCAATGCTGTGAGAAATGCCAATGGAAATTCTTTCACCTCTATAATACTGGGATGGGAATAACTCAAAATAGCACATATATGAGCATGGTTAGATACAACTAGTGATAAGTGAGATACTGTTTTGATGTCATTTGGGCAAACTTACCCTTTAAATGTCTCCAACAGTAGAGATGGACAACAGCTTCCCTAAACTTGACTTCACCATACTGTTAAATACCTCAAAACAACAGCATTTATTCCCACGCTAGACTTCGTCATTGTGATGGAAAGCAGCACAATAATGATCCCACACCGCATAGTAGATGTTGTCTTTGCAGTTAGTAATTAAATTGCACTAATGGTTCTTATATATTATATAGTTTGTAACAATGAAGCAATTTTTGTATGTCAATTGCGTCTGATATCATGTTATTTTGAACACATTTGAGGATCATTTATGCACTGTATTAGATGCGAGTGAAGTTTGATTGAATGAATTACAAAAGTCTAACTGTTTGCCCAAAAGTCCACAAATTCGCACGTCATGTTGTCTCCAGGTCAGTTAAACTGCCTCAACTGTTATCAAGCCATCATGATCAAGCATCGAGCTCATGTCTTGATAACATTTTATGAGAATCATAAGTTCATAAGTTTAAAGTCTCTCCTACACAGCATGACTGTGGTCTGATCACATGATGACAGAAGGGCCTTGAGCTGTCATGCGCTGGCCTTTGAGTGCTAACCGCAGCAGTAGGTCTCAAAACACAAGGGAAATGAGGATTTCTCACATGATGGGGTTATAAAAATGCAGAGGATAATGACATTCATTCAGTGAAAAAATGCTCATGAAGGAAATGCCTTTGCTTATCAAATGGTCAAAGGAAAATAAATGAAGATGGATAATGAAATGCACTGAGTTTCTCTGACCACAAGATGGCGACCTGTGTCAACTTTTACTTTAGAGTTGCACCAGCTACTTCAGAACAGTATGAAAGCTGGACCACTTTGAACAGTGAAAATATTATTTTAAAGGTTTTAAAAACTCTTTTGGAAGACTACCAAGAACTTTTAGGTTAAAAAAAATACATACATAAAGATGCTGCGTGATTTGGAGATTTTGCTAACATGTTTAAATCTGTTTAAACCACGTTTTGGTTTACTGTTCTAATGGGTCCTCAGTGAGTGCTTTTGAACCAGCTACTGTTCAAGATGTGCTGTTCTACCCTATTGTATAGTGAGTGTTTACATTTATTATCTGTTTTATAAATGACCAGAGAGCTGATTATCATCTAGACATGAGGAGTTCACCAGGGATGTGGGCAAATATGTTTCATACTGTGTACACACACACACACGTATCAATATATTTATATATAACAAAATAGAGGACTATTTTCCAGTGCAATTACTATTTTCCACTCATTATTAGGCATCACAACAGACAAGAGTCTTCAAGCGTGTAAAACAAAACCTTCAATAACTCAATAAATTTTAATCACAGTTTGTTTGGAATCATTCATCTAGACAATGTAATTTTGTAAAGTGTTATGATCATATCATCACAATATGATTCCAGTATAGGATGATACAGGACAATACTGAATCACGGTCTAGCCTTAGTGTGTACATCTTTTTCACACAAAGAAACTGAAAATAGCCCAGAAAATCTCATCCAAGGACAACTGATAACTAATAGACAGTAAAGGTATTATCATCCCTACAGACACCCATCCAGACCTGGACAGCCTGAGATGATGTCTAGCACCAATCGATGGCAGCCCCCCACTGAGCCCTGACTGACAACCTCTTTCATGGCGGTATAAACCCACCGCGCACAAGGCTAATCTGGCAGAGGCAGGGCTGCTTTGAACACCGGTTTGCACCTGAACCCACCAAGGGGAGTGAAGTCCACTGATACCTTGCCGATGTTGTGAGGGCTCGAAGACTGTGAGCCGCTGCATTTTTAATGCACGGTAAAATGGGTTAGTGGGCCTCCTTTCTTTGTGTTTGGATCTCCTGTCCAAAGTGACTTTCATGCTTTCCATTTTTAAATTAGCAATACGTTTAAGAAAACCTTTATGTCCAATCTTACACCAGATGAGTTTTGGAATATATCCATTGAGACCATTTTGGCACAACGCACATCTTTTACCTCCTCATTAAAAAATTAACTTTGAGCATAATAAACATAATTCACAACAAACTGATATTGCTTTCAAAAGCTATTTCACAATTGAATTATTTTAAACATGATTTTTCTTTCTAAAGTACGATTTACAAAAAAGTCTTATGGGCAGTGGTGAAAAGAAAGTTAGTACATTTATTTAAGTACAACATTCAAGTACAAATTTAAGGTACTTTTACTTGAGTATTTACATTTCATGCTACTTTATACTTTTACTCTGCTACATTACATATATTACTTGGTTTACTTCTCCCACTACTGTTAGTTAAATGTAGGTTAATAATTAGCCTACTTTAAACAAACCACCAGGATATACAGCACTTATAATGTTTTGAATGCAAGACTTCTACTTGTAATGGCGTATTTTTTTGTGGTATTGCTACTTGTACCATAATAAAGGATATGAATACTTTTTCCAGCACTGATTATGGGAACACTGTCATGTACTGTAGATGGATGCTGTAACGTATTTTCTGAACCGGTGGGTGGCGCTGTGGAGCTGTTATGTTCTGAGAGAAAACATGCCATTCTATGAGGTAATCCTCAATCAAGTTATTCTATGACACACACCCTATTTGTACAGACACACACCTACACAACTATTGGATCTCAACTCGAATTATTAAAATAATCCCTCTCTCAGCCGTACTGATCGGGACAGTAGCATGAAACATGAAATCAGCGAGGAGCAGAAGAGCAGAGGGAAGAGGTAGCCGTCAGTGTTTTGATTGCTGTGGGAGTGAGGGAGCGGGGCCCACCCAGGGGAGATGGGAGCTGTGGCTGAGGAAAGGTAGTGAGGAGGCGGACAGAGGAAAGGCTGAGGGTGGAGATGAGGGGGGGCACAGAAAGGACAGTGCAGGACCCCCTCCACTCTGAAGGCGGCAGCTTAACTGGAGGACTAACGACAACAAAAGACTCCGCCGGCGCGGCGGGGAGTGCCAGGGCTTTCGGCGGGCCAATCGCTGGTCAGACGACGACTGCGCAGAGCTCTCAGAGACACGTGCAGGCTGCGGAATGATGAGTCACCGGTTAGTATCGGAGCCTGTTCAGATGCCTTCGGACTTGGTCATTATTTGGGATTCGTGTCACTGTACATGCGCAAATGTGATTTTAACATGCCTTGTGAATTTGGAAGCGTCATTACGACATTAGGCTACTGGTTAGATGGTGACACGGCAGTGGATTTTCACTCCTGTCGCGTCCCAATCCCGGAAGAATTACTTCCGTCTCATCCCGTTCCCCATAGAAACATGCGAAAATAGTGGTTTTTCATAGTACAGCTCCATATTTACACATAAAAACGTACCTACGAGGTCCCGTTGAACTTGTTTCCTGTCCCGTCCCAGTCCCGTGACGAAGAGTGAAACTGACTCCCATCTGGTGGGAATCCCGAAGGAATTCTGTGACCGACAGGATTCCTGAAAACATGGCGGCCTCTAACGTCACTGCGAGAATGACGATGGTTTCACAATTACACATCAAGTTTGGTCACTAAAGTCACTTCCTCTTTTGCAACCTTAAACGAGATGGGAGGTTGGGCTCTTTTTACTGACTTGCGTTTGTATGAGTCCCTCACTAAAGCGAATCGGGGTTTCAAGTCACCAAAACACCTAACTAGAGCTCGGTCCCACTGGCCCCGGCTCCCATAGAGCATGCGCACAAGAGACTTCCGCCGGTGGAGCCGGGTAACTTCCGGTTTGGCTAACTCCGCTAGCTTGAGTGGGATAAAGTTGACTTGTCAGCTAGTCAGCACTAAACTAAGATAGTTAGCGTGGCAAACACATCTGCGAAACACCAGCATGTTAGCATGCGCACATTAGCATTCAGCTGTACTCAAGTACAGCCTCAGCCTGGCTGTAGAGGTCTTGTTTACTGATTATTCCCTAGGTTAGTTAGGAGAGTTTTACCTCGTTCAGGCCTTATAAAACGATTTAAAAAAGGGGAAATCATTGGTTGAAATGCTCATGATTCCTAAACATTTACGTAAACCTCTGATGGGTCGAAAGACATCATTTTAAGGGGGCAAAAGTCAAAAAGGTTTGGGAGCTAGAGTGTTAACTAGATCATGGACACACTGTGAAACTGCAGACTCTTCAGGCACAGTCTGTAACTCTGGTGTATGATTGCACACCATGGTTGCCTATTAGCAGTGGTCAGTGTTTTAATGCAGTGAGCCAAGCAACACAGATGATAGGGAAATGAAAACAAAATCCAAGCCTTGATGTCTGAGTAAAGGAAAACGGAGAAGTATACATTTTATTTGAGTTCTGACAGTTGTGTGCAGAGAAAAAATACCGACACATTTCAGCAAGGACCTTTGTCCAGCATGCTGCAGCTGGAAGAGGATGAGTGAAAGGGGACAGAAACACCTCTGTAATGGACTTGTCAAAGGGAGTAAAACCATTACAAAGTGTTGCCAATTGGGCGTATGCATGCATGCACCCAGATGAATATGTCCCCTTGCCCACATGCATGCACACCCAAGCACTTTTATCCCCGCTCTGACACGCTGTGTGTAACCCCTCCAGGTATGGACCAGTGTGTCATGTGAGAAGCTAGTGTGTGCCAGCTGGTGTGACTGAGCACACAGAAGAGAGGGGAGACAGCGAAGAGAGAAACTAAATTGGCTGTGGCCTCTTGTCTCCGGAGTAGCCAACCCCTGGGTTAGTTGGGCTATTCTTATAGAGGGCAGGGAGAGGTCTCCATCTCCCCTGGTACACAAACCACTTTATAGGATCCCACATCATGTTTTGATGGCCTCCTGGGATTGTGGGGGATGTGTTATCCAATGACAAGTGTGAGAGAGGAAGAGGAAATTGAGCTTTACGCAGGAGGATTTCTTTGTGGTTAAAAGACAACTTCTAGAAGCAGTAAAAATGCCCAAATCTAGTCTTAATTCTCTTTGAATGTGAAGCCCCAAAACTGACAAAAGGTTTCAATCAGTTGGTAGAAAAAAAGAAGAGGAGAGCCTTTCCCCTATCTAATCAGTTGATAAATACATACAATTTAATCTATTACACTTTTTTGTCTTCTGTTTAACTTTTACTAGCACTTTTTATTTTTCAGCGCCTTTGATTTGCTATATTTTGGGAGGTTAATTTATCTAGCTATTGCCTATTTCCCCTAAGCAACATTTCTCATTTTCCTCACCACATTTCCAATTTTTCCTTATGCTTATTTAATAATAATATGGGTGTGTCCATGAATGTCCACATCCAGGGATGCTACAGAAGTAGGCAACACAGTATATGGATTTAGTGGTGAAAGTTAGTTCGAAATGTTTAGCTACAAGCGTTTTCAGTTAAGCTAGCTAGCCACACAGTCCGCTTGATTGCTCCACTGATGTCTCTCAAACACTTTTTATTTTTACTGCCTTTTGTCAGTTTTGGGGCACAAATGTGCTTGGTTTGACAAAAAAAAAAAAAAAAAAAGGGAAACTAAAGGAATCCTTCGGGAAGAAAAACCCCCATACAATTAAAAAAAAAAAAAA